>JBCFYV010009882.1:1305908-1359239 GCA_039000515.1 Timema cristinae | reverse complement strand
GGGATCGCGAAAATTCCTTTAATTTTAATGAAACGACAGCCCACGTGGTTTTAGAATCGAGCCATCGATGTGTTAATCTGATGCTGGAAAGGACATCTAACGACTATGTACAATCCTCTTACTGTTTCACTTCTCAAGATTAATACTAGATGGTGTTCACTGTCAAATTTTAATAGAGTTGTCTAATAGCTCTGGATTGTTTTAGTATAAAAGCAATCTAAAGGCATTTTTTTTTCTAGCCCACTGCGCAAACAGATGATAGTCACTCAGTGCATCAGATTTTAATAATAATGAATGATTGTTCTAGTTATTTATCGAACTTTCTCGAAATTGATGTTTGTATATATGTACTGCCTCCACGGCCTTGATTTATTGAAGGTTAAACCAAGTGAATGGTGTTGGATTAAGTAAACTTTTAAAGGGTGTTGTTCTTATCTTCCCAAAAATGAGCAAATATTTTTTAACATTAATAAGTATTGTAGAAGTTAAAATAAAGAGGATGCACTACAAACTAATGGTGGGTGGGTGTAAAGTAGTGGAAATTTAGTAAAAACGACGACAGTTATTTGGATTTTGGCTTAAAATCGACAGATTTCAACGATGAAGAGAGACCGCAGTGTGTAAGATTCCAAGTAAGCTAAAACGCCATTTAGAAACCATTAATCGAAACATAGTTGGTAAACCTCGCAACTATTTCACCAGAAAGTTAAAAGAATTATAACAACAAAAAGATACCTTTTCTCAGCAGGTGTCAATACCGAACAATGCTATGCTAGCATCATACAAGATTGCATATAGAGTCGCAAAGTATTATAATAATTTATTGAAATGGAAATAAAATAGATACAGAATGTTGAAATAGATTGAGCAACGTAATGATCACAGATTTGCTCAGAGGGAACTTAACAAAATAAGAGAGCAACAACAGGACTATAAAGATAGCGTGGAATGTCTGCTTACAAGTACAGTGCATTTGATTGGTGTAGACCCACTTTTAATGCAACACTCCCACTAATCCTGAGTATTCTTGAAGGAGGAATAAAATAGTGTGTAGGAATGAGATAACCGTACTATGAATCTGAAAGCTAAAAATTATTTATACCGTGCCGTAAATGTTAAGCCTAGAATTTAAGTCAAACATTGTAACAATTTGTTTCAAATTTATCACGATTGAGTGGTTTGGTGAACATATTAGTAACTTGTTCTGTCGTTGATACATATTTAATGTCAATAAGTCCTGCTTTATATTTTTCACGAACAAAATGGTAATGAACATCTACGTGTTTGGTGGCTTGTGAAATACTGGCTTTTGAATCAATTTTATTGCGCTTAGTTGTCAATACACAGGGTTGTACACTACACTACCTTGTCGATATAAAATATAAGTTGTTGATTCCAAACTAATTCTCTTGAAGCATTGGCGGCAGCTGCATAATTATTCTACTTCGGTCGTTGAAAGTGATATGGAACGTTGGCCTTGTGAAGCCCACGTGACGGGTGCTCCGCACATTTTGGGGGCGTACCCTGTGTTGATCGTCTTATGTCAACATCACTCGCTCAGTAGGAGTTGGAATAATTAATCAGCGTGGACGTGAATTTTCCATTGAGTACTCGATGCCAAGGTAATGCGTGCCCTTTAGAAAATTTCAGATACGCTTCACTTGGTGTGAGTCCATGGGTTGGGTCTGGTATCTACTGGCGACGTTTGGAGCATATGCTATGTCTGGACGAATTGTCACGGCCAAGAAACATCAATGATTCAACTGCTTCTCTGTAAGGAAAGCTAGTGTTATTATTATTATTATTTTGATTCTTCATTCAAATAAAGAATAGCATTTGGGTCTGCTGGCACACTTATAGTTTTTGCTTCCTTTGTGGCGATCAATGTGTGACGTTGGAATACAACACAAATATATCGATGTGAGGTTCCTCAGCCGCTGACTTTTGAAGGCAATGTTGGCGAAAAATTTGGAAATTCAAGCAAGCCTTTGAACTATATTTGATAGCTAGTGATAAAGAGTCAAAGGACGTGAAAGTTAAAGTGGCCTTAATGTTAAATTTGATGGATGAAGAGGGCTTTTAGGTATATAATACTCTTAAATTAACTGAGAAGCAGAAAAAGAATCATGAAGAAATACGTGTTGAACTTGAAAGGTTCATGTCTTCAAAAAAGAACAAGATTTATGAGAGGTTCCTCTTTTACAGTAGGAAACAAGAAGAAAATGAACCATTCATCACTTTCTATCTAATTAGAAAAAGCTATCAAAAACGTGTGTTTGGTAATTTGATACCACAGATTCGATGATTCGAGATATAATTTTGTTAGGAATACAGAGTAGAGATTTACAAGAACGGTTACTTCATGTGAAAACTGGAATATAGCTCTGAACGAGGCTTGAAAAACAAATTAATAGACTGTAAATACTGTGGTAACAAACGTGAATTCAGAAAATGTCCTGCATTTGGTCGACGCTGCAACAAGTGTCAAAAATATGAACACTTTGTAAAAATGTACGGTAAACAGTACGTGAAAGAAGTCCATGAGAGCCAGGAAGTTGATAATGAAGACAGTGATGAGTTTTTAGTGTCTATATTAAACTAAAAGACGTAAAAGATTCCAATGAGTGGTTTGAAAGGTTAATTGCTAATAATAAGACTGTATATTTTAAAATTGACACAGGTTTCAAGTAAATATTATCCCAAATCAGTATTGGATCAAGTAAAAATCAGTAGCTCTGTGATTCATAAGTCTAAGATTATGTTAGAAACCTTTGGTGGACTTAAGAAAAAACCAGTTGGTACTGCGAATTTAAGTTGTAGGTTTACAAACCAATGATCCTAACCTCGAATTTTTTGCTGTTCAAGAGGCTGGAACGCCTATGCTAAGGTTGGAATCACGCTGTAGGCTATAAATATTACCACAGGTGAATACTATTAGTCTAAATGAGAGAAAAGGTTATTTTGTTAAGAGAAATATTGATGTGTTTACAGGGTTAGGTCGTTATAAAAAAAATGTGGTTTAAAGGTAAAAAAAATACTGTTCCTGTTTCTAGGCCACCCAGAAGGGTACCTCAAGCTATTAAGCAAAGGTTAAAGGCAAAACTTGATGAGTTGATTAATAAAAGATGTAATTTCAAAGTTCGAATACTGAATGGCTTAGTAACGTGGTGATAATTGAGAAAAATGACAAACCTCTGAGGTTATGCCTTGATCCAAAGGAGTTGAATAAGTGCTTAGAGAGAGAATATTGTGAAATACCTACCCTAGAAGACATAAGTGCAAATTTAAATGATAAGTTTTATTTTACAGTACTTGATTTTAAGGAGGATTTTTATCAGGTAGGCCTTGATGAAGAGTCAAGTAATATGTGTGCATTTGGATGTCCTTATGGAGTGTATAAGTTTGATAGATTACCATTTGGGCTGTATTCCTCACAGGATTTTTTTCAAAAGATAAACATTGGTAATTTTTGTAACATCCCAGGGGTTATCGTATACTTTTATGATTTGCTCATAGCCACAGAGGACATACAAAAGCATGATATAATTTTAAACGAGGTCGTAGAGCGTTCCAGAAGCTTAAATGTTAAGTTTAACCCCAATAAAATTCCAAATAGTGTGCAACAAGTCAAATATCTTGGTCACATATTTGATAAATCTGGTATGAGTCCTGTTGATAGCAAAATTCAGGCTATTGAGAAGTTGGAAGAACCTAAAAATAAAAATTATCTACAAAGAATGTTGGACATGATAAATTATTTAAGGTAATACATACCAAATTAGTCAGATATTTCGGCACCCTTGAAGGAGTTAATACAGAAGGAAAATTACTATTTATGGACAAGTAGATAGTCTGATTCCTTAAATATGATTAAAAATATGACCATTACTCCACCAAATTTTGGTGAGACAAAGTCAATAATGATTCAAACAGATGGCAGTCAAAACGGACTGGGCTGTGTCCTACATCAAGAAGGCAAGCCAGTTGCATTTGCTTCACTGACTGTGAAACTAGGTTCAGCCAAATTGAAAAAGAATTTCCAGCAATATATTACTCATGTAATTAATATCATAATTTGATTTATGTTAGATCAGTAACAGTTCATTCATATCACAAATCAATTGAGTCAATAATGAAGAAGAACGTGGCTGAAGTGCAGTCTTGCCGCTTGCAAAGAATTAAAGTAAGGTTGCTTACGTATGATCTAAATGTGTGCTACAAAGTGTTAGAGACTCACCTAAACTTATTGCGTGAGGTTGGCGAGACTGGGTGTGGAAAACGAAGGTTAGTGAGAATAGAAGATGGCGATGGGTGGATGTGGACGAGACGCGTGCAAGCGAAGGTCGTGAAAAGGGGTTGTATTTACACCACACGTGCGTAGTTACCATGGATCAACAAGTGTGCGATCGTGGGACCATGTGAGATACAATAAATCAGAAGTGGGATGAACACAAAATATATCAATTTCTTCGTTAAGTACGTAACCGGTATCCCATGTGTTTAATGGCCTAAAACACCTGACGCGTTATCTAAGTTGTGATACACAGTCGTAAATTCCATTTAATATACATGTCTTGAATTTAAATAGTAATAATAACGGGTTGCAACTGCTAATAAAAAAAAAGTTTTGAAAAAAATAAAAAAATTGTCATGGATGATGAGCGATAAAATAAGACTTGAAAACGTGGGTACGCCGTGGTCGCCATCTTGCTAGCGTGGAAAACACTTAAAAAATATTTTTTTTTACATATCTTGGGTTGCGAGTTTGTGAAAACGAACAAATTGTGAATTAACTTTCAATAGCCCTTCAAAAATCAAAGACAAAATGCAACAACAAAACCAAAACGATTTGGAGGAAGGATCTGTAAGCCATGAGAAGGTAGTGGCAGGACATCATACGGACTTGGTTATGTCCATGCAGGGTGTTCTGAACCTAATTTCAGAAAGTAACCGCCAGCGTGATCAAACTCTTTTTTAAATGATGAGATCGCAGCAACAGCAAATACCAGAACCAACGTATAATATAATGCCTGACTTAGCGAAAACCATCCCCCATTTTGATGGTGAGTCATCAGAAATCAACGCGTCTGAGTGGCTACAGATAATCAACACCACGGCGGAACTCCATAAATGGCCAGATCCGTTCAAGTTAGAGTCTGCTAGGACTCACCTCATAGGTGCAGCTCAACATTGGTATCGATCCCGTCTATCAGAAATAGTTAGTTGGGACCAATTCGAACGTCACTTTCGTCGGACCTTTGTGGGAACTCTAAGCCTCCCAGAAAAATTTGATCAAATGAAGAAACGTGTGCAAGACAAAAATGAAAACACAAATTTTTATTTTCATGATAAAGTGTGGCTATGTAAGACCCTGGGATTAGAGTTCACAGACACTAAGAAACAACTTGCAATTGGTCTGTAGTCACGTGAATTAAGTACTATCGTCATGAGAAAACATCATGATGACCTGGATGACCTCCTTCATGACATAAGGGATTTCGAAGAAGTGAATGCACAGCGGTCAAAACGTGTTGCAGCTGGTTCTGGTAAACAGGTTTTGTGGAGATCAAATGAGCAACCTAGGCTAGGCCTACAAACTGGAAGTTGATGTGCCTCACTGTTCAGTCAGCCTTGTATCTTTCCTTCGCACTTGCACCGGCCGCTTCACCCTCCCTCTCTACTGCCGGTCCAGCCCACAGTCCATGTTGTCTGAGCCGTCCGTGACGACTCCACCTCTGCTCACAGCGCCAGCGCTTCCTATTATGGCGAAAGCTCCCGCCAGCACAATGGGTGGAAACCTAACGGTGCCAACGTAAGCCCTGACCAGGGGGAGCCTAGCCGTCCTCCGCCAGTAAAGATCGCTGCAAGCGGCACCGACGCAAGCGCTAACGCAAGGGTCTCAAAAACCCGCGTCAACTCCGACACCTCCCGCCAAGGGGTGTCGGTAGGTATGAAACGCCCGGCTGAATTTTCTTCAGACTCGGAAGACCGGGTCGCACGCTTCGCGCCTGTTGACAGCTCGTGCGAGTCCGTGGACGTGGAGGGACTGTCTTCAAGACCAGACCTCCCGTTGATGCGTGATGAGTCGAGCCAGGGGTCCGATGATGAGTCTGAAGGATTTCGGACCGTAAGACCCCGCCGAAGGGAGAAGGCCGGCAACACCAGGAAGCTGCTGGGAGGCAACCCTAACCATTTAGGCGGAAGCTCTGGTGATGAGAGCGAGGCCAGCGGTAGCCTGGGCCAGGGTGCGCCAACGCTGGGTAAAGGTGGGAAGCGGCGGAAACCTGCGGGTAACAACTCAAGCCGTGTCTCACCCCAGCCTGGTACTAGTGGCTCTGGGCCGGCTGGCAAAGCAAAGGGGAAGATCCCTCCCATCATATTGTGTGATGTGGAGGGCTACTCCAAGTTGGCGAGGGCCATCCGGTCCAAGGTTCGAGAGCCTGTGGAGGTGGTCAGGCAGCCGGGGACCGAGTGCGCCTCCAGTGCGGGTCGGAGGAGGATTACCGCGCCCTCCAGAAGTTCTTGCCGAGCTTGGGGATCCAGCATTGGTCCTACGAGCTGGGACGGGAGCGACTGGTCAGGGTCGTGGTGAAGGGACTCCTGACACGGACAAACCCTGACGACATCCAGGAGGAGCTAGTGGAGATGGGTTTCCCCGTGAAATCCATCACACAGATGCTCTCCCAATGGAAGCGGGATCAGAAGACCGGAGAAAGGCAGCGGTTGCCGAACTTCGTTGTCTCTCTGACGCCCGGGGAGCACACCGAGAGGCTGTATTCCATATCAGTCCTGTGCGGGCTCCGCGTCAGGGTGGAGAAGTACAAGTCTCCAGGCGGCCCGGTTCAGTGCAAGAACTGTTTCCGGTTTGGTCATGTGTGGAGGGATTGCCACGCTAACCCTAGGTGTGGGTTCTGTGGTGGTGACCACGAGAGGGGCGGGTGCCCGGAGAGAGACGATCTCCCCCGAAGTGCCTGCACTGCTCAGGAGCTCATTCCTCGGCGTGGCGGGGCTGTCCCACGTACAAGTTCTTGCGGGCGGCAGGGAATGTGCGGGTCTCCAAGCCTCAAGAAGGGAGGACGGATGGGCTAAGTGAAGGCCAGAAGCCCTCGGGGCACGTTGCGGGACGGAGGGCGAAAGTGACTCCAGCTCCAACACCAAAGCCACTGGTACAATCGTTCGCCAGTGTGCTGTCAAAGAGAGATACCCCTCCACCTCAGGCCGAGGCACCTGCCTAAGCCACCAAACCTGAACAGGTGGAATCCGGTTCTACCCCTTTGGTCGAGGGCCTGCCCGAGACCGCTCCTCTCCCTATCCCAACCCACACTGCCATCCTACACCCTTCCAACCCTTTCCTTCCACTCCCAACCTTGTCATCCCTGTAACCCCCACACCCGAGGATGATGCTGCAAAGCTCAAAAATTGCATTGAGCTACTCAAGGGTATTCCGGGACTGGACCCATGGGACTTTTCATCGAGTCTCTTGAGGAAGGTCCAGGAGTCTCCGAGGAGTAACCGTGGCCACCTGGTCATGGAGCACATCATCCTCTACCTGGTCTCTCATAGCAGTGCACCCGAATAGAGGACCACCAGTGCTGAAGGAGCTCACGGTCGCACTCTGGAACGCCAACGGTTTCGCGGGGTAGAAGGCTGAGCTTGAAAGTTTCCTGGCAAAGCATCGTGTCGATGTAATGCTGCTGGGAGAAACCCACTTGCGCTCCGCAATGAGGTTCTCGTTAGCAGAGTTTATCTGCCATCGTAGTGACCGAGCGGGGGATGTGGGAAGGGGTGGGACGGCGGTTCTGGTCCGAAGGAGCCTTGACCACCACGTCGTCTCACTTCCTCCCCTCCAACACATGGAAGCAACGGCTATCCAACTGGTGACCTCGACTGGCCCAGTGTGTCTCATTTCCATCTACTTCCCTCTTTACCACCGGTTCGA
This sequence comes from Timema cristinae, assembly GCA_039000515.1. Lineage (NCBI taxonomy): Eukaryota > Metazoa > Arthropoda > Insecta > Phasmatodea > Timematidae > Timema > Timema cristinae. The sequence continues at coordinate 1,351,300 of JBCFYV010009882.1, read as the reverse complement.
CCAGGCTACGAGGGCTGACATGGAGGTGCTGCGTCGAGGTACCACGCCTGTTTTAATCGGTGGTGACTTCAACGCTAAGCACCCTTCATGGGGCTCTAGGATTATGTGCGCTCGCGGCGGATTGCTCCACGACGTCATAGATCTACACGGCCTGGTGGCTGCCGGGCCTCCGACCCCTACCCACTTCCCTTTCAATCCCGCTATCTCCCGGACGTCCTAGACTTCGTTGTCTCCAGAGGGATCAGAAGGCGGTTGGTGCTGAAGTCTCTAGCTGAGCTAGACTCGGATCACAACCCCGTTCTCGTGAACCTGGGACGCGCGGTGTCCTTCATAGACCCCCCCGAAAAACCCGACCTAAAGCGCACTGACTGGGACAGGTTTACGAATGTGTTGAGAGAGAGGTTGGGACCCACCCCTACCTTTCGAACAGCAGCAGAAATCGATCGCGGTGCGGAGTTAATAACTTCCGCCATCAAGGGGTCGCTCGAAGCTTCGACGCCGAGGCATCGTTCTAAGAGGGCGCCACAGGCATCTTTGCCCGATTCTATCCTCAGGCACGTCCGGGAGAAAAATCGGCTGAGGAAGGCTTGGCAAATCTCGAGGGACCCGGTAGACAAGGCCAACTGGAGCCGCAAAAGTCCATGCGGTTCGGGAGATGGTCCGAGAACACCGGAACAGTGTCTGGGAGGACAAGATTGAGAGCCTGTGCGTGCAGGACAGGTCCTTGTGGCAAATGACGAGGAACTTGATGTAGGTCCCCGCACCAAGGCCGCCTATTGTGAGTCGCAACGGGGTGGCCAACTCCGACCAGGAGAAGGCCGATGCTCTCACTGAGCACTTAGAGGCGCAATTTGTACCGACTGACAACCCGTCAGACCCGGTGCACGTTGCGCACGTGGCGCAGGTCATCAGTGCGGTCTCGTACAGACCCTTGGATGAACCTGAACCCACGGAGGCGACAGAAATGTCACGGGCGATAGCCGCTCTAAGACAAAACAAGGCCCCCGGATCCGACGGTATCAGTAACGCGGTCCTCAGAAAGCTGCCCTTAGAGGCGATTAACTTCCTTGTGGAGATATTTAACGCCGTCCTGTTCCTGAGTCACTTCCCCGAGCTCTGGAAGCATGCCAACGTCCTCTGCTTTCATAAACCGGTAAGGACCCGACCCTAGCTTCGTCCTAACGACCGATCAGCTTGCTCGACTGTCTGGGAAAGTTGTTCGAGAGACTAATACTGACGAGACTGACCCGACATGTTTGCGAGGGGGGCATCTTGGTGGACGAGCAGTTCGGCTTTTGGGTGGGACACGCTACGTCTCATCATCTTGTCCGGCTCGTGGAGCAGGTTACGAGGAACTTCAACATCAACAGGCTGACTGGTGCTGTCTTTCTTGACGTGGCAAAGGCCTTCGACCATGTTTGGCACGAGGGTCTCCTTTTCAAACTCCTTTCCCTGAACCTGCCCTTCTATCTAGTTATGGTTGTTCAATCTTATCTTTCCCATCGCACCTTTTCCACTACCTTTGGGAACGCCTCCTCCCAAGTCAGAAGCATCCGGGCTGGAGTGCCACAGGGTTACATGGTGGGCCCGCTGCTCTTCAGTCTCTATGTGAACGACATTCCAAAATCCCCAGGCACCGATTTGGCTCTGTATGTGGACAACACGGCTCTAGTAGCGGAGTCGTGGCGAGGGCAGCTGGTGGAGAGGCGACTCCAGACGCACCTGACGCAGTTGGAGGGGTGGCTGACTACCTGGAGAACAAGTATTAACGTGGAGAAGAGCACTGCAATGCTCTTCACATGGAAAAGAAAGTACTACAGGCCGGCCCCACTCCAGCTGTTCGGAGAACAGATCAGATGGGCGGACAGTGTAAGTACCTGGGACTTACGCTGGACACAAAACTGACCTGGAGACGACACTGTAACGAAAGACTGAACAAGGCGTGGCAAAGGCTGGGAGTCCTAGGCCCACTGCTTAACAGGCGTAGCGCCCTGTCTACAAGGAACGGTCTGACGCTGTACAAGCAGCTGCTCAGGCCGATCCTCGACTATGCGTGTCCCGCTTGGGGTCACCTGGCGGACACGTATATGAGGAGGATGCAGGCGTTCCAGAGCGTATGTCTGAGGATCATTGTGGGCGCACCTTGGTATGTCCGGAATGAGACTCTTCATCGTGACCTGGATATGCCTACCATCAAGGACCACTTCCGGAAACTGGCGCAGTCCTTCTACGCCAGACTTCCCGGTGCCATCAATCCTCTTATCCAGGGGCTTGGGAACTACGTCATCGATCCTGGTGGGTGCTATAGACGTCCCAAAGCCCTGCTCGGATAAGCGAGATGTGTCAACAGTGGTTTGGGAGGCTCTCATCCAGCCCCCCATAGAGTAGTGTCTCCGCACGTAACTCTAAAAAAACCCTTAGTCGGTTTCTCAATTTCTTACCCCCCCTTTTTACCCCAATATTACTAATATTATGTAATTTCTGTTCTTTGTTCCAGAACTTCGCGAAACGCGACAACCCGTTTTTAAATTTTTTGCGAACCACACGGTGTGACCAATTGGTCGGTACGTGTTGGAACTTGCTCTCGTGCTCCCCTTCTGGAAGCATCGGAGCTTGCCTTTTGTCTGTGTCTGTGTTCGTCTAGGTCGCTCTGTAGTAATGTCTTGGTCGGTGGTTTGTATATGGCCGCGATCAGGATACCTCCGCTCTTTGTATTTAGTTTTACTGCTGTTGCTTCTATATTCTGTAAGGTTTGAAAATGATGCTGGTAGTGGGGAATATTGTCTTTGATGAAAATTGCTGTGCCCCCGCCGCTTTTGCCGGTTCTATCTGTTCTGTATAGATGGTAGCCAAAAAAAGTTAAGCCTCTTGTTTTTGTTTAGAGTGTTTCGTTGATTATTCCTATGTCTATTCCATATGTTTTAAAAAGTTCTTCTAGTTCATGAGCCTGCGTCAGTATCCCGTTCGCGTTCCATATAAAAACGCGTAGTGTCCTTTGTCCGCGTCTTGTCTTGTCTAGTCATCCTGGTTTACAAAGTAGTCAGTCACTCCCTCTATCATGATAAACATTTTCTCTTTTGTGTCTGTTGTTTGTCTGAAGCATACTCCTCAGGCTCTCTGGGGCGTACAGAACAGTGGCGACTGAATCATTGTGTATAGCGCTGGGTATCTGGCCTCTGGACCTGGAGATAAGGAGGAGAGCGGCTCTGTACTGGCTGAGGAGGGGGAATCTGAATAAGGTGACACAACAGACCAGGGAGGGTGTGACATCGAAGAGGGGGATCCGGGAGGCTCTCCTGGATGAATGGCAGGAGGAGTGGGACAGGAGTGAGAAGGGGAGGAGAACCTATCGGATCCTCCCGTCGGTGAGAGAGCGTCTGGAGATGACGCACTTAGAGCCTTCCGCAGGAATGGTGCATTTTCTGATGGGGCACGGGCCATACAGATCAACTCTTCATCGACTGGGACAGGTGGACGGTGACAAATGTGAGTGTGGAAGGGAGTCCACACCAGAACACGTCGTACTAGAGTGCGAGTTAACGATTAATTATAGAGAGGTAATGCAGGTACCACTGCAAGCAGGCACGATCTATCATATAGTTCGTGACGTGGACAGGTGTGGGCTGCTGGACAGGATAGCTGATTATGCGTCCAAGAGGGAAAGGGAGAGGTACTTAGCGGACATAAGAGCGAGAAGGCGACTAATGGGGCAAACGGAAGAAGACCTAAACGCGACTATTAGAGACGGAGATTCCATAATCAGTAGCGGAGTTGGACAGACGAAGACGAGACTTTTGACCGGAACTGGTGCTTATGGTAGGGAACAGGCGGCAGGCTGCGGGCTGGTTGGTAGGATGGACTGGGTGTGACTCCTGGAGATCCGGAGTCCAGCCGATGGAGGCACCCGCTGGATTCCAGCAGTGAGAATTGCTGATGTACCAGTGGGTGCCGAAATCCCGGCTGGGATGGATAGTAGAGGGGAGAAACATGTGGGGGGGATAACCTGGAGCTCGGGCGACTAGGCAAAAGATGACTGGAGCTGGGTCGGAGCGATCGGGAACCCAAACGGAGCAGGCAGCCTGGTCGGAAGATGTGAAGATTAGATTAAGTGAATTGTAAACAATTGTGTTTTAAATATTAAATGTGAGCTACTGTTAAGCTAGGTTAAGTTAGTATTAAGTCCATAATAAGTGGTTTCGTTAGTGAGTAGGCGGAGCGAGAACTCCGGTAGGGCGCCTCCCCAGGTGGCGGATAGGGGGATGCTCGTCGCCGCCACCGGGAACCATGTCCCTGGGGGCGTGGAGTCTGGAGGCGGGGAGGGGTACCGGGTGATTTAAGTACCCGGGGCGGACCAACTATTAGCAGATAGGAACAATAAGGACATTAGAATAAGTGTTATAATTAATAATTATCTTATATTAAGCAAAAAGGACATAAAATTGTAGGCAAGAGTTAAGCTGATAGAGAATAATAAGCTCCAAGTTAAAATATAGGTATTGGAGCATAGAGTTAGGATTAATGTAATTGCATTAATATGTATGTGTTTCAATAAATAAATGAATATCTGTTTGTCTGAGTGTATTGAGGTACGGTTTAAAGTGAGTTATGATTTTAATAATGTTTAAATCTTTGAGTAGCCTAATAAGGTCTTTTAAAATCAGAACCGGTTGAACCGGCTTCTTGTTGTGGGGGGCCTAGCGTCTGTTTTGCCTGCACTGCCTGGGCGTAGGATCGGTGGATCTTGGCCACCTCAGGGACGGGGGGGGGGGGTTGCAACGGGTCTCTGCCACATTGGTGGGTAGCTCTGTGTGTTGGAGGGTGGGGCATGGTCCGGTCAAAGGTCTGTTCTCTGTGTTTGTTTTTGGTATTTGTGCTGTCTTCTTCTTTTCAAGCAAGTTTAAGTACACCGGGCACTTACTGTAGTTTGCCGTGTGGCTTCCCATACAGTTTTACGCACCGGGCAGGAGGGGTGGCGTCTTTTTTGGGGCAGTCTTTGGTGATGTGCTTTTTTAAAAACACTTGACACACCCGGGGATTGTTCGGGCAGTTTTTTTTTTAAAGTGTGGCCGAATCTTTGGCACTTTGGCATTGAAACACTGTGGGAGTGGGGGAAAAGTGGGGTTCGATTCAAACTCTGGTGGGGATTGATGGACTTGGAAATGGTGTTTGTGTCGGGCCTTTGCTAGAGTCACTTGGAAAGTAGGGAAAGTGAACGCCCTGGGTCGTGTTGTCCGCAGCCGATTTCCTGGAAAATTGTCTCACGTCATTTCACTGGGAAACCCATTTCTTTGAGTTCTGTCTCAAGGTGCGGGTACCCCTTTTGGGAGGGACCCCCTTGACTACAACTTTCACTGGTTTGTCCCTTGGCAGGTGTAAGTGTGAAACTCCTTTTTTAGGTCCTTCAGTAAATTTTGTATTAGGTCGTAGTCCTGCGTTGGTGGGTGAATTTTTATCCGTTTTTAAATGTCCCGTGATTTTAAAGTCCCCTCCTATCTCTTTTGCTAACTTTGTTATTTGACCCCGTAGTTTTGTGTCCCAAGTGCACTTTTGGGCCCGGGTAACGGCCCTTGTGTGGGTTTGGTTTTTTTGAAATCTCTGTTTGTCTTTTTTCTGGTCAACTGGTGTGGGAGTAATGTTTTCGGCCCTTTTTTAGGGGGTCGAACTTGTTTGTCAACTCTGTTGTTTTTCTTTTTAGTCTGGGGGGTTTCTTGTGTGGCTGAAATTTCCCTTTTTTCGTCCTAGTTTGTCGGCCATAGTGAAAGTTCCTTGTCCCCCCAGTGTCCCGGGTTCCATGTCTTTAGTTGTTTTGTAGAGGAGTAGTCCATGTTCGTGTCGTTTTGTTTTGTTCTAGGTTTTTGGGGTGGTCGGGGGGGGCCATTTTCGCTCAACCCTGAAAAAGGCAGGCTAGTGGCCAGTGTGGAAGGGCTAAGGTACCCCCTCTGTGCAGTTGGGGGGAGGATCTGTAGTTTTTTAGTGGGGGTTCCCTGAGACAGACTCCGACTGCGAGGTAATTTTTTCGCCCGCCGGGGCCCCCCGCTTTAAAAAGGCCTACTGTGGCTTCGTTGGCACCGTTTTGGGGGTTTCCCCCAAAAGAATTTACCACCGACAATCTGTTCCGAGTTTTTAAATCTTGTGGGGGTGATCGGGGATTTAGAAATGTGAAAATCTAAAACAATCTGCTCTGGTTTGCCTTAAAAAAAAGGGAAGGGTTTTTCTTGAAAAAGACAGTACGGTTTTCCTTAAAAAGGAAACTCAAAACAAACCCGGGGGTTTCGAAATCCCCAATAATACTGCAAAGATAGCACCACTTACTGCCCACTACATGTTAAAAAAAATTTTTGATGTAAGAATTTTTAAAGGGAGACCAGGGGTCACCCGTGTGCAAGTGCGCAACCCCTTGTGGGGGATTGATGTACTTTTTCCCCCCTTTTTTGCCTTGAACTACCGGGTCTGAATGTCAGAAGCGATTTTTTAGAGGGAGTAGGCGGCTTGTTTTTTGCCTAAAGTACCAATCGTAGTCACAATCATAACCTTTTTTGCTAAAAGGGGTTTTAAATTTGGGGTTTTGAAGGGAAAATGGAGTTGGGGGGTGAATTTGTATTTTTGGGGAGCAAAAGAGTTTGTGTTGAAATTGCAAAATTGAGCCCGTACACTGTGATGGAAACAAAAACCATTAGGCCCGATGTGAGTGGTGTATTTAGTAAGTAAGATCTAGACGAGCTGAAAGAAATAAATGAATAATATTAACACAAAACAAAGAGGCTTTGATTTAAAGTGAAGTTATGAATAAAAAAGATTCTAGTTTGTTTGGGGGCTGTGAGGAGGGGGAAACCCCAAAGGGTTTGGATAAGCTTAAAAACAGGAGTGGTTAGTAGGAAGGGGCTTTAATTGGGGAATTTAAAAAAGAGCTTGATGTTGTTTCCCAGCACTGGTCTCTTGAGCAGGCCTAATTTGTGATGAAGGCCCCCATTGCTTTTTTTCTTTTTGTAGTCTACATGCTCCTTCCATATGATCTGGAATCAAACATCACCCCGAGGTATTTCATTGATTTCCTGTAGGGGATATCCTTCCTCCAACACTACGGCTGGGCGGTGTTTGGGGTCTCCCCCTTTGAAATTAACATGGCTGTCGATTCTCTGCTTGACTCTTATTCTCCATTTTTCCACCCAACTCTGAACTCGTCCAGGTACCGCTGCAGGCGGAAATGGCGTACCTAACTTTCTGTTGGCAATGTAGAACAGAGTATCGTCTGCGAAGAGCCTAATCTTAATCATCGGGTCCGTGGGGACGTCAGCAACGTACACAGTGAAATAGGAACGGGGAGAGTGCCGACCCTGCGGCACCCCTGCTCTGACACTATGCAGAGGCGACCTTTTACCTTCCATCTTGACCTGAAACTGTCGTCCGGTTAAATAGTTTCTTGATTAGCTGCACTTAACCTGGGGAAGTTGGCCTGTATCAATTTGTAAAAAAGGCCGGCGTTGCCAGACCTTATCAAACGCCTTCTCCCATCCATAAGTACCGCTATCGTGATTTACCCTCGATTGAAGCATTCTGTCGTGTCCTCCACTAGGCTCGGGACTGGGTGTATCATCGAATGCCGGTTCCGAAATCCAAATTGGATGTCGGGGTTTAATCCTGTGCTCCATGCCGAAGTCTTTCAGTCGCTGCAGAATTATTTTTTTCAAATAATTTCCTATGTTTGCTAAGCAGACTGATGGCCCGCCTGTTCTGGGGGAAAATTTGCGGTCCTTGCCTGGTTTGGGCAATGAGACGACTCGGCAACTTTCCATGACCCCGGGAATTAACCTGCCAGCAGTGCCGTTGAAAACATTCTTGATAAAAGCTGAATTACCCCTTCTGGAACGTGTCGCAGCATCTCGTTCGAATATCCTGTCATGGCTAGCCCCTTTCGTGTCTTCAGTTTAAACCTGGTGGGTGACTTCGTTTCTGGGATAGGGGGCGGTAGCTCTACATCCGGATCAGCTAGGTATACCCCGACCGCTCTTTTTACTGTTCTGGTAAACTCCTCGTCTTGAGGCTCAGAGTTAAGCCTTGAACTGATCTTCGAGAGATTCCGCGATGGCCTCCGCCTTGGCCTCACTCCGGTTTTCCCAAAACCCTCTTCTTCGTGGATGACTGTGGTCCCTGCCTTTCCTTTCGTACCTTTGAGTTGCTTGACACCTTCCACACGTTGGCATCCCCACCCAAAGTGTTCGCCACATACTCGTTCCAGTTGGTAATCTTTAGCGTTTTTGCCTTTCTGCGCACAAGGGCCCCTTAGCCTGTTGAAACTCTGTCCGATGTTTCGGACCCGGTGCTGCTGCCATTTCCTACGCGCTTCCCTTCAGGGCTATCAAGTAGCTCAGCTCTGGTCGTCCCTCTCAACAACACTGGGGGCGTCTCGAATACCGTGTCTCACGGTATGCTTCGAGCAATGTGGCTGTCAGAAGAGTGATTGAACTGTCCACTCTTCCGGGGAGTTTACCTCCATGTTCAATGGAACGTATCTGTCAGTACCCGCCGAACTCGTCACAGTCACTTCTGGGGAAACTTCCTCCTAAGGTACGACAATCTTGGATTTGTCTTCGGGATATCCTTCCGAAAGACCGGGAGATGGTTGGAGTCGAGTTCGTTTTAAAGCTTCGAGATCTTCCGGGAGCGTGTCAAGATCCGTCAGGACGACATCCAGAAATCGGGAAGATTCCTGTAATTTGATGGGTAGAACGTCGGTCGTTAGTTGCCAGACTTTGTAGTTCTTGGTTGCTGCTTGGCCAGCCAGTGTCCGGCCTGCCTGATTAGACACGCGACTATTCCAACTCGTGTGTTTGCAGTTGAGATCTCCTGCTATGAGGGAAAACCTTTCTTGACGTTAGCCTGTCTAGGTCATCGACGGTGAATGGGACAGCAGGGCTTCTGTAGACAGCGGTAAACACTATCTGTTTTCTGCCCCGTGGTATAGCAATCGAAAATGGATTCGATATGGTCCTATCCGGTAAACTAGTTGGTAGTGAACAAAGGTTACTGCGTACCAACACGGCTTTTGCCCCCTCCCCTGCGATCTGTTCTATCGTTACGATACACTCGTATCCGAAGAACCGCATCTTCTTTTGTTCCGTTAGGTGGGTCTCGCAGATCAATGCCACGTCAACTCCATACGTCCCAAAAAGTTGTCGAAACTCATGTTCCTGTTGTACTATTCCATTTGCATTCCAGAATAGAATGTTTCAACGAGTCTTCTACACCTCTTCCCTGCTCAGTTGCCATCGCAGAAGAATTCGGTTGCAGCTTCCAGAAGAAGCATTACTTTTGTTGTCTTGTCTGGGAGCATTCTTCATCCTCACAAGGTACTTCCTAAGTAGTTGGAGTAAGCCCACAACGTCTATTTCCTTTTGAATTTTCAGAAGGTCCTTCAATCCAAGGATTCATCCGTGTCACGGCTTCTTGTTTATCTTTTTTGCCAGCCTCTTGACAAATCCACTGTAAGTTTGGGTTTATTCAATCCAATATTTGCTGGTGGTGTTTGGGTTTGGGTAGCAAAAATTGCTGGCCAAATTGAGGGTTTAAGATTCCAAGCCACGCGGGAAGAAGGGCTAGCCACTCTACTATCCCCTTCTTTTTTCTTTTCTGGCACTTTGGTTTTTCTTTTTCCCGCTCTCAAAGAAAAAATAGGGCAGTTGCGATAGTTCGCTGCGTGCTGTCCCTTACAGTTCACGCATTGTGCTGGCGTCGTTTTATCTTTTTTCTGGCACTCTACCGTCAGGTGCTCTCCTATTACACTTGACGCAGCGTGGTTTTTGGGCACAGTAGTTCTTGGAGTGTCCAAAATGTTGGCAACGGTGGCACGTAGAGCTGTACTCTGTGAAGCACGATACTCCTCAATCTTGACTACCGTGTGGTTGATTACCTGTACCTTGAAAGACCTCACCCACTCCTTCTGTCCTCGCAAGGGGCACACAAATATCGGTTAGGGTCTCAGTTTCGCTGATTGTGGAGGGAAAATTTTGAGTATAACTGTCTCACGTCGGTCGGCGTGAATCCCCTGTCCTCCAGTCCTCCCTTTTTATCCGAGCAAAGGGGATACTTGCATGAAGGCCCTTGATGACAGCCTTGAAGGGCTTGTCCTTTGGAAGAACATACGTGAAATGTTCTAACGTTTTTGTTTAAGCAGCTTTAACAAAGCGGAGGGAATCCCTGAAGGAGGTCGTGACCACCTTAATACCCTGTGCAATACAATACACTTTGTAGTCATCTGCAGGCCGCTGTTTAGGAGTTTTATAACTTTATTGTATTGTGTCGTATTTGTTACGATCACTGGGGGGGTCTTTATGCGACGTGGGGTGGAACTTTCTTCATGCCTCCACTCGGTTGCCCCGTTTGACTAATCGTTGGTTCATCCCGTAGGGTAGACAAGCTGGCAAACTTGTTATTGACTTTTTAGCCTTCGATTTTTAGTACTTCCTGTCCGGCCCCGGTCCTGAGTTTCCGCTTGAGTCCAGAAACTGGCTCAAAGTTTTTTTCTGTTTCAGTGTTGGCTGGGGCCCCGCCTGGCCTTGGTCTTCCATGTCATAATCATCGTCCGTTCCTTTCAACGTCGAGTTCTACATCCGAGTCGGAGGCCATTTCCCCCCTTTGACTTGTCCCTTGCGGTATACCACCCTACCTGACTTCAGTCGGCATGTAATAGATCACTAAATAAACAATAACACTAATAATATAATACAAAAATACACTAGCTGACGACGTAGCACTGCACTTATAAGTTGTGTACAAGCACTGTTGTGTTATGCTGTTGTCGTTTTAACTCACTCACTCACTGTGAATAAATATAGTTGGTCCCTACTTACTTCAATGAGATATTACTCTATGATACATTATTTTCAAAGAAAAAAACACATGCTTCTCCACACACCAAAGTTTTATGACATTAGCCCTTATTTTCCCGAGGCAGTAAAACATGTAAAATTATTCACTCTTATCTTACTTTTTTCTTGGTTTTCTCATTCTTGAGCACTAAACGTTTTAATAATAAGCGTTAATATTCAAAGTATATGAAAACTATGTACATGAATTTTTAACCCACTATTATAATAATAAAAATAAGCATTCCTGCTAATACAAACATAGTTATTTTAAATAAATTTGGTCTAGTATATAATTTGGAGACGTTTTCAGTATAATTTTATTAAATAGTTTTATTTTACGGTCTAGGATTTGACTCTCATTGGACTTTGGAATAAGTTATTTTTAAAAAATTTAATGAACGAAGTTTTTGGTAGTAAAGGTGTAAAAATGTTTTTTTTTTTTTTAGCTTTAAATGTGTTTTTTTAAATTAGACCTGTTCATTTCCCAGTTTGTGCATGTTTCGGAAAAAAATGTATCGAGTCTCGAAAAAATTTACCCACGGTGATTACTTTTTTATAATTAAAAAAATTTGTGACCTTTTTTTTTTCGAACAAAATCCAAGGGGTTTTGTATAAATTTTGGGTGGAAAAGTATTTACAAATTATTTTTTTATATCCTTGTAATAACAAATTTGTGAACGGGGTTCGATGTAAAAAGGGCCACAAAAAAACTCAAAGTATAATTGATTTTAACTGCTTGTCGAAAAGGGGAAATTTTTTTTAATGGTATGCTATTACTGGCGCTTGGGCTATCTGTTTACTTTTTAAAGTACATGGAGAGTAGCGATACTATTTTTTTTTTATGAAAAAATAATATAAAAATTTAAGATACAAATAAATATTTCTATATAACATTGTGCATTATTCTATATTTCAAGTCCTTTTTTAAGTTATACTTTTTTAGGGCGTTATGAAAAATGATGAAGTGAAATTTTTAAAATGCCGCGCTCACTGAACCAAAAGTAACAGGTTTTTAAACTAAACCCCTCATTAAGTCTCGAAAAAAAAAATACCAACAAAAAAGAAAAATAACCCCTTTTTAGCCGCATGTTGGTACGCTCGTGCCTCGATCACTTTTTCATAATATAAATTTATCCCCAAAGTTTTATTTCTAATTTACAAACATGTTTTAGTTTCATACAAGTGCGAATTTTAAAAATGTGTAAAAAAATTTTTTCAGTAGTGATTTTAAATGAATATTTTTATTAATATTATTTTTTTTCGTAAATATTATGAAAAAAATTGGTTTTAGACTTTTTTAATGCTCCAAATTAATTTAGGTTAACTATCCGTATGTTTTATTTTTTTATAAAATTTAAAAAATTATTATTTAAAATAATTTTTACTAAATTTATTACATTATTTTTGTTAAAAATTTTTTATGGTATTTAATATTTTTAAAAAAAGAAATAAAAAAAAAAAAAACATTTAAAAAAAAAATTTGTGATAAAAATTAAATTGAACTCAAATTAAAATATTAATTTTTTATTTATTATTAAATTGAATAAATAAATAAAATATTTATTATTTATGATGCCAAGAAGTATTACTTCTTACGCGCGTACATATTTAACCACACACCCAATTTTTTATTAAATAAGTGCTCTTAACTGAAAGAAATGTTAATAACACTCTGTAACGCACATTATTGTATTTTCAAATCTCTTGTGCCTTTGGGCCCGAGTTCGTATCAACGTCAGTACTAGTAATTTCAACCTAACAGGGAATCGAACTAGTTAAGTTACTGAGCTGACAGTCATAGCACTTTAGCAATTTTGACCACGACATGGAGCCGATGATAAGAAACATATATTTAAAACCATTAAATTTAAGAATTTTGTGGTTCCTATGCCATAAAGTAAGAAAGGTAAGTAGTTGATACCCGACCCCCTCTGTTGTATAGTGGTCAGATTACTGGCTTCAGATCCTGAAGTCCCAGGTTCATCCCCAGTGCCCCTAATTCTGTCTGTGAAGCAGTGGGTGAAAGGGAAAACCAAAAAATCAACCTCGTGGGGACAAATGGGGAGATAATTGGATGAATAAGTAGCGCTTCAGTCTAGAAAACTGAGATAGAAGTCTGGAGGGCTCGTTGTGCTAACCACATGGCACCCTCAGTTTGAAAATGTTGGCACTATCTTCGCCAACATACGGCAACCTCTCGATTGGTATACCCTGCTTGCAGGCTGCACCATGGAGATATTACTCAAGTTAAACTCTACCAATAGGATAAAACATTATTCCCAAAAACATTTATTTTTGAAATTGTGTAAACCCTATAGATGTTTGAAAACTGTAAACACCGTATTAAATAAAAGATACCCACTTCAGTGGCTGAGTGGTCTAAGGTGTCACTACAGTGTTAATTTGGTCTGCTGATAGCGGAGCACTTGGGGTGCAAATCCTGGTCGGGTCTATTGAGGGTAGTTTTTCCTAAATTCCAAAATAAAAATGCTGATAGATAACCCCCAAATGCTTCTTTCCTCATTCAACCCAATTAGATTATCATATATGCGTTTTAACATGAACAGGTAGTTACTTGGTGATATCAGAAAAAAAAATAAAAAGATTATTTTTAGTCAAAAATTTTTCTAGTCTTCGAAATGAAAGCTTTTTAAAATATTTTATTGCCTCTTTAGCCTTTGAATTTTAAAAATTAACCAAAGCACAGTGGCCAAATTTAGCACATTAAATTTTGTTATTTTTTATTTTTACCTGCTTTCTGATAAACTCAAATAAATGGTACGACAAAATCGTAAGATACAGTAGCCCCATGGCTTCTTTGGTGCTGACTGGACAGCTCACAGCTGACTTCTGACAGTCAACATTTAGGTATATACCTAAATTTTTACTGTCAAAAGTGACAGCTGCTAGAAAACATGTTTTTGCAGATCATCTGGTTAGTATGGTTTTGGTAACTTTTTAAAGCTATCAGAAGTCAGCTGTGAGCTGTCAGTCAGAAACCAAAAGAAGCCAGGGGGCTACTGTAAAAATCTCTCGTATAGGTTATTATAGTTAGTGACAATATCTTCAAAAATATGTTATCTCTAATTTTACCTTAAATAATTTTTTTTCTCTGATAAATAAGTATACATTAAATTTTTTATCAATACCCTTTACCAGATATTTATTGAAAAAAAATTCAAAAGTGGTACAACAGCATTAAGTTGGAGTCACAACTTTGATATGCTAATTACTCAAAATGGGGTACAAAACGGTACAAAACTAGTAAAAACTTTGGCATCAAAAAAAGTTCAAAATCAAAAGGGGTACAACCGCATTTACCTGGAGTACTCACTTTGATATTGCTAATACTCAAACGGGTCGGTACAAAAAATTTTTCTTTGTGGTACAAAAGGGTACAAAACTAGTACAAAACTTTGGCATAAAAAAAAGTTTTAAAATTAAAAATAATACAACAGCATTAATCTGAGTCACCACTTTGTAAGCTAATTACTCAAATGGGTACGGGTACAAAACTATGGCATCAAAAAAGTTCAAAATTCAAAAGTGGGACAACAGCATTAACCTGGAGTCACCACTTTTATATGCCAATTACTCAAAATGGGTACGAGTACAAAACCTTTTATTTGTGGTACAAAATGGTACAAAACTAGTACAAAACTTTGGTATAAAACCAATTCAAAAGTAGTAAACAGCATTAACCTGGAGTCACCCGTTGATATGCTAATTACTCAAAAAGGGTACGGGTAAAAAATTTTTTTCTTTGTGGTACAAAACGGTGCAAAATATACAAAAACTTTGGTATAAAAAAAATTTTAAAAATTTAAAAGTGGTACACAAGTTATTGCTTGGAAGGGATAGGCTTTTTTTTTGCTCGAGATGGATTGTACTTGACGTTTATCTTCCCACGTTTAGTAAAAAACTGATCCCCTACCACTTTACTGTCAGGCACTACACTTCTTATCTCTATATTTTGGAAAAATTTGCTTGCTGCCTTTACTGATTACCGGTCGCGGCGCCATCCCCCCCAATTGTTTAAACAAACCAGTAATTCTGCCAACGTGGTGGAATCCACCATTTTAAAAAAAGTTAGCAACCCCCTTTATTTTGGAGTGAAAGCTCAACACACCGCCAGAGAGGCTAGGCGGGGCCTTAAAACAATAGGAGAATTATTATAAATTTTTAATTTTAAAGCAGAGAATTTTTTGTTTTTAAATATAAAAAAAAACAATGTCAGATTTTTGATTTTTTACTATTTGTCTTTTAAAGGGCTTAACGTAAAATCAACATTTACTTCTTTACCTTTTCAAATTTCTCATCTTACTTCCTTAACTTGCCATAACCCAAAAAAATTTCATCTAAACTTAAAAAATATTTCTTTTGGCCCCCCAATAAAATTTACGTTAAAATGCCATTTGTAATGCTCAAATACAACTAATGCTATAGAGTTAGCACCAAACAACACTAAAAAAAAAACACACTTAAAAACCAAATTAAAAACAGTTCAATAATCAAATTTAAAATCTGACTTCTGTTTTAAAGGGCCATTATAGCGCCCCAAAAAAAAAGACTAATTTCCCTTTTATATTAGTAGCATAATATACGTTTAAGAAAAAATATCCCTGGCCTAATATTATCAGGGCCCAAATATGACACGATGTAAAAGGTAAATAACTTTTATAATTACTCAAAAACTTTTTGATGAAGTTTTGTTGTTGTAACAATTATCCTTACATAACAAAATAAAGGTCTAGGCCTCCGCTTCTTCCATAAAAAAACCCATCTCTGTCCATGACGGACCCTATATATTATAGCATTTATATTATGTAATGATTATATAATTATAAGCTTAAAAAAAAAATAACATCTCCCAAATTGAATTTTGAAAAAAAAATACATTTTTATGCCGAAAAGAATTTTTGCTTTCAATATGTCAATGATAACCGAAAACCTTAGCCTCGTCCAATTTTCCCCAAAAATGTCCAAAAGGTGCTTTTCACTTTTCGCTGAAAAATTTTATACATTTTAACCCAATCAAAAGAAACGGGAAAGATAGAAAAAGGGGGGTGGTGGGGGGGGGGGAACTAAAGAGAAACAAACAAGGGGAAGGATCCACACGCGACTCCACACTTCTCCAAACTTCTCGAACAAATATTCTTTTTGGAATTATGGGACGGGGGTCATCTCTTCTCTTCTCAAGTTCTTTGCTTGAGCTGGCGCTGTGACGCTAAGTTGGGCCAGTTTAGTCGCTCGTGATATGTTGTTCTCGGATCGGTCGTGTCGGTCGTTGGTTCCGTGCTCACAGCCTCAGTGAAAAGGGGGAGGTCGATGTTTTGGATGTTTAATATATCTTCAAGTGTAGCTAATGCTACAGCTGCAGATGAGTCAAATAACCCTCTCAGTTTGGTGGTTGAACTAGATTTCTTGGCTACACAACGATGTTTGATATGGGATATAGTATTTAATGTCCTGGATCATTGATGCTTCAATGCGCTGCATGAGACCAAGTTCTTCATATTCCTTTAGAAAGGTCAATATTTCTCCTTCAGTTGTGGGTAACGAGCTAGACGGCGCTCCAGATGAGTGAATTTCTTGACTGCTTGGTGACGTGACCCTCCCAACTCTGATTGTGCATCCTTGAAAAGTAGCCGAACAATGTATCTACCCTCGTTGTCATGAGTGTGTGCTGTCAATAGTGTGCCTCCCATGTAGCTTCATTAGGGTCAATATATTTAGTCACGGGTAATTCTTCCACCTCCCAGAAGCGTCGCAAACATTGTCAAGCGATGTTTCAGTAGCAGCAAAGAAAGATAAGACACTAGAAGTGACAAGTGGTTGGGGTCCTACTTGACCAAATATGATCCAGCCAAGATGCTATGAAATCCTGAGGGACAATTAGATGAAGTTGAATACCACCCACAATCAAAGATCTCGGGTTACACATCTGCACCTAATATATGTTAATCCCCCTGGTACATGAAAATGAGGGTCAGTCAACTGAAGATGAGCAAACTCCTGAACCACATCCTTAGAGAACATGGATGATGACATTATAGATGTGATTTTACTTAGAATGATGGCCTCAATGATCAACCGAGGACCATCAACACCCCACGGTTTCACCTCACATATCACAACCCCTTGTTTGTTTGAGAAGTTGACTGAGAGATTTCTCTAATAGAAATATTCAAATTATGACGTGGCAGAGATAGCCAGTGAGCATATTATTCAATAATAGATTATTGATTGTGACGCACAATATATCAACACTCTAACGTTCTGATAAGCACCATGCCAACCTTAACGTTGTGCACAGGCTGGTAGGGACAGATATATTCCGATTAGAGTGTAGTACTATCGGTTTGTCATGCTCGTGACGGCCGGTTAAAGAGGGAGACAGTATCATTACCTCTCACTCTCACTTAACTTCTCACTTTGAGTACAAATAAAAGTAAGGAAAGAGGGGATTAGTAGCCTAACAGGAAATGTTTACAGTGGGGTTTGGTGGAATACAATGTTATCGTTAGAAGGACAAATACTTTTAACTACGCCTAGCTCAAGGGTGGATCCAGGGCTAGTTGTAGGGGTGAATTGGTTTTTACAAGGCTCCTTCAAGGATAAATTTAATAATTTTGATTAATAAATATTTTAATTTATAATATTTTAATTATATAATTGTGAGTTTAACAAACTAGTTGAAATTAACAATTATTTACTAATAATAATACTTTAAGAAAGAACATAATTTAGATTAACCATTTGTAATTTTAATACAAAATAACATAAAACAAAAAGTCGCCATCAAAATAAAAATATGAAATATATACTGTACATAGGTCTAAAGTGTTTTAGTAATAAAAGAAAAAAATATGTATTTTAATACTAAACTTAATATTAATACTAGAACATTTTAGTTTTACTCTCCTTTCTTGGCTCTAGAGCTAAGTTAAAAGAGATGTTGCCTAATTTTGATTAGGTCGTGTAGGAGATAGGATGAGGAAGGTGTTAGTCAGTCATTCTTTACAACTTTAAAGTATTTGGTTTCGATATTTAGATTATTTTCTATGCAGGAGGGACGATTGCACCCAACCGCACCTGGATCCTCCCCTGGCCTAGCCAGGGAAACTCGAATAAATATATGACTTAATGCTAATGAGAACAAATTCACTGTGCTGTTTGTAAAGATGATTACATATTACAACAAGTTAATATACAAAATTAAATACACTTTTTGGAATATGTGGGATAAAATGACATTAACTAAAGGTTTTTTTAATTTAAGATAAACATTTTTTTAAAATATGATATTCAACGAAAATAAGTGTAATGATCTTGATATTTTTCGGACACAATTATATTTAACTAGGACTGATTGCCATTAATGATATGATTTTAAATTTCTAGGCCTAAGTACTTTAGTTGTATTTGTAAACAAAATTAGTTACAGGTTCATATTGTTTACACTGTATCATACAAAACTGGTCGATAAGCTGTAAAAATATCTCGAAGGCTAGATGAGACATGTGGCCGACACGATTTGGAACAACTGGTTGACAAGTTCATGCTTAGGTGGACAAAATGACAGCAAACTGACCGACCAATTGGGCTCCAGCTAACTGATCGACAGCACACTGGTCAACATGTTTGTTAATAAATGGTCGACAGACAGTGACTTGTCATGCAAAAGCCGTGTCGATCACATGGTCGATGTTAGTAGGACCATGTGATAAAGAGCCAATTGGTCGACAAAAAGTATACAAATATTTGGAATGCTTAGTGGGTTAATTATCTGACCCTAGTATGACCTACTGGCCGACTAGTTCATGTATACGAGGACAAAGTGATATACACACGAATAGTTGACCAATTTGGGTGCATAAAACTAATCAACAAAAACGGGTCAAAGTGAAAACAAAAGTGACGACAACAAGAAATCTACACAAGGAGTACTTAGAAAAGTTTTATAAAGGGTGGGGACCTTGTTTAGACACCAACTGATGACAAAATTTTAACAAAATTTATAGACTAGGTAACTAGTGGCCGTCGCCTAAAAAACTAATAAAACAACAAAGTGAAGACACCAACTGGTTAAAAAAAAATGGCAGAAAACTTAGATGGATAAAAATTTAATAGTGGCCACAATTTAAAACATGCGAATAAAGAATCGCAACCCAAACAGGTTTTTATTTTTTTCTTTCCCACTATTTTTTTTGGGTTACATTACGTGAACGCTGTCATCCTTTAATAATAAAATTCAATCATTAAAATAGTCCTTTTTATTTAACTTTAAAAATAAAAATTTCCCCTTTTTTTAAATTCAAATAAAAAATTAAATTTGGTAAATTTCATATACAAATAACAGCAAAATGAAAAACCAAAATTTTATTGTAAAATAAAAGAAAAGGTATGTTCTCTAAGAAGAAAATAAAGGAATTCACAAATATTAAAGTTATTTTTTTTTATTACAAAAAAATAATAACAAAAAAACAAAATTTTACCAATCACTCACAAGTCCCTTTATTAACGTTGTTATCTCCTGTTTTAAATTTTCTTTATTTGGAAAGATTCTCAACCTTGTATTTTTTTAATTAAATGTATTTAGAATCTATTTTTGCATTGTCCCCTGGGATATTTTTGAAAATTATATGATGCATAATTTCTATTTGGAGTGCTTCCCTTCCAGAAAAATTTTAAAACTGGATGTCTCTAGAAACAAATTTGCAGGGGTCGTCGTCACCTAAACCCTTTGCGCATTTTTGAAAATTAAATGTCTTAAGAAGTTATTTGCCGGTTTTTATTAAAGTCAATTAGCTTCATATTCGAGAATATCAGAAGGTGTGAACTACTCTAGAAGAGGGCTAATTTATTCCAAGAAGGGCAATCACCCCTTCTACACCCACTTATTGTTTTCTCTGTCCCTAATTTGAAGTGGTCCTTTCCCACTTTTTTGAAATTATACTCTTTTAAAAGATATTTAGAGAGTTCCCCCCCCAAATTATTTAAACTTTGGATGTTACTAGAACCTATTTTGAGTAGCGTCCTTCGGAATGTTTTTTTTAAAAAATTTGCATACCTCCAAAAGCTATTTTTAATAGTCCTCAACCAGTTATTTTTTTTTAAAATTTTGATCTCCTGAAAGCTATTTGAAGGGGTTCTCCTCCAAAAATGTTTAATAAATTTTGGTGCTTCTAGAAAATATTTAGACTGCTCCCAGCTTGAATTTTTTTCGAAAATTTTGATGCCTCTAGAAAACTTTTAGGTGGTCTTCTCTGGAAAACTTTGATAATTGAATGTATATAGAAGTTATTTTGAAGTTAATGCAAGATCTTTCAACTTCAATTATTTTCGATAGTATCAGAGGATTTAAAATATATTTAGGGGGGGGGGGATTTATTCCAGCTGAGATTATTTTCAGGGGAAAAGAGGCCCATCTTCCCCCCTTCCCCCCCCCTCGGTTCTTACCCCATAGATTGCAGTGCTACACACATTTATTAGAGAGTCCATGCATAAAAAAATTCTGGGCCATCTCCTGTTGGAAGACTTTATCACGATCCATCATAGACAGGACCTTACTCTCCCCACTAAAAACGAGGGTAAATCCATGGTATTACTCTATTAAATTTTCAACGTACATTTTTTAAAGGTCTGGACCAAAAGGCCATTATTGCACGTGTGATGTGTGCTCAGCTACAAATAGAGATTAGGCAAGATAAACAGTAGTATGCATAGGCCTATACATTTACAAAAGGTGCTTCACCCATGGCGGTGGAACTTTATTTGTTTTGGGGTGTTACATTTTTTTTTAAAAGGAACTTTCTTCCAATTAATAGGAGATCCTGGGACTCAACACCCTATATTTTGTGAAAATTGAATACCCTTAAATCCATTTTTTAAAGGTCCTGTCCAGTAATATTTTTAAAATTAGACTCCTTCGAGATATTTGGAGTGATCCTCCTCTAGAACGTTTTGATATTTGGATACCCCTAAACGCTAATTATAGTTTTCCTTACCTAAAAATATTTTTAATTTAATTTTTCAGAATATATTTAAAGTGGTTTTTCCATTGCAATTGTTTAAATGTGTATGCCAATAAACTATTTTTTAGTGGTCCTCGCCTTTAAATTCTCAAATGATGGCAAACTTTCAAGAACATTCCCGGGATTTTTCCCAAATTTTACTGGTGAATGGCCACCCTTAAAATATTACTTTTGGTTTTATCCCTCACAATTAACTACAATAACACTCTATCACTACTGCAAAATATTATCTAGCTCTATCTCTCACAAATTATTACAAGTAACCTCTTAATTCACGTCCTAAAAAAATATTACTTTGGATATGTACCTCGCAAATTAAAATTTCAAGAACACTGTTAAATCCCTTGTTGACAAAATTTCTTGATATGGCTAAAAATCTGTTGCCAGCGCATTGTGTTGTTTTAATTCAAACAAGTTAAGGTACCTCACAACTCTCTTTTTAAAAAAATTTTAAGTTTTTTGAAAAATCACTCTTCACACTTCAAAATTTTAGGACCAAAAACCAAATAGCCTCTACGTTTATTTGTGAGAAAAATTACTCCCTAGGTTTGTTTTAATCAGAATATTTAGATCGTTTTGAAAAAAAAAAATGCATTAAAAAATCTTCATATGTAAGCTATCCAAAAAATTTAAAGGTAGGGTCAAAAAAAAAATTTAACTTTTTGAGATTTCCCCTTTATAACTTATCAAGTTTGAAGAAATCAATCAACCGTATCCGATCCGTGGCCAGGGACAGGTAATTATAGACATGGGGCAAACAGAATTGTGAAAACTGTTTTTTGAGTTCGAGTTTAAAAAAAAAAGAAAAAAATTATCAATGCTTGAAATAATTTTATTTCAGGATTACAATACTTTATCTTGTTTTAGTAAGTAAAAGAGTGATTCCCCTGGTATGTGTTTGGACACTATTTGTAACAAAAAACTGCTCCTGAGGGCTGTCTGTAAATTCATGTGTAGCTAACATTGTACCCCCTCTCTCTAACCCAACAATCCTTATTGAGGACTGTTGGTTGTTGCAATGCATGTGTAGCTGCATTGTTCACCACCTCTAACACCAACACTTGCTTAGTGAGGAAGTAGACTTGATACTTCCAGTTTATAAACTAAAATTTTTAAATATGACAAAGTTATACTTGCTTCGTAACCTTAAATACAAACACTTAAAATAAGACGCTTTAGCTTTTACTTTTAAAAACACATTTATTGTATGTTAGTATTTAAAAAATATACTACTAATCTAGACGCCTACTACATTTTGCCGTTCCATTCTATCTTGGTCCATAAAATTTACCCTTTCGTTAACCCAGTGGTGTGCCTAGACATTTCCATCAGGGGGGCCACTAGGTTTTTACCAAGCTCCCTCCCATATCATCGTCTGATTTTTTTTAAAATGATTTCTCTAAAAGCTTTTGGGAGCTTCCCACCCCCATAAAAAAAAAATGGAACCCTCTTTTTTATTTGGAGTTATACTTATTGGATTTTTTTTAAATTAGTGCTTCTAGAATCTATAGGTTAGCTTCTAAATTTTTCAATTGTATTTTAGAGTTCAAAGTGTTCTTCTCCAAACAATTTGTTAAATTTTTTTCGAGTTGTTTTGAGGTAAGCATTGCTTACATACAATTGTCACAAAAATAAACCAGAGTAAAAATTTAAGCCCATTTCTTATTTTCCCTTTTTAGTTTATAGTGACCTAAGTACATGATTTGGGTGTTAATCTTTTAATGATCTGTTAAGAAAAGGCATTACTCAATAATTCGGTGACCCGTAGTGGAAGAAACCTGTTTTCTTTCAACCTTCAATATTTTTTTATGAAAAATGCTGGTAAGGTATTTTATTATATATTCATATTTTTAAATAGTGTTTTCACTAACGGTGAAGGAGTTCCCCATTTGGTGTAAATCCTCCAAATTTGTATTTCAAAAAAAAAATATGTGTCTGCCTGCAAATTTTGGATTTGGAGGTTCCCGCAGTTTGGTGTTTTAAAATCTTCACTTTTTTGGGAGCAAGTCCTTAAAAAAAATTTATTTATATATATTATTATATATGTATATTTTAATAGTTATTTATTTATTCAGAAATCTTACCATTCATCTAAGCTATTGCATTTAGTTTTTATAATAGGGTAAGGTGAGTAAAGTAGAATGAGAGGAAAAGTACCGCGTTTGTGTGGAGGAAACGTGGGAAGTGTTTCTAAAAAAAGCTTTAGTAGATTTTTTAACCCAAATCGGAATTCAAACCTTGACCTCCCGCTCACTAACAAACCAGAAAAAAAAAAAAATGTAATTTATCGGCATGCATACGGAAATTTGGGCTTATAATCACTAACCCTAACTTATAAATTTATTATAATCAAATCATACCTTATATTTTGTGTTATCTAAGGACTATTTTAAACTTTAGGTAGCCCAAAACCCCTCGATTACAAAAATTGCCATAAATTTTCCGTTTGGAACCAATTTAACGCGGCCACATTTCATGTGTAAGGCCGTAACTTTTTTTTACAATTATTTATCAACATAAATATATTTGGCACATTTTGGCATATTCGTAGAATTTTTTTAGAAAATAAACAAATAAAATACGCCTACATATACTTTAACAAACACAAAATACAATATTTAGTTGTAATATTTTCAAACTACAATTACCTTTTAAGTGATTCAATTTGTTTCCGGTTAATTATGATTCTTCTTTCTGGATTCTCCATCTCTTTAAATCTCTGGATCGTTTTTCTTCTTTTGAATACTTTACTTGTAAATGAACGAGGTTTAGACATTTTGTACACAGTAAAACTCACATAAAGTTGATTAATATCAAGACCATAGTCGGGAAATTTTATGAACAATATATATTGCTTTATGGTTTAAACAATACAAAATTAATGTACAAGTACAAATTAGGGGGCTGTGTTACCATAAAAAGCACTTCAGAGAGCATCTAGAGGTGTGTAATAATTATAATTTTTTTCTAGCCTTCGGCAGCTATGGTGTTGGGTTGCAATAAAAATACTTTAGAGAGCTTAGAGGTGTTTAATATTTTTGTTTTTTTTCTAGCCTATGGCAGTTATGATGTTATGTTGCCATAAAAATGCTTCTAAAGGAGTTTAATACTTAGAATTTGTCCTAGCCTCCATCAATTGGGGGATGCCCCCCCCACCCCCACCCACTGAAATTATTTGCTGGCTACGGCCTTGATTATTATAATTTATTTATGCCAGTTAAATGGTAGCCTACGCTCAAACTAAAATATAAAACTAAACAATGTCAAAAAATACTGGTAACAATAGACTGTACAGCTTTCACACATTAAATAGTTAACAGACAAGAACAATCTAAAATATCAAAATATTACTCTTCGTATGTTTTTGTACCTCAATACTTTTCTCAGCTGTTTTGAAAAGTTTGCTAATGATCTTCATCCCCCTCATCACTCCCCGCCGCCCACCGCTGTCAATCAAAACACAAGCGGTCACTCCTACCTGTGTTTGGTTCTCAACGGTACGGCCCGGTTTGGCTGTATTTATTTCTGTGAAAATCACGTAATTTCTGGCTATTTCCTATCCAGTTTTTAAAATATGATAGTAACGATTGTATGAAAAATGTCAAATGAACCAGTATTTATTGCTTAACAAGGAGAGTTAAATTTAATTTCAAAATACAAAGTAGTTTTCTAATGGGAAATTTATTTGTAAATGAATGAGAAAGTCTGCCACCGATTCTGTTTCATTATTTATTAAATAAAAATTAATATCTTGGAAAATATTGGTACAGACCGTGCCTAAAATATGTTTACCATATAGTGCTATACTATCCGTACATCCACAAAAAAAATTAAGGCTTTTGCTTGTATTTCTTAATACTTGGATACGAATTAGTATTATTAAGTTATATTAATCATTATAACTATTTAATCAAAAAATACATAACAATTTTGCTCTATTATTACTTATTTTAATATTTTATTCTATTAAAAAGACTCAAAACCATAAAAATAAGAAAATAAAATAAAAATATTATCACTCTTGCACAGCCTTAACCTACACTACAGCGGCTCCAACAGGACTGTAGTAAGGCTCACAGAACTGGTGGTAAGTGAAATGATGTGTTCACCTCGTTTATCAGTGTCTTGATGGCCTGGTGAATGAGCCTGATGGGTAGCATCATCTTGCATAGATATACCTTCTGTCCTCTAGGGTGTGATTAGTGTGAGAGATAGTAAAACGTTGGTTTGAGCTAGACGATCCTTGACCACAAGTGTTAGTAGCGCTTGACCACTTGAGCCTATGTGCCAACAATGTGTGATGATTTTTATTTCAATGTAGACACTTGAACTTTGAGGAACACTCCCTTACTTGATGCGATCCTTCAAACAATTAAAACACAAATTATTTGACTTAATCCAATCCTGGCGTTGTATCGGCGTCTTGCTCGTGAACACTAGACCCTTATAAATACTGTGGTTGGCTTGACACACAGTGCAGTGACCTGATTTGAGTCGACATAAAATGATCTACTCACTCCAACAGGTGACTTTTTTAAACTTCCTTCCATCCACTTTTTGGTTGCTATATGTCTAATACCCGCGCTGGTTGGCAGTGCTTAGACTTTGATTTGCAGACGACAGTGCTTTGCATTGATCTTCAATAAATTCCAAAAGTTGATCAAAACTTGGTAATTTGGTAGCAATATGCGCAAGTTCAAACATCAGTCGTGTCTCTCTCTCTAACCTGTTCAGTATAAAGTTTAGTAAGATAAAACTACACCCACAAATTGGAAACTTTAAACACATTAGTGCACCCAAGTTCTCCTTGAATGGGTCCTCTAGCGTCCGTAAGTTCTATGGCAACCTTGAGGCTAGACCGGGAACTGCATTATCATCTCTAAATGTGAATCAAATAGTCAAAGCTATTATATATGCTTTTAGTGAGGATTTACTCCATAAAGATATAATATTCTGAAGAGTGAAAATGACACCTGGATACGGGAATTGAACCCGGGACTTTAGAGGATTGGCATACTAAGCCAAAGGTGCCCGGTTAGATTCCCGTGTCCAGGTGTCATTTTTCAACTTTCAGAATATGTTCTCTAAATGTGTAGTAGTTATGGACCTCACATCATTGGTAACGTTCTGTAAGAGTCACCCAGGCTAGCAGGTAGTTCCCATCTGACACGGTAACGATTTTATATAAACTTAGGGGCTCAACAGACAGTTCGTCAAAAGATATTGAAACCTTTCCATTGGAGTTGGTTTTCTTGGTATGAATGAGAGAAACGTAAAAGTAATGAAATGGGTTCCAGTCAGTGTTTATACCACTAAATGTGGGCAGTTGCAATTTATACAATTTTGTTGACAATACCTTTACTGGTGATCCATTATCGTTTCCCAACGTGGATGAGGGTTTAGTAATCCGTGCATAAATCTCCTTACCTTGTAGTAGGTTATGTCAAAATCTTCACTCTGCTTGTCATGTGGTTCAACATTAAAGCCCCTTTTAAATTTGCTAGCCGCGAGTCCTAGCTCAATGTGAGTTTCTTCAAAATCCCTCCTTAAATGTTCCAAGTTTGAACAATGTGCCTTTAAATAGCTCTAGTTTGGTAATGTAATTTTGAACTTGTGCTGACAGCTTCCAAGTCTATTAACCCTACAAGTTATTACCTTCAGCCCAGCTTCAAGCTGTACATAAGCCATGATGATAGAAACTTAACAAAAACATTAATGTAAGCAAACGGAAACTAAATACAAACGTAAAAAACAGGCAAAACACAGCATCGATTACATCCCGACTCTAGAACAATATCAAACTGACGACAACACTCGATCACTACACAACTATCGATAATATGATGCAGAATCGACATGGTTAGAGACTAATCGGTAACTCTCGAATGATATATTGAACTGATGACGTCACTAATCCAAATGTGCCAGCATGGTCGAAATACGATGCGAACAAAAGGCACAAGAAATAAACCAAACAAACAAATAAGTTTTTATTTCCCCCTTAACACAAAGAAACACCAAGGAACTCTGAAACACGTATCCTTGGCCCGGATGGACCAAAATATGTAGCGTAATTAGCAATGAATGATAACTAAAACGTCTGGAGGACCAGTGCTACGAACACGGCCAGTAGGACTGTCTAGAATTGGGGGGAAATCTTACCCTTTGGCCAAAACTTATGGCCCTAGAGTGGTCCAGGTAGGTCCTTTTTGGGCCCCCAGGAGTAAAAAAAAGGGTTAAGGAAGATGGGAAGGGGGTTAAGAAATTTAGTAAGGAAAAAACGGGGGAAAAACGGGTTTTAAAGGTTTAAATTTTTAAAAAAATATACAACATTTAACTATGGCTTTTTACTACACCAGTTTCCTGTTGTTTTTTTTGTTTTGCCTAAAAAAAAAACCTTGACGTTTTTTAACGAATTTTTTTGTATATGTAGATTTGTTCCATCCGCAAACTTTTTAACTTGAACTAAGTCTAAAAGTTACAAAGAAAAAAGGTAAAGGGGTTTCCTTTTTAAAACCCGTAAAAACCTTTATGGCGTTTACCCCTTAAGATTTTTTTTTTGTGTTTGAAATTTTTGCGCAAAATTTTTCCATTACCTACCCGGGGCAAAGATTTTCCCCGGGGGGCCCGGAAAGTGCCCCCACTTTGGGAGCTTATATAAAGGGAGAGGGGGGGTTTTTGACCCCCTTAAAGGTTTAAAAGTTTTTGTTTTTTCCCACAAGGGGAGGGGGTTTTTTGGCCCTTTTTTGTTTTTTTTTTTGGGGGTTTTTTAAATTTTTAAAAAGCCTTATTGCATTTGGGGTTTAGTTGTAAAAGGGGGGTTAATGACCCATTTAAAAGCAGCTTTTAAAAAAATTTGGTTTAAAAAACGAAAATGGACTTTAAAATGGACTTTTTTTGTTTTTTCAAGACAGAAAGGTCCCAAAATTGCACAGAAACTGCTTTGGAAGAGTACCAGAGCACAGGGGAATCACCCGGGAAACTTTCCCAATTTATTACTGCTCTCTTTTTTTAAAAACCCTTTTTTTTTTAAATTCGTAACTTTTTTTCGTCATTTTATTTGTTTTTGGTTTTGGTACTTGATCCCAATTGTTTTTGTATTATACTCATTTTTTTATTAATTTACTAAGTTCAAAACTCAATTTCGTACTTTTTAAAAGATTTTAAATTTTTTTTTAGTGTGGATTAAATATACTATTCTGTGTGTTAATTTTTTTTACCCAAAATTTTTAAGTTCTAAAATGGGTGTAAAGTGTATGTTATGTTTTGCACCAAGCTCAACTAAGTTCAAGATTTCGGGTTGTGGGTTTTGTTTTAATTTTTTTTATATTTTTGTTTTTTTTGTGTACGGATTTAAAATTTTTACAAGGGCAAGAAAAAGCCCCCAAATAAAATATGTTTTTGGGGAGATATGTTCCCTGTCTGTTGGTGACCTTTTCAAATTTCTTTTCCCCCCCTCCCTCTTTCTGTAAATTTCCCTCAACAGTTTTAATGTTCCTAAAAAGCTGCTTTTACACTCTGTAGGATTTTCAAGCTTTTAACCCTTTAATAACTAATTGTAAACATTAAAAATTCGCGAATTTTCCCGATAGTAATGAGTTTCCATTTATGGGGGTTTAATAACGCCCCTGGGGGCTGGCTTTCGTATGTGTTTGGTTTCGTAGTAAAAGTGGTCTCCCTTATCATATTTGTCTCGGGTAAAAGCACTTGTGAAAATTCTATAGAAAGGCCGGCACCCCTTAAATTAAGGGGTTCCCTTTGCTTTCGCCCCAGCATTGGAGCTGTTTTTTTTTTGGGGTTTTTTTTTCTGGGGTCATTTTGCTGTATGCTTATACTAAAGGGTGGGGGTTTAAAAAATTAGAATTTTGGGGTTTTTTCCCCCGAATTATTGTTGCATTAGACCCATCAGCATTCTTTTTGGGCTTTTTTTATATTTAATTTAGTTTTTTTATTTTATGGGTGGGTCTCCTAATTAATTTTTTTATTGTACAATGTTATTGTAAAAATTTGGGTCGTGACCCCTGTTTTTATACTTTTCCCATTAAAATGGTTTGGGATACTTTGCGAACGAAATTGTCCATGTCCACGTTCTAAAGAGTTGTGGTGGCCCCGGTGGTCTTGGGGGAAGGGTTAAAAGACCTTTTTATTTTGGCGGCCGGGGTTCAATCCTCGTCCCCGGGACAGATTTATCTGATTTCCCAAACCCTTCCCTTTACCTCTGACAAGACATCTTTAAAATTTTTTTGGGGGAAGCCAGGCCTCCGCCGTGGTTCGGATTCCCCGGTTTAAAAAAAATAAAGGTTTCCCCCATTTCCCTTCACAATATCCTACCATTACACATTAGCGTAAAGTGGTATAACCCAAACGGGTAGTAAGACCGGGGGTAATAATAATTTAAAAATAATAAAAAAAATAATAATAAATAATAAAAAAATAATAATAATAATATAATTTAAAATAATAATTTAAAAATAAAAAATCTATTGAAATTTCCCCCGTTGTTAAAAGGAACAGAGTTAAAAGGGATTTTACGGGACAATTTTAAGACGAAATTAAATTTTTAAATTGGGGATCAATTTAAAAATGTAAAAAAACACTTTTTTTTTTTCCTGATGTATTATACATGATTTCCCCATGTGTTTTTCTTTTTTCTATTGTGATGACAAAAATTTAAAAAAAAAATTTTTATCACCCACGGATTTAAAAAAAAAAACCAAAAAAATCTGTTTTTTTTAAAAAATAATTTTATCAAAAAAATTTTTTTTTTTTTAAAGATATTGTCCCTTTTTTTTTTATTTTCCCGGGGTTAATTTTTTTTTTAATTCTCTTTTTTTAATTTTAATTTTAATTTTTTAAAATAAATTTTAAAAAAAAAAAATTTAACACTTAAAAATTTTTATATTTTTACTGTATTTTCATGTCAAAGAACAAAAAAATAGATATTTTATTTTATAGGCCTAGGAGTTTAAAAATGCTCGGGCCCCTTTGGGGTTTTTTGCCCCTTTTTGGTTTTATTCTGTCCAATCTTAAGTTAGATTTTTTAACGCATTTTGAAGCTATGACAAAAAATAAATAATTTTACTCGCTTTTGGGGCTGGACGGTGCATCGCAAAAGTATACAACTATTTCTTAAAGGCATTAAAATTACCCGACATAATAATTAACTAGAAAAATTTCATTTTTGGTTTACCCTTTGAAAAACTCGATTTTTTTGCAGGGATAATTTATTTGTTTATAGCGTGCAAGAACAGTATTTTTAACTTATTTTTTGTTTCAAGTTTATTCATTACACACACATTGGGGAATTTTTTGGTATTATTTATTTTAATATTTAAATCAATGATATCTAGGAAAAATTGTAAAAACAAAAATATTAATACCAAAAGTATTTTGGGTTTTTTTTAAAGGTAATTTTTTTAATCATAGCATTTAAAGAGAAAATTTTTCCAGGGCGAAATTTTGGCAGAAAATAAAAAAAATTTAAAAAACTTAATTTATTGGAACAATTTTTTAATTTTAAAAGGGGGGGTTTTTTTCCTTTAAAGGGGGGGGGGGGGGGGGTTTTTTTATTTTTTTGGGATTTTTTCCTTTTTTTTAATTTTTTTTTTCAAATTTTTGTTGTTTTATATTAATTAATTACCCAAAGGGAAAACCCCCAATACAATATAAAGGATTAGTTTTTAAAGGGAATATATATAATTGAAATGGGGAAAAAAGGAAATATGAAGTTTAAAAATTTAATTAGAAAAAGACAATTGGGATTATCAAATTTGGGTTTGATGTGTTTAAACAATTGAATAAATATATATTAATTATTTACAAAAAAAAATTACTGAATTAATAATGTTAAACCATTATCAAGAAACCCAAACCTTAAAATTTTCCGTCATTCCTTGCAAACCCAACTTTAAAAAAAATTATTTAAAAAAAACCCATAACAACACCATTTCGTAATCCTGATCATACCCAATGTCAAAAAACTTAGACAGAAATTTGTATCAAAAAGATAGTCAATTTTCAAAGCAAAATAAGGGAACACTATTGTCCTATTAGTCTCGATGCATAAATCTCCCAAAAAATCTAGAAATTTTTTAAAATAACAAAAAATATCTTGGAAATTTAAAAATGATCCAAAACCCTTTCCTTTCAGAAAACCATTAAAAATAAAATTAAGCAAATACCTCTTTTTTTTTTGAACCCAAAGACAACTAAAAATTTCTTAAAACATGAATCCCAAAGCCCCCGCATTTACTTCGCTTCCCCAAAATTTTATAAACCCGTAACCCCCAAACAGACCCCTTTTCAATCATCAGAATGCTTCACCCCTTTAAAAAAAAGCCCCAAAAAAAAACCCGGATATTTTAATAACAGTTTTCCCAAATTCCATTTCTTGTACAACGTCAAAAGTTCATATGATTTCTAAAAAACTTAAAAATTTTAATTTTAAACCCAGACTTACATTTTATGTCCCCTTGATTTTCGCTAATCTTTTACTAATTTCCCCTAAATGAAACATCGATATAATCGGGATCCTCTCAAAAACTGCGAAAAACTTTTCCGGGGGACTTCACCAATCAACTAATTAACAAGTTCAAACCTAACTAATAAAAATTACTTCCAATTCAATAATAAATTCTCCCTCAAAACCCTGAGGGGCCTAGCTAGGGGACCCCCCAATTTCATAAAATTAATGTCTGAAATTTTAAATGAAAGAAAATTGACTTGAAAAAAATAAATTACCTTTCAAATTTCATTAAAATTCAGTTCTATTGTGGGGTATGTTGATGACACCCCTCTCTTTTTGACAACTTTCCTAGACCTTTCTATATTCAGCAATAAGGGACTTTTTTAAACCACCCCATCCTAAACTTTTTTTTTCTATTGAACTTGGACTCACTTGGACCAATAAAAACATCAATTACTTAGATTCAATATTTCCAAATAAAGATTAACACTTTTGTTTAAAAAATTTTGGGGGTTAAGCCAACTCACACAGACGCCTTTTTTCCCTTAAACTCCAACCCCTATTTCCCCAAACTTGAACTTTTAAAAATCCTGATTTATAGACTTCTTAAATATCCCACTTTCCGGGAAAAAAATTTTACCAATGAACTAACATTATTAAACAAATTGCAACTGCTAATGGCTACACCCACTCTTTTTTTTTTTAAAAGTTCTTCTGAAAAAAAAAGCCCAAATAAATCCCAAATCCAATTTATAATATTTTGAAAACCTTCCCCAAACCTTTAAAGGGTTTTTAAAATTAATTTCACGGGCCAAAAAATTTTACTAAAATTTTCGGGCTAAAAAAACCCCATCACATAAATTTTTTGCCTTTGGGACCAATAATACCCCCCAAAAAACACTTACCCAATTTCCCAAAACCTTAATATTTCCCAATATCTATAAAAAAAGGGGGATTTAAAAATTAACTTGTAAATTGTAACCCCGACTACATTGGGAAGATGGGGGCACTTTCCCAAAAACCGTATTTTGAACACTTGATTGACTTCAAAAAAAACAGGATTAATAAAAATTTACAAAAATTTTTTAAAAGTTTCAGGCCATCAACCCACCCTATCGATCAATGTATGAATTCCTTTTCCCCTTCCCAAAGGGTCCCCAAAATGAACATTGCCAAAACTCTCCATATCTTTAATGCAAGTTTTCATCACAAAAAATTACCCAAAAAACGAACAGACAAAGTTTAAAAACCCAAAACCCAAATCAATAAAAAAAATTTATCTTCAATCATCTATTCACTTTAAACCCTTTTTTCCTTTCCCTTTTTCTCTGCCCCCTCCTACCATCGTAGCTGAGACCTGGGGGGGCCCAGGCGAGAAGATTTGAACCTTTTTTCATATTTCCTCTCTCTTCTGTACCTTTTTCTGTCTATTTTTTTGGGGAACCTTAAATTCTAGCGCTCCCTTTTACTTGTAATCAATTTATTTTTATTTCTGGTTTAAAGTTACTGTATCATCTCGATTATTCTTCACAACCCCTAATTTTATTCTGATCATTACTTATTCAAACTATTGCACTTTTGGAGTAACGGGGAAAAATATAACCCTTATTTTTGGGTAAACTTGACAGTTTTGTGTTATTGCACATTTTAATAAAATTTTTTTCTTTCCCCCTTTTTAATTTCTTAAAAATTTCTGTTGGGTTTTTTGTTCATCTTCCCTTTTCTAATCATTTTGGGATTTTCTTCCATTTTACCTATGTTTTTTATTTTATTTTTTCGTTTATATTTTTCTAATTTTTTTTGGGGTTTTCCCCAGACCTGTTTTATGGCTTTTTTTACGTCGGGAAAAATGTAGTCAGTAACCGGCCCTTTTTGGGATCCAAAGGTTAAAAGGGGGGGAATTAAAACCCGCTAATAAAATTTTTTTATCAATTTTTGTATTTTTACATAAAAAGAAATGTTTAAGGCCTACCTTGAATTTGTCTCTAGCTTATATTTAAACAACTCTTAGCTTAATTTTTCCTTTTACTACCAAAATTTTAATTTAAATTTTTTCTCTTGACAAAATCTGGATTGTCTTAATCTACCTGTAACCCTTTTTCCAAAATGGTTTACTATAATTAATATCTTTCTTAGTAATTTTTTAAAATTTTTGACATGTAACCTTGAAATATGATTTTTTTCTTATTATTTTTCAAATTTTTAAAAATGTTTTTTGTATTTTAACCTTTTTATATATTTTTTTTCGGATTCTACCCAAGCTCATAACTTAATATGAAATTTTAAAGGGTTTGGGTTTTTGATAAAGGTTTTTTAAAATTTTTATATTCAAATAATTTTTTTTTGGGGAAATAATGTAATAGATTTTTATTCAGATTGTTTTTTTCACATCACTCAACTTTGATAATCCCGTTGTCTTTTGCTAATTAAATTTCAAACTTCATTTTTTCCCTTTTTTTCATTTCAATTTAAAAAATTTTTTTTAAAAAATAATCCTTTATATTGTATTGGGGGTTTTCCCTTTTATAATTAATTAATATTTATAAATTTTCCCCCTTTTTTATACCCCCTTTGAATGTAATAATATTTTTTGTTTTAGTTCAAATGGATGTTGAAGATACCCAGTAAATCTTCCGGGACAGGGAAACAATAACGTACCGCCCCACCTGCGACCACCTTCAGGTAGCACAGCAGCCGGGATTTAGGGGCCTGGTAAAATCAGGTTGATGGGGGTTGTCTCAAGGTATCTCTCTTTGAATCGTCGCGAAGAGAATTAAACAATACAAGAATTTTTTCTATGTCAGGGTGAAATGATCTTTTAATTAGGAACGCCAAAGAGCGATCGGGACGCTATATCCTGGTTCGAGGAGCAAACCAATTTTTTCTAGTGCGTCTCCAGGATCACGGAGCTAGCGTGTAGGATTACGTAAGTCTGCTATTAGACAGCAGAGACTACTCGTCAAGAGCTTTTATTTGTGTCATTTAGACGTGAAGAAATACTTGGCGTGCAGGCTGTACTCCTAATATAGAATGAGTTTACAAATCAATCTTTCGTTTCTCACTTTATCCCCCTTTTATGTCATGTTACACCACTTTAAAGAGCTGCGCGGGAGTGTAATCATAAATATGATAACTCTCTCCCGCTAGCACATATAGCCGTAATAGCAAAGGAAACATTAAGAGTCAAAATCATGACACACTTTGCCTTGCCCGTGAGTTGATTGCCACCAAAGTTTATATGTGAAAATAAAAGAGAGCCAGGATGTAGAACGTGAACACCTTTAAACAAATAAAAATTGATCATCCTGTTCAAAAAACTCAAACAGAGTAACTAAAACCGTATTGCCGTGTGAATCTTTTGAAATGTGGTGGGCTCACTGAATGAACCAATTTCAAACTTACCTCTTTGAATAAAAAATCACAGTGTTCAGGAAACGTCGGAGGAGACAAGCCTATATGAAGGGCCTCCCCTCCCCAAAAAACATTCTTTAAGGACTACCTGGATTTGTATTTTAACGGTAATAGGAAAAACAATTTTGATGTCATAATATCCTTGACAGCTGAATTTAAGTGAAACGTACTTTTCCCATGTGTTTTCGTGTGCCATTTGATCATAAGAACGAGCACAAATGTGAATCTGCGTGAAAAAAGTGTACACTAAATAAAACTAAAGCATTAAAAAGCGACAAAATAAAACAAAATGCAATAACAAAAGCCAAGACCCACAATACAACAGTATGTAAACCGCGCTTAGCGCTAAAAATTTTGAGATTATAAAACAAAATTTATCTTGGTTGAGCGAACATTTTATTGGCGAATGTGATGAGAGAAAAGGAGGCGCCCTAACATAAAAAAAAATCTTCATATATTTTTGCAGTGTGTGGCAAACCTTGATATAAGCCAGGTGTTGCACAAGAGGTTAATGTTCATAAAATGACTGTGAGTAAGACAATTAATTATGTATCAGATAATATTGTTGAAAAAGTTGTTGTGTAGATAAAATTTCCATCTTCACTTCAAGAAACCCAGAGAGAGAAAAACTGAGTGGCAGAATCGATTTAAATTTCCAACTTTTATATGAGTTTTAGACTGTATGGATATAAACATTTAAAAACCCAGGTTACATGGAGATGACTATATCAACAGAAAGGGGTTTGCCTCATTAAATGTACATTTAACTTGTAATGATCGATAAATATTTACAAGCATTGATGTAAGCTGCCAGGCTTTGTACACGATGCAAGTATTTGGAAGAAGTCAAATGTAAGGGAGAAATTAAAACATTTAGTAATTGCAATTTATTAGCAGATTCATGATATGTAATTGAACCATAGTTGATGACACCATATTTAAATCCAAATACCAGACGGAATATTAAATTTAACAGACTTTTTAAATCAGAAAGAGTAATAATAGAGCACTGTAATGGAATCATACGTGTTGTTTCGATCTCTAAGGGTGTATTTTTACATCATAAACGGCAAGTTTTACAAAAATAAATGAACACTTGGTATGAACACATACAACAAAATAAATGGTCGGATTCTATTGTCTAACTTAAAGATTCTGGGCCTGGGTTCACTAACGGGAGCAAATCTGCTCCGGCGCAAGTATAGAAATGGCGCAACTTTGCGCCCAAGATGCCTCCCAAGATGCGCCTTATTTATTTGCGCCATTTCCGTATTCATTAAACAAGGCGCAAACTGGTGGCAGGAATAGGGTGACGTCATCATATAAACGTCATCAATTGCTCTCTTTTCGACCAATCCGTGTGAAGAATTTACTTCCAAAGTCAAGGCTACTTTATTTTAAATCTGTAATGAAAATGACATTATATACAAAGATTTTTAAACATTTTTCTCATAAACTAGCTATAAAATTAGAAGCGGCCTCTTTCTGGATGTTTTAGAAAAACAATATTAGTACATTATTTTGTATTTATTTATATTATTAGTTTAAAGTTTAAGTTCCATTAATAAATCATTAATGTTTATAGAAACTTTAAAACGTATTTTAAAGTTATACTAACCGCCATATTTAGTGACGAGATGTCTTTGGACTTGGAGGAATACAAACCTCTTTGGATCTAGACGAAGATTACACAGTTTGTAGTTTTATTTTATAATAATGCAAGAAATGCCATTGCGGTTGTTTGAATGTAAAAATCCAACAATAAAGGTACGTAATTGTTTTGTTACCATTATCTAAATTGAAACAAATTTTGTGCTTGACATACGTTTTGTTATTTTAATTTAACTCATTATTAATTGGAGTACAGTTATGTAACTAATTGTATTTTAAGCCAATATAATAATATGCCGCCATTTAAATTTATTGAAGTGACAGTCATGATTTAATAGTTGCGCCTACTCCTGAGTGGTGGCAAATAAAAGGCGCAACTTTGCTCTCAAATTGCGCCTGCTTCTTTTAGTGAATAGGGATTTGGAACATATTTCAAACTTGCGCCGGCACAACTATTTGCTCCCGTTAGTGAATCCAGGCCCTGAATGGATCGCATTCAGTTCTTTGGATCCAAGACAATGAATGACAGGATTGATATTTTTTCATCAGAAATGTGTTTCAGTTTGGAGTTGCTTTCAAATATTGATTCTAATATGGTGTACTCCTACACGATGTCCGGCAGTAATAATAATAGTGCGTCGGGGCTACATCACTCTGTAGCTCAGTTTGTGGAAAAATTAGATAAAGAGGCGTTTTCCATACTGCAATACCCATGTGGACTCACATTTGAAAAAATTCCTACAAACATTGTGTGCTGTGTAATTATGCACACTATAGCAAAATATTTAGCTGATGACAATTTCTTAGATGAGGATGAGGTTGCGGATGACGGGAATGATGAAGAGGTATTTGAAGGAGATGAAGAAGCACAGGGTGGACAGAGGATCAGAGGACAATAAATTAGCGTACAATTATTATCCAATTTGATTGATTTAATAAATTAATTTATTGAAAAAAGAACTTAATTTCCCTAGTAATAATATTAATAATGATAACAATTATAACAACAATAGTACCAATAACAACAATAACAATAATATCAATAATAGTAATAATTTCTGTAATACAAATTCACTCACTGGGCAAAATTTCTATATTTTTATATATTCCGGCTGGTCAATTGTCGCCTTCTTCTATGCACTAGCTGTAGTTAACTTTTCCAATAACAACTAACCGTTCTAATTCAAAGATAGTTAAGCCTCTTGTTTCATAAGTTTCGGAATTTTCAGTTTTTAAATTTATTTTTAGTTTATTTGGTGATTTTAGTCCTGCTGCCAGAAGTTGCAGGAGTTGGTGGTCTCTTTTCATTTGCATGTCATAGAGTGAGGAGAGGATGGAGAGGAAGATGGATGAGCGATGTTTTGTTTATTATTTCGGGACTTCCAGCCTCATCTCCATACTGACCAATTCCAAATTCCATTGCACCCGCAATATAATCAGTACAATTTAAAACCACTTTAATGGTTAAAAATAACAACAATTATAGTTCTACAATTAAAGTTTGATTATGTGTATGTTGTTATAACAAGCAATTTTAAAAACAGAAGTGAAATTGGGGCTATTTTCAAAACTAATTTGTATTGAAATGTCCATTTGTGTTTGTAGCCATTATTCAACAATTTTGTATAACTTACAAAAATAACTCACACCTAGCCAACACCCCACGAAAGGCCTTTCTTTTAAATTGGTTAAAAAAATAATTTTACTTACCAGTGATTTGATTGTAGATGGGTTTGAATTAGAATCCATCAACTCGTCCAATGTTTTCTCTCAAATGCTAAGTTTAATCGGTTTATTTGTTATCTGTTTTCTTCTTTAATCTCGTTTCCATGTTGTTGATCTTCTTTAGCATTTGTTTTTCATTAATTACGATCCAACATTTTCTTGGTATAACGTGATTAACGTAATCAATGCTAATTAATTCTCTTTTTAATGATGGAATTTGGGATTTTTCCAAAATTTCTAGGTAGTTTATTAAGTTACTTGCTAGGAACACCATTTAACTTTCAGTTTTAGTTAAATTTTCAATCAAACTATCAAGATCTGAATCTGATTAAATTTTGCCTTGGTTAATTAGGTCACGTTACTTAAATCTATTTCAATTAATGTTTTAAATCAGATTTTATGTCTGTTATTAATAAAATAGAAAATTAATAACAACACAAATGAACAGATTAAAATATGACACATACAAACAATTTTAAAAAAAATGTAAATGGGCAACCTGTTATAAAATGTAACCATAAAACATTTAAGCAAGAACAGCTGATTGTGAATGAAATAAAATTGGAGCTGTTAGTTTTATTTATTAAAGAACAATAAACAGTTAAAGAACAAAGAGCACATGCTCGCCACTCGAGATATACACCGGAACTAACAAAATGTTGAGTGAGACGCTTTGGTGACGTCATCACAGAAGTGGCTTCACAAATCTAAATGTGGAACAGTTACTAAACTCGTGTTTGTTATTATAGACCTAGTTAAGAGAATGTTTATTTATTACACACAACACCCCCTCTCAACACGCGTTAACTTTATTGATGTCTATCACGCCAAGTCCTTGTATGCACTGATGATGACTTGGTCCGAACAGTCCTTTCGTGAGCACATCAGCCACCATCTTGTTGTTGGAATGTATTTCACATTGATTTCGCCTCGTTCAAAAACTTCACGCACATAGTGATGCCGAATGTCAATGTGTTTGGTACGAGAATGGTACACAGGATTATGCATGAGCTTTTCTGCTCCTTGATTGTCACAATAAACAGGAGTTGGTTTTGCATTAACACTCAAAAAACCCGATTTCTTTTAACAGGTTTCGTAAGTAAACTGTCTCTTTGCTGCATCTGTAAGAGCCATGTACTCTGCTTCAGTACTTGAAAGAGCCACGGTGGATTGTTTTCTCGCCTCCATGTCACGGCAGAGCCTGCCACTTGAAAAGCGTAGCCTGTGTATGATCTTCTGTCATCAAGGGCTCCTCCCAATCTGCATCCACGTATCCAATCAGTTCAGCACCAGATCTCTTGTAGACTAGTCCATGGTTGCTCGTACCTTTCAGGTATCGCAAGACGCGCTTCGCCGCAATCCAGTGTCCTTTTCCGGGGTTTAGGTTTGTATGGCTCAAAGAGCTCACTGCATAAGCAATGTCTGGTCGTGTAGATACTGCAAGGTACATCAGAGAGCCGATGAGTTGTTGGTATGGAACTTCGCTCATTTCCTCTGCCTCCTCTTCCGTAGATGGCTCCATGGCCTTGGATAATTTGCTGTTTCCATCTAATGGAGTATTTACCGGTTTGCAGTCTTGCATTCCGAATTTTTTGAGAACATCTTCTATGTTACGATTTCTGTGACATAGTGACCAACTTTGAATTTTTATCTTGTTTGAATTCAATTCCAAGACAGTAGTGCAGCTTTCCTAGGTCTTTCATTTGGAAGTTTTGAGACAAATCGTCTCTCAATCTTGTGTAGGCTTCTTCATTGTTTGTAGCTATGATCAAATCATCTACATAAAAAACCCACGATGAGAGTCACACAAAACATCATTCATGTAGTACACACACTTGTCACAATCTAATTGTTTGAGTCCAAAAATTTCTAGTCTCTCGTGCAACTTTTTGAAACCACTGTCGGCCCGACTGCTTCAGGCCATATATGGACTTTTCGAGTGAACAAACTAGATTCTCCTTTCCCAGGGGTGATGAAACCGTCCGCCTGTTCCATATAGATTTGTTCATCGAGATCTCCATTTATGTAGGCCATTACAACATCAAGTGATACAAAGTAAGGCCTAACTCAGCTGCTAGGGCAGCAACTAGTCTTATTGAGCTAAGTCTCGCAACAGGTGAAAATGTTTCATGGAAATCAATCCCTGGGCGTTGGTTGTAGCCTTTGCTACCAGCCGAGCTTTCCGGCGTTCTACATTACCGTCTGGCCCATACTTTGTTCTGAGCACCCACGACAAACCAATGACAGCTTTATCTTTTGGGCGTGGTTTCAATGTCCAGGCCTTGCTGTGTGTCAGAGCGTTGAACTCAGCTTCCATCGATTTCTGCCACTCAGATGCATAAGGTCCTCCCAAGGCTTCTTGTACAGATGGATTTGCTGCCTCTTCATACGTCAAGGCCACACTTTCCGGTTTTGGCGTAACCAAATTAAAATATTTTGTGGTCGTCCCGGCTTTCCTGTTCTAATCAATTTTGGTCGACCAGGCCCCCTCTTATTCTCAATCACTGTGCAGTCTTTGCTTAAATTTTCTGATCTGAGGTCATTCTCATTTGACTTCAATAGGCCTATCAGGATCAATGGGATCACTTTCTTGAACTTCATCTACATGTCCATCAGCATCAGAAATAGGGTCTTTCACACTCTTATCAACATATAAGTAAGAAGGTTCAAAGTTCGCACACTCCTTTTGTTCATCCGAAACTTTGACAGTTTCAAAATTTTCCAAAATTTTACATCTCGACTTCTCATATTTTCTTTTTCTCTGGGTCCCAAATTCGATACGCTTTAGATTCAGTAGAGTAACCCACAAAAATACCTGCCTTTGATCTTGGGTCAAATTTTTCCTTTATTTGGGGTCTTATTCAGCATATATGCCTTGCAACCGAACGTCTTGAAATGTCCTATTTTTTGGTTTTAGCCCGAACCAAATTTCATAAGGGGTTTGATCTTCCAGCTGTTTTGATGGACATCTGTTTCTGACGTAAGCAGCTGTGGCAATCGCTTCGGCCCAAAAACTTGTTGGTAAGCCAGACTCCAAATAGCATACATCTTGCCATCCCCACCAGCGTGAGATTCATGCGTTCAGCTTTGCCGTTCTGTTCTGGAGTTTCTGCTACTGTATGTTCTCTTCTTATTCCTGCAATGCGCATTTCTTCTGTGAACTCTTTTCCGCAGTACTCCAGGCCATTGTCTGTCCGCAAGGTTTTGATTTTCCTTTCGTGGCGGTTTTCCGCTAATGCTTTGAATGTTTCAAAAGCCTTTTTCACGTCACTTTTGTGTTTTAGAAAATGAACTTCTACCCAGTTTGATTTATCATCGATAAACGTTGCAAAATAAGAAGCATCACCATGAGATTTCACTCTCATTGGGCCACAAACATCTGAGTGCACTAATTCAAGTAATTTTTTACTTTCCGACTCAGATCTTTTTGGAAAAGGCGTAGCAACTTGCTTTCCTAAGATACAGGTTTCACATGTTGAAAATGTTTCTGATTTCTTAAAATCCATACCGCTAACCATGTCTTTCTGAACAAGTTTCCGCAAGTCATATGCATTTAAATGTCCGTATCTTCTGTGCCACTTTTCAAGTTCACTAAGATTGCCTGCCTCATTCACGTTAGCTACATATGTTGAACTCTCACTTTGCATGTAAGGCTCGATAAAATACAAATTTCCACGTTTACGAGCAGTTAACAACACTTCACCATTTTCGACAATTTCAGCATCCTTTGCATTAAAACACACGCTTCGCCCTTTTTCAACAGTTTTTGAAATTGAAAATAAATTTGTTTTAAGTGTGGGTACAAAAAGAGTGTTTTCTAACCTCACTTTTACAAATTGGCCCTTTTTATTTGAAACATTCATTACTGCAGTTCCAATGCCTTCAATGTCAGTTGTTCTGTCATCCGCTAACCTAACCTTCTGACTTACGGTTGGCGTGAGTTCCAAAAAACTATTCTTGTCGCGGCACATGTGTGTTGTTGCTCCACTGTCAACACACCACACGTCATCACTTCTCGTCAACTTCGCACAGGGAGCGCTCACTGAAGGTGATGTCAATGTCACGATCTCTTCTGCATACTGCATGGGTTTGCTCTGATGCCATCGAAACTTGCTTTTCATTCGCCATTTTTTTCCAGCAATCGGCTGCCTTGTGTCCCGATTTTTTTACAATAGTTACACTTATATAACCGTTTCGATGCTTTAAAATTCTATTTTGATTTTGCACACCACTTTGACCTTGGATTTGAAAAAATTTATTATTTGATTTGTAGGTAGGCCTGCACAGTCTTTATCTGAAGGTTTGTTTTTATTTAGACTTCGCCCTATGGAAGATTTTACATAGAAAGCGCCCGCACCATTTAAGTCTGCTTTCTTGTCCTGTCTTGCACTGAATTCTTCTAGGAGTTTTACTTTCAAAGACTCTGTGTCCGGTAGTTCATCTCTAGCTTCGATTGCACAACGAAAATTGTCGTAGCTATCTGGCACACTGTATAATAACACGATGGTTAATAATTCTTCGGAAATGCGAATATCCATTTCATTGAGTTTATCAACTGTGTTGAGAAAATTCGTGAGATGATCCGCCATGTTTTCTCCCTCTTGCATTTTTGTGAACAAGAGCTTTTTCAAAAGGGTAGCTTTTCTTGCAGGTCCTCTAGACTGGTAAACTAGTTCTAGTTTTTGCCAAACGTCTTGCGATGTTTCACAATGTCTTATGTGACAAAGTTCTGTAGGACTCACAGCTAAAAATAATATCAGCTTTGGCTTTACGATCGGCTTTATCCCACGTGGCCGCGTGTCTAGCGTTATCAGCAATCGCTTCCGCGTCAGCACTTACTGCCGCTGTAG
Source organism: Timema cristinae (assembly GCA_039000515.1). Taxonomy (NCBI): domain Eukaryota; kingdom Metazoa; phylum Arthropoda; class Insecta; order Phasmatodea; family Timematidae; genus Timema; species Timema cristinae. Next base: position 1,308,336 of record JBCFYV010009882.1, on the reverse strand, counting down.
GCCTAGGGTTGGTTCATCAACGTATTCCCAGTGGTCGTTCTTAATTAAAATTGCTTCCATTTGTTGTCTCCATGTATCATAGTTGTCCTTTCCAGCTTTTCTATATGCGTCGAGAATCCGGACATCTTGAATGAATGGATATGATTTCAGGCGTCACTAACGATACTTAAATTTATGTTACCGCCCTATCACGTTAACAAAAAACAAATAGTTAATGTTTATCTTCTTCCAAAACGTTAATACAGCATCCTGGGCCCATAACCTGTTAGTTTTATTTATTAAAGAACAATAAACAGTTAAAGAACAAAGAGCACATGCTCGCCACTCGAGATATACACCGGAACTAACAAAATGTTGAGTGAGACGCTTTGGTGACGTCATCACAGAAGTGGCTTCACAATCTAAAAGTGGAACAGTTACTAAACTCGTGTTTGTTATTATAGACCTAGTTAAGAGAATGTTTATTTATTACACACAACAGGAGCAAAGCCTTTAAAAAATGATTATAAAAAGGTTAAAGTATGGAGAGATTGAGGTTCGAATCTTGGTTGGGTGAACTGGAGAGGTTTTTCCTAAATTTTACACTCTCCATCCACACCAATGCGTGTCCACTTTATCTAAATTCAACCTTCCCCATTTCTAACCATTAGCGTAATTAGTTCTTCAGCGTATAACCCAACGGTTAGTAAGATGTGGTGCCAGATAAAACTTAGTGCATATAGAGTAAGTTGTGGAGAACAGCCCCTGCTGGCCTGCTCTTGCAGGGGTCGAGATTAAAGTACATTGCATTGCAGGGGTTGAGAAAAATAATTATTACTTGTACATTTTTGCTTAAGTTAACTTAAATATCAAATTTATTCATTATTAATTTTATATTAACAGAGGACATAGAATTTCTGAACATCGATATTTTTAAAATGAATTACATACAAGATCTAAAAGTAACTATTTTGTAACATCAATGGCAGCATAGAAATAGTTCCCTTTGATAATATGCATGTGTAGGTTGGATAGTTGGTGTTCATACAATCGTAGGCTGCAAGTATTCTCATAAGCTACAGCGTAGTCCAATACGTACCAATAATATTAGCCTTTTCTGTCGTCATATTCCTTAACATTCTTTTCTTCATTTGTTTTCCAGAAGCAATCTACAAGCTGACTAAAAAGAGTTTGCCAAAAACAGTACGCCGATGAAAACAATAGAGTGGTTTGGAATGAAGTTAAAGTATGAAGTTAAAAGTGTACTACCTAATTATTTAGAAGTTTTATTGCAAAAGTTGTCTATTAAACATAGTTTTTTGGGGATGTTTAAAAACAATTTTCTTTAGCAAAGGATAAGCTTACTTTTATATTTTTAATGTTAGTGTTAAACCTAAGTCCAAGACTACCATTTAAAAAACTTTCGAAATAGCTTATCGAGATACTTATAGTTTGAAAATTTTCTTGCCTCTGGCTGTTGGGGGGACGCCCCTAGTATCCCGAGTTTAGTTTTATATGCAAGGATTGAGTAAATCATAATCTCCACCCCTGTGTGGAGTAAGTGTAGTTAGTCTTAAATTAAATAGTATGTATTCCCTTAGAAATATTAAATCATTTATGATGGTGAAAATGTCTTTACTATGAATTCGTTTATATTATAATTACCAGCCCAGTTATATAACCTAGTCCTATATTGTCTTTATAAATTATTCGTCGGGTATAAAACCTTATCAATTTAAAGGGTTGTTTACTAGTTTTTTTTCCTCACAAGTGAATTGGGGCTTTTGAATGGACAGGAAACGTTAGGGTCTTCTTACCACCATTATGCCTGAAGCTAGCTTGGGTGGTGATAAATTCACATTCTGAAGTGAATTTTTTGGAGTGGCGTATTTTTCTTCATCGTCTTCCATTTATTTCTGGTAAAAACATGGTGTGCTTGTTTTCTGGTACCCTGGAAGCAAGCAATGAGCACCTTACAATTAACTTTATTTCTATAAAAATATTTGATAATATTACTCACCAAATCTTTATATTGACGTCTAGGAGTGATGAGCACAAAATCCTAGTAATTTATTGTTTTACTATTATGATTTGTATGTTTAAGAGTAAACAAATGACGTCCATGTAGTATAACTGTGCTCCACTATTTAAAATGTTATTGTTTCAAGCATGCTAGTATTAATCATATTTATTATAATATAACCTAAAATGTTGCAGAATGCATGAATAAATAACGTTAAATCAATATTGCTATGCATTTATTATTAACTTTTTACATCTACTCAAAATCGGTAAGATTATATAATTTGTTAGACACACACACACACATATATATATATATATATAATAGTAGATGGCCCGATCAATGGGTACACTATAAATAAGAATCCCCTCCTTCTCCTATCTTCCCCTTCCCCTCCATTTCTTTCCCCCTACACAGGTCATGACC
>JBCFYV010009882.1:1231456-1305808 GCA_039000515.1 Timema cristinae | reverse complement strand
ACTACCCAACAGGTGACTTTAATCTTCCTTCCATCCCTTTTTTTGGGTTGCTATATGTCTAATACCCGCGCTGGTTGGCAGTGCTAGACTTTGATTTGCAGACGACAGTGCTTTGCATTGATCTTCAATAAATTCCAAAAGTTGATCAAAACTTGGTAATTTGGTAGCAATATGCGCAAGTTCAAACATCAGTCGTGTCTCTCTCTCTAAACCTGTTCAGTATAAAGTTTAGTAAGATAAAACTACACCACAAATTGGAAACTTTAACACATTAGTGCACCCAAGTTCTCCTTGAATGGGTCCTCTAGCGTCCGTAAGTTCTATGGCAACCTGAGGCTAGACCCGGAACTGCATTATCATCTCTAAATGTGAATCAAATAGTCAAAGCTATTATATATGCTTTTAGTGAGGATTTACTCATAAAGATATATATTCTGAAGAGTGAAAATGACACCTGGATACGGGAATTGAACCGGGACTTTAGAGGATTGGCATACTAAGCCAAAGGTGCCCGGTTAGATTCCCGTGTCCAGGTGTCATTTTTCAACTTTCAGAATATGTTCTCTAAATGTGTAGTAGTTATGGACCTCACATCATGTAACGTTCTGTAAGAGTCCACCAGGCTAGCAGGTAGTTCCCATCTGACACCGGTAACGATTTTAAATAAACTTAGGGGCTCAACAGACAGTTTCGTCAAAAGATATTGAAACCTTTCCATTGGAGTTGGTTTTCTTGGTATGAATGAGAGAAACGTAAAAGTAATGAAATGGTTCCAGTCAGTGTTTTATACCACTAAATGTGGGCAGTTGCAATTTATACAATTTTGTTGACAATACCTTTACTGGTGATCCATTATCGTTTCCCAACGTGGATGAGGGTTTAGTAATCCGTGCATAAATCTCCTTAACCTTGTAGTAGGTTATGTCAAAATCTTCACTCTGCTTGTCATGTGGTTCAACATTAAAGCCCCTTTTAAATTTGCTAGCCGCGAGTCCTAGCTCAATGTGAGTTTCTTCAAAATCCCTCCTTAAATGTTCCAAGTTTGAACAATGTGCCTTTAAATAGCTCTAGTTTGGTAATGTAATTTTGAACTTGTGCTGACAGCTTCCAAGTCTATTAACCCTACAAGTTATTACCTTCAGCCCAGCTTCAAGCTGTACATAAGCCAAGATGATAGAAACTTAAAAAAACATTAATGTAAGCAAACGGAAACTAAATAAAAAACGTAAAAAAAAAAGGCAAAACACAGCCATCGTTTACACCCGACTTTTGAACAATATCAAACTGAGGGAAAAACACCCCGATCATACACAACTATGACAAATTATGATGCAGAATCAAACAGGGTTTAGGATAATCGGTAACTCCCCGAATGATTTTATTAAAAGGGGGACGTCACTAACCCAAAATTGTCCCAGCATGGTCGAAAAGATGCGAACAAAAGGCAAAAGAAAAAAACCCCAAAACAAAAAAATTTGGGGTTTTTTTCCCCCCTTAACAAAAAGAAAACCCCCAAGGAACTCTGAAAACGATCCTTGGCCCGGGTTGGCCCCCAAAATATTTTTTAGCGAAATTTTTACCCCAATTTGAAATGATAACTAAAAGTCTTGGAAAGGCCCCAGTGCTACGAAACACGGCCAGTGGGGACTGTCTAAAATTTGGGGGATGGGGGAAAGGAAAGCTCACCTTCACTTTTCTTTTTGGGGATTGTTTGTTTTTCTGGGAACCCGTCTTCTTATCACTTCCGACACAAGCATAAAACCCTAGAACCGTTCAGGGAAACCCCTTAACTTACTTCCGGGCCTTTTTAACGAGTTTTTCAAAAACTCAAAAAATAATTAAATCCCGGTTTAGTTTAAAAAAATTTTCCCGGCCAGCGCACTTGGGGGGGGGGGAAAATCAAAGCCTGCCAAAAATTTATGGGCCCTAGAGGGGGGTTCCGGTAGGCCCTTTGTGGCCTCCAGGAGTAAAGGAAAAGGTTTAAAAGGAAATTTTTGGGAAAGGGTTAAGAAATAGTAAGGAAAAAAACAGGAAACGTTTTTAAGGGTTTCAACTAGAAAAAAAATACCCAAAAAATTTTTTCTATGGCTTTTAAAATTTCACCAGCTCTGATTTTTTGGGTTTGTGGGGGCCTTTTTAAGAGAAAATTGACCTTTTAACGAATTTGTATAAGGGGGGGTAGGGGGGTGTCTCCATCCGGGGGGAACTTTTTAACTTGAACTAAGTCTAAAAATTACGAGAGAAAGGTGAGGGTCCATTGACCTTTAAACCCTTTTATGGCGTTTTACCTAGATTTTTTTGTGTTTTTTTTTTTTGCGTTTAGTTTCCATTACTAGCGGGGCAGATTGTCCCCGGGGGGGGCAGGAGGGGGGAAACATTTGGGGGGGCTTTTAGGGAGAGGGGGTGGGCGGGGAACCCCCCTTAAGATTAAGTTTTTTTGGTTTCATTCCCCAATTGGGAGGGCCTCTTTTGTTTTTTTTGGTGGTTAAAGTTTCAAAGCCCTTTTTGGGCCTTGTTAGTTTGGGGAGCGTTTGATCAATTTTAAAGGGGGAAAAAAATTTTTTTGGGGGAAAAAGAGGGAAACTTTAGATGGACCCCATTGTTTTTTCCCAAGGGACGGGGAAAGGGGGGTTTGCAAATTGCAAAAAAACTGATGGAAGAGCTCCCAAAGGGGCCAGTGAATCATCTGGACATCCCAATTTTTTAAACTGCTCTTTTTTTTTAAAAACCCCTTTTTTAATTCTTTTTAACTTTCTTCGTCATTTTATTTTGTTTTTGGCTTGGTCCCTTGGGTTACATTGTTATGTATTATACTCATTTTTAAATTAATTTATTTAAGTTTAAACTCAATTTCGTACTTTTTAAAAATTTAATTTGTTTTTGGGTGTGGTATTAATTTTACTTTTTCGTGTTTTAAATTTTTATTACCAAATTATTAAGTTCTAAAATGCGGGTATGTGTTTTTGTATGTGTGCACCTAAGCTCAACTCAAGTTCAAGATTTCGGGTAGTGGTATGTTTAATTATTTTTTTTTATTTTTTTGGGGTTTGGGTTGGGGGCCCGGGTAATATTTTACCCCAAAGGGGAAGGGTAGGCCCCAAATTTAAAAAATGTTTTGGCGAGGGTATGTTTCCGGGCTGGGGGGTGACCTTGACCCAAATTTTCTTTCCCCCCCTCCCCTCTTCTGTAACTCCATCAACAGGGCTTTAAGGGGTTTTCCCAAGAGCTGCTTGGGCACTCTGTAGGATTTTCAAGGGTGCTTTAATAACTTTAAATTGGGGAAACATAAAACATTCGCGAATATCAGAATAGTTTTTAAAGATGGGCCCTTTATGGCGTTTAAATTTAACCCGCCCCAATTTTTGGGGCTGGGTTTCGTATGTGTTTTGGGGACGTAGTAAAGTGGTCTCATTTCATTTTGTCTCGTGGGATAGCACTCTGTGAAAATTTATAGAATGGCCGGCACCCCTTTAAATTAGCGTTCCCTTTGCTTTCGCACAGCATTGGAGCTGTTTTTATTTGGGGGGTTTTTTTTGCCTTTGGAGTCAATTTTTTCGGTTTTAGCTTATACTAAGGGGGGGGCGTTAAAAATTTGAATTTGGCCCTTTTTCCCGAATTATTGTTGCATTAGACCCACGCATTCTTTTTTGGGTGTTTATTAATTTTAGTATATATTTTATGGGTGATCTCCTAATTTTTCTATTGTACAATGTTATTGTAATTTGCTGTGACACGTTTAGATACTTCCTATTACAAAAGGTTTGTATACTTTGGAACGGAAATATTGTCCCCTGTCACACAGTTTTTATGAGTTTGGTGACCTTTTGGGGGTCTAGGGGGAAGGTACAGACCCTTTTTTTATGCTGGCGGCCCGGGGTTTTAAACCTCGGGGCCCGGCCCGATTTATTGATTTCCAAACCCTTCCTTCCCTTGACAAGACATTTGTGAATGTGGGGAATTTCCCCGGCCTCCGCCGTGGTTCGGATTTCCCCCTTAAAATGTAGGTCCTCCATTTTAAACTCACAATAAACCTACCATTACAATTTGCGTAAAGTGCGTATAACCCAAACGGGTGTAAAACGCGGGGCTAATAAAAATAATAATATTAAATTTTAAAAAATTTTAAAAATTAAAAATAATAAAAAATAATAATTAAAAATTAATTTAAAAATAAAAAATAATAATAAAATCTATTTATTTCCCTTTTTTGTTAATGGAACAGAGTTAAAGTATTATTACGTTTAAAATTTTAAGACGAAATTAAAATTAATATTGGGATCAATAAAACTGTAAAATACACAATTTTTTTTTCCTGATGTTTTTATACTGATTTTTGATGTGTTTCTTTTTTTTTTTTGCTGTGACAAATTTTTTAAAAAAAAAAATTTTGGGTATCACCCCGGATTAAAAAAAAAAAACAGAAATTGTTTTAAAAAAAAAATTAAATTTTAATCACAAGTGTTTAAAGATTTTTGGGCTTATTTATTTTTTCCTTTTTTAAATTTTTTTTTTAAATTTTCTATTTTTTAATTTATAATTTTTAAAACTAAATTAAAACATAAAATATAAAACTTTAATTTTTTATATTTCTTACTGTATTTTTATGTCAAAAAACAAAAAGTAGTTTTATATTTTATAGGCCCCGGGGTAGAATGCTCGACCTTTGAGTTCAGCACTGTTATTGGCTTTTATTTTTTGCACTGGTTGGTACAGGCTTTCCCCCCCATGTTTGACCCCCCTTTCCAATCTTTTTGAAAAAATTTTACTGTTTTCTCCGGTTTGTATTGTTTTATTCATGTCCAAACTTGTTTGTCCCATTTGATTATTGCCCATTTGATTGTGTGTCTCGGGGGTGGGGAGAGTTGGGGTGGGAGGTTTGTATATATTTATTGGTTTTTGGAAGTGTGCAGTATTGGTCGTCAGGCAATCCTACACGCCGTCAATCAATTCTGCCCGGGAGGGGGGGGATTTTGCTTTAAAGCATCCTCTCTTGAGGGACTGTCCAACATAATATACATTCGTATGAAAAGTTTCCCACTCTTTAATTATTTAAAACTACCCTTTTAAAAAAACATATTTTTAAATTTGTTTTAAAAAGGAACGAACCAAAAGTAACAATACTTAGCTATTGGCTTAGAAATAGACAACTTTTTTACACAAGATTTTTTTGCTTCTTCTCCGCCCCCAAACCCCCGGGTTATTTCACGGGCCCTACTTAAACCTTCTGTCAGTTTGACGTTTCAAGTTTAGCCAAAAAGAATATTAGTGCTTGTATTCTTTAGTTGTGTAATTTATCCAAGGTGATATAGGGGTTTTAAAAACATTAAAAATTAAAAAAGGTTTTGGGTCTGAGAAACTTATTATATTCACGTTTGAAAATGTGCTGGATCAAATTTTATAAGTATTCAGCCCCAACTTAGTTTCATTCGATAGATGTCTGTTACTAAATAATGGTCCCGGGTTCGATTCCCGGCATAGAAAAAAAAATCTATATTTTTAAAATTTTGGGTTTTAAACCCTTTTTCATAGGAAAAATTAACAGCCGTAGACTGTATTTTGTACCTTTTTCCTAATCTTAAGTTAGATTAAAAACCCCTATAAAGCTATGAAAAGGAATTTTAAATAAGTTACTCAGCTCTTGGGCTGGACGGGGGCATCGCAAAAGTTTTAAAAACTTTTTCTTACAGGCTTTCAAATACACCGACATAATAATTAACAAAGAGAAATTACATTTTTGCTTTATCCATTTAAAAAAACTCGATTTTCTTTTGCACGAAATTTATTTGATTTATAGCGTGCAAGAACAGTATTTTTAAAACTTTTTTTTTTTTTCCAAGTTTATTCATTAAAACACACTTTTGCGAATGTTGGTATTTTTATTTTTAAAATATTTAAATCAATGATATCTAGGAAAAATTGAAAACATATATTAATCCCCAAAAATAGTTTGAAATTTAAAAGGGAATATATTTATCATAGCATTTAAAGGTAAAAATCCACGCGAAAGTTTTCAGAAAATAAAATTTTAAAAAATTAAACTTAATATGATTGGAACAAATTATATTTAAAGTGGTTACTTTAAAGTTAGTTTTGGGCTCGTGTTTGAATTCCCAAAATTTTGTGTTTTATATTAATTAATTATCCAAGGAACAACCCCAATTTCAATATAAAGGATTGTTCTAAAAAGAATATATATAATTGAAATGGAAAAAGGAAATATGAAGATAGAAATTTAATTAGCAAAAGACAACTGGGATTATCAAAGTTGAGTGTTTTTGTATAAACAATCTGAAAAAAAATATATATTACTTTTTTTACAAAAAAAATTATGAATTTTAATAAGTTAAACCATTATCAAGGGAAACCCCAACCTTGAAATTCTCTCATTCCATTGCTAACCACCCTTAAAAAAATATTTTTAAAAAAACCCATAAAAAAACCAGTCGTAATCCTGATCTTTTCCATGTTTAAAAAACTTTGGGCAGGGAAAATTTTTATCAAATAAGATGGCAATGTCAAAGCAGGGTAAGGGCAAAAACTATTGTCCTATTAGATTTTTCGATGCAAAAATCTCAAAAACTCTAGATTTTATAAAACAATAATTTTATAGAATTTAAAAACTGATCCAACCGCTGCCTTTCGAAAACCCTAAAACTAAAATTTAAACAAAAAACCTCTTTTCATTGAACCCAAAGACAACTTTTTAAAATTTTAAAAATGAATCCCAAAGCCCCCGCATTTACTTCCCCCCCCTAAAATTTCATAAACCTTTTAAAACCCCAAACAGACCCCTTTTCAATCATCAGAATGCCAAACTTACGAAAAGCCAAAAAATCCCACGGATAAATTTAATAACGGTTTTTCAACTTTCCCTATTGTACAACGTCAAAAGTTATTTTTATCTTACTAAAAAAAACCCAAAAAGTTTTAAATTTTGGAAAAAATGACCTAAAATTTTTTTTTCACTTGATTTTCGCTAATTCTTTTTACAATGTTCCCATCAATTTAAACCCCCGTTTTTAAACAGATCCTCTCTCACTGCGAAAAACTTCTCCGAGGGCTTCACCAATCAACAAAATTTAAAATAGTTCAAACCATAACTAACAAAATTACTTCCAATTCAATAAAAATTCTACTCACAAAACCCGACGGCCCCCAGCTAGGGGTCCCCAATTTCATGTTTTTAAATTTTGAAATTTTTTTATGCAAATAATGCTTGAAAATAATAAATTACCTTTTTTAATTTCATTTAAAATTCGTTTATTGGGAGGTATGTTGATGACATCCCCATCATATATGACAACATCCCCAGGGCCTTTTTTTTCGCTAATGGGCTTTTTTAAACCCCATCCATCCTAAAATTTCTTTTACTATTGAACTTTGGACTCACTTGGACTCAAAAAAACATCCCAAATTTCTTGATCTCAATATTTCCAAATCAAAGATTAACACTTTTGTTTATAAAATTTTTTCGTAAGGCCCCCCTCACACAGACCCCCATTATTCCCTTAAAAAACCCAACCACCCTATTTTTCCCCCAAACTTGAACTTTAATTCCTGATTTTTTTGACTTCTTCATATCCCATTTCCAGGAAAAAAATTTTTTACCCAAAGAAATCAAAATTATTTAAAAAAATTGCCCAAATGCTAATGGCTACACCCCTCTGTTACTTTAAAGTTCTTCTGAAAAAAAAAGCCCAAATAAACCCAAAAATCCAATAATATAATATTTCTGACAACCTTCCCCAAACCCAAAAGGGGTTTTAAAATTTTTTTCAACAGGCCAAGAAATTACTAAAAATCTCCAGGATATTTACGGGAAACATACATAAAGATTGCCTTTGGGCCCAAATTTAATACATTTCAAAAAACACTTTTTCCAAATTTCCAACCTTAATATTTAAAATCTAAAATAAAAGGGGATTTACAAATTTAATTTGGTGATTTTTTAACGCCGACTACTTGGGGAAGCTGGCGGGCACATTCCAAACCGAAAATTTTGAACACTTGAGTGACTTCAAATATAACAGGATTAAATCAAAATTTTACAGAACATTTAAAAGTTTCGGGCCCCATCAACCCACCCCTATCGATCAATGTTTAAATTTCCCCTTTTTACCCTTACCAAAGGTCAAAAAATAAAACTTTGGCCGAAAATCCCCATATCTATAATGCAATTTTTTCATCACAACTTTAAACCCTCAACGCAGACAAATTTTTGAAAAAAAACCCCTAATCAATACGGGCAAATATCTTCAATCATCAAACCCCCACTTTTAAACCCTTTTTTTCCTTTTCCCATTTCCTGCTGCCCTCCTCCATCTTTAGCTGAGCCCTGCCGGGCCAGGTCGAAAAAGATTTGAACCCTTTTTTTCCTATTTTCCCTCTCTTCTTTTACCTTTTTCGGGCTATCTATTTTGAACCTTAAATCTAGCGCACCTTTACTTGGGAACTTTTTTTTATTTTGGTTCTCATGTTACTGTATCATCTCGATTATTCTTCAAAAGCCGAAAATTTTTTGGATCATTACTTATTCAAACTATTGACTTATGGAGTAAAGGGACCCAAAATTAACCCCTTTTTTTGAGGGTTTGCTTTTTACAGTTTAGTATTATCTGCACATTTTTAAAAATTTTTATTCTTTCCCCTTTATAATTTCTTAAAAATTTTTGTTAGGTTAAGTTCATTTCCTTCTCTAATCTTTGAGGATTTTCTTCCATTTTACCTATGTTCTTTATTTTATTTTCTCGTCTTATATTTTTCTTTAAAATTTTCATTGGTTTTCCCAGCCTGATGATGGCGTTTTTGTACGTCCCCCAAAATGGAGTCAGTCAACCGGCCCTTTGGCATCCAAGGCTTAAGGAGAGGAATTAAAAACCCGCTAATCAATTTTTTTTAAACAATTTTCGGATTATTCATAAATAGCTGTTTAAGGGCCCCCACCTTGAATTTTGTTCCCAGCTTTTTTTTTAATCAACTCTTGCTTTTTTTACCCGTTTACTACCTTGGGAATTTTTTTTTTTACTCTTGGGCCCAAATCGGGTTTTGGGCAAAAAACTACCGGGGCCCTTTTCAAATGGTTTACTATAATTTTTATCTTACTTAGTAATGTTTTACTTTTTGACATTAAACCCCTTTAAAAAATGAGTTTTTCTTATTATTGTCTAATTTTAATATGTTTTTTGTATTTTAACCTTCATTTATTTTGTTCGGATTTTACCCAAGCTCATAACTTAATATAATTTCAAGGTTAGGGTTTCTTGATAATGGTTTTTAAAAATTTTATTTAGTAATTTTTCTTGTAAATAAAGTAATAGATATTTATTCGTTGTTTTTACCATCCTAACTTTGATAACCCAGTTGTCTTTTGCTAATTAAATTTCTATTTTTCATTTTTCCTTTTTTCTCATTTCAATTATATTTTCATTTTGAAATAATCCTTTATATTGTTTTTGGGTGTTTTCCCCTTTGGGTAATTAATTTTTTAAATTCTCCTTACTATATACCCATGAATGTAATAATATTTTGTGTTTTAGTTAAAAGGATGTTTTAAGATACCCCGTAAAATTTTTCCGGGACAGGGGGAAAAAATAAGTACCCCCACCCCCCTGCGACCCCCCTTCAGGTAGCAAAAGCAGCCCGGGATTTAGTGGCCTGGTAAATCAGGTTGATGGAGGGTTGTCTCAAGGTATCTCTCTTTGAATCGTCGCGAAGAGAATTAAACAATACAAAAATTTTTTTCTATGTCAGGCGTGAAATGATCATTTAATTAGGAACGCCAAAGAGCGATCGGACGCTATATCCTGGTTCGAGGACAAACCAATTTTTTTGCTAGTGCGCCCTCCAGGATCACGGAGCTAGCGTGTAGGATTACGTAAGTCTGCTATTAAGACAGCAGAGACTACTCGTCAAGAGCTGTATTTGTGGGCATTTAGACGTGAAGAAATACTTGGCGTGCAGGCTGTACTCTCTAATATAGAATGAGTTTACAAATCAATCTTTCGTTTCTCACTTTATCCCCCTTTTATGTCATGTTACACACTTTAAAGAGCCTGCGCGGGGGGGTGTAATCATAAATATGATAAAATCTCTCCCGCTAGCACATATAGCCGTAATAGCAAAGGAAACATTAAGAGTCAAAATCATGACAAAACTTTGCCTTGCCCGTGAGTTGATTGCCACCAAAGCTATATGTGATATAAAAGAGAGCCAGGATGTATGAACGTGAACACCTTTAAACAAATCAAAATTGATCATCCTGTTCAAAAACTCAAACAGAGTAACTATACCGTATTGCCCGTGTGAATCTTTTGAAATTGGTGGGCTCACTGAACTGAACCAATTTCAAACTTACCTCTTTGAATAAAAAATCACAGTGTTCAGGGAACGTCGGAGGAGACAAGACCTATATGAAGGGCCTACCCTCACCAAACATTTCTTTAAGGACTACCTGGATTTGTATTTAACGGTAATGGGAAAAAAACAATTTTGATGTCATAATATCCTTGACAGCTGAATTTAAGTGCACGTACTTTTACCATGTGTGTCGTGTGCCATTTGATCATAAGAACGAGCACAAATGTGAATCTGCGTGAAAAAAGTGCTACACTAAATAAAACTAAAGCATTAAAAAGCGACAACAATAAAACAAAATGCACATAACAAAAGCCAAGACCCACAATACAACAGTATGTAAACCGCGCTTAGCGCTCAAAATTTGAGATTATAAAACAAAATTTATCTTGGTTGAGCGAACATTTTATTGGCGAATGTGATGAGAGAAAAGGAGGCGCCCTAACATAAAAAAAAATCTTCATATATTTTTGCAGTGTGTGGCAAACCCTTGATATAAGCCAGGTGTTGCACAAGAGTTAATGTTCATAAAATGACTGTGAGTAAGACAATTAATTATGTATCAGATAATATTGTTGAAAAAGTTGTTGTGTAGATAAAATTTCCATCTTCACTTCAAGAAACCCAGAGAGAGAAAAACTGAGTGGCAGAATCGATTTAAATTTCCAACTTTTATATGAGTTTTAGACTGTATGGATATAAACATTTAAAAACCCAGGTTACATGGAGATGACTATATCAACAGAAAGGGGTTTGCCTCATTAAATGTACATTTAACTTGTAATGATCGATAAATATTTACAAGCATTGATGTAAGCTGCCAGGCTTTGTACACGATGCAAGTATTTGGAAGAAGTCAAATGTAAGGGAGAAATTAAAACATTTAGTAATTGCAATTTATTAGCAGATTCATGATATGTAATTGAACCATAGTTGATGACACCATATTTAAATCCAAATACCAGACGGAATATTAAATTTAACAGACTTTTTAATCAGAAAGAGTAATAATAGAGCACTGTAAATGGAATCATACGTGTTGTTTTCGATCTCTAAGGGTGTATTTTTACATCATAAACGGCAAGTTACAAAAATAAATGAACACTTGGTATGAACACATACAACAAAATAAATGGTCGGATTCTATTGTCTAACTTAAAGATTCTGGGCCTGGGTTCACTAACGGGAGCAAATCTGCTCCGGCGCAAGTATAGAAATGGCGCAACTTTGCGCCCAAGATGCTCCCCAAGATGCGCCTTATTTATTTGCGCCATTTCCGTATTCATTAAACAAGGCGCAAACTGGTGGCAGGAATAGGGTGACGTCATCATAAACGTCATCAATTGCTCTCTTTTCGACCAATCCGTGTGAAGAATTTACTTCCAAAGTCAAGGCTACTTTATTTTAAATCTGTAATGAAAATGACATTATATACAAAGATTTTTAAAACATTTTTCTCATAAACTAGCTATAAAATTAGAAGCGGCCTCTTTCTGGATGTTTTAGAAAAACAATATTAGTACATTATTTTGTATTTATTTATATTATTAGTTTAAAGTTTAAGTTCCATTAATAAATCATTAATGTTTTATAGAAACTTTAAAACGTATTTTAAAGTTATAACAAAAACCGCCATATTTAGTGACGAGATGTCTTTGGACTTGGAGGAATACAAACCTCTTTGGATCTAGACGAAGATTACCAGTTTGTAGTTTTATTTTATAATAATGCAAGAAATGCCATTGCGTTGTTTGAATGTAAAAATCCAACAATAAAAGGTACGTAATTTTTTTTGTTACCATTATCTAAATTGAAACAAATTTTGGCTTGACATACGTTTTGTTATTTTAATTAACTCATTATTAATTGGAGTACAGTTATGTAACTAATTGTATTTTAAGCCAATATAATAATATGCCGCCATTTAAATTTATTGAAGTGACAGTCATGATTTAATAGTTGCGCCTACTCCTGAGTGGTGGCAAATAAAAGGCGCAACTTTGCTCTCAATTGCGCCTGCTTTTTTTTAGTGAATAGGGTTTTGGGAAAACATATTTCAAACTTGCGCCGGCACAACTATTTGCCCCCCGTTAGTGAATCCAGGCCCCTGAATGGATCGCATTCATGTTCTTTGGATCCAAGACAATGAATGACAGGATTGATATTTTTTCATCAGAAATGTGTTTCAGTTTGGAGTTGCTTTCAAATATTGATTCTAATATGGTGTACTCCCTACACGATGTCCGGCAGTAATAATAATAGTGCGTCGGGCTACATCACTCTGTAGCTCAGTTTGTGGAAAAATTAGATAAAGAGGCGTTTTCCCATACTGCAATACCCATGTGGACTCACATTTGAAAAAATTCCTACAAACATTGTGTGCTGTGTAATTATGCACACTATAGCAAAATATTTAGCTGATGACAATTTCTTAGATGAGGATGAGGTTTGCGGATGACGGGAATGATGAAGAGGTATTTGAAGGAGATGAAGAAGCACAGGGTGGACAGAGGATCAGAGGACAATAAATTAAGCGTACAATTATTATCCAATTTGATTGATTTAATAAATTAATTTATTGAAAAAAAGAACTTAATTTCCCTAGTAATAATATTAATAATGATAACAATTATAACAACAATAGTACCAATAACAACAATAACAATAATATCAATAATAGTAATAATTTCTGTAATACAAATTCACTCACTGGGCAAAATTTCTATATTTTTATATATTCCGGCTGGTCAATTGTCGCCTTCTTCTATGCACTAGCTGTAGTTAACTATCCAATAACACTAACCGTTCTAATTCAAAGATAGTTAAGCCTCTTGTTTCATAAGTTTCGGAATTTTCAGTTTTTAAATTTATTTTTAGTTTATTTGGTGATTTTATCCTGCTGCCAGAAGTTGCAGGAGTTGGTGGTCTCTTTTCATTTGCATGTCATAGAGTGAGGAGAGGATGGAGAGGAAGATGGATGAGCGATGTTTTGTTTATTATTTCGGGACTTCCAGCCTCATCTCCATACTGACCAATTCCAAATTCCATTGCACCCGCAATATAATCAGTACAATTTAAAACCACTTTAATGGTTAAAAATAACAACAATTATAGTTCTACAATTAAAGTTTGATTATGTGTATGTTGTTATAACAAGCAATTTTAAAAACAAAGTGAAATTGGGGCTATTTTCAAAACTAATTTGTATTGAAATGTCCTTTTTGTGTTTGTAGCCATTATTCAACAATTTTGTATAACTTACAAAAATAACTCACACCTACCCAAACACCCCACGAAAGGCCTTTCTTTAAATTGGTTAAAAAAATAATTTTACTTACCAGTGATTTGATTGTAGATGGTTTTGAATTAGAATCCATCAACTCGTCCAATGTTTTCTCTCAAATGCTAAGTTTAATCGGGTTTATTTGTTATCTGTTTTCTTCTTTAATCTCGTTCCATGTTGTTGATCTTCTTTAGCATTTGTTTTTCATTAATTACGATCCAACATTTCTTGGTATAACGTGATTAACGTATCAATGCTAATTAATTCTCTTTTAATGATGGAATTTGGGATTTTTTCCAAAATTTCTAGGTAGTTTATTAAGTTACTTGCTAGGAACACCATTTAACTTTCAGTTTTAGTTAAATTTTTCAATCAAACTATCAAGATCTGAATCTGATTAAATTTTGCCTTGGTTAATTAGGTCACGTTACTTAAATCTATTTCAATTAATGTTTTAAATCAGATTTATGTCTGTTATTAATAAAATAGAAAATTAATAACAACACAAATGAACAGATTAAAATATGACACATACAAACAATTTTAAAAGAAAATGTAAATGGGCAACCTGTTATAAAATGTAACCATAAAACATTTAAGCAAGAACAGCTGATTGTGAATGAAATAAAATTGGAGCTGTTAGTTTTATTTATTAAAGACAATAAACAGTTAAAGAACAAAGAGAAACATGCTCGCCACTCGAGATATACACCGGAACTAACAAAATGTTGAGTGAGACGCTTTGGTGACGTCATCACAGAAGTGGCTTCACAATCTAAATGTGGAACAGTTACTAAACTCGTGTTTGTTATTATAGACCTAGTTAAGAGAATGTTTATTTATTACACACAACACCCCCTCTCAAACACGCGTTAACTTTATTGATGTCTATCACGCCAAGTCCTTGTATGCACTGATGATGACTTGGTCCGAACAGTCCTTTCGTGAGCACATCAGCCACCATCTTGTTTTGGAATGTATTTCACATTGATTTCGCCTCTTTTCAAAAACTTCACGCACATAGTGATGCCGAATGTCAATGTGTTTGGTACGAGAATGGTAACACAGGATTATGCATGAGCTTTTCTGCTCCTGATTGTCACAATAAACAGGATTGGTTTTGCATTAACACTCAAAAACCCGATTTCTTTTAACAGGTTTCGTAAGTAAACTGTCTCTTTGCTGCATCTGTAAGAGCCATGTACTCTGCTTCAGTACTTGAAAGAGCCACGGTGGATTTTTTTTCTCGCCTCCCATGTCACGGCAGAGCCTGCCACTTGAAAAGCGTAGCCTGTGTATGATCTTCTGTCATCAAGGCTCCTCCCCAATCTGCATCCACGTATCCAATCAGTTCAGCACCAGATCTCTTGTAGACTAGTCCATGGTTGCTCGAAACCTTTCAGGTATCGCAAGACGCGCTTCGCCGCAATCCAGTGTCCTTTTCCGGGGTTTAGGTTGTACTGGCTCAAAGAGCTCACTGCATAAGCAATGTCTGGTCGTGTAGATACTGCAAGGTACATCAGAGAGCCGATGAGTTGTTGGTATGGAACTTCGCTCATTTCCTCTGCCTCCTCTTCCGTAGATGGCTCCATGGCCTTGATAATTTGCTGTTTCCATCTAATGGAGTATTTACCGGTTTGCAGTCTTGCATTCCGAATTTTTTGAGAACATCTTCTATGTACGATTTCTGTGACATAGTGACCAACTTTGAATTTTTATCTTGTTTGAATTCAATTCCAAGACAGTAGTGCAGCTTTCCTAGGTCTTTCATTTGGAAGTTTTGAGACAAATCGTCTCTCAATCTTGTGTAGGCTTCTTCATTGTTTGTAGCTATGATCAAATCATCTACATAAACAACCACGATGAGAGTCACACAAACATCATTCATGTAGTACACACACTTGTCACAATCTAATTGTTTGAGTCCAAAAATTTCTAGTCTCTCGTGCAACTTTTAAAACCACTGTCGGCCGACTGCTTCAGGCCATATATGGACTTTTCGAGTGAACAAACTAGATTCTCCATTCCAGGGGTGATGAAACCGTCCGCCTGTTCCATATAGATTTGTTCATCGAGATCTCCATTTATGTAGGCCATTACAACATCAAGCTGATACAAAGTAAGGCCTAACTCAGCTGCTAGGCAGCAACTAGTCTTATTGAGCTAAGTCTCGCAACAGGTGAAAATGTTTCATGGAAATCAATCCCTGGGCGTTGGTTGTAGCCCTTTGCTACCAGCCGAGCTTTCCGGCGTTCTACATTACCGTCTGGCCCATACTTTGTTCTGAGCACCCACCGACAACCAATGACAGCTTTTCTTTTGGGCGTGGTTTCAATGTCCAGGCCTTGCTGTGTGTCAGAGCGTTGAACTCAGCTTCCATCGATTTCTGCCACTCAGATGCATAAGGTCCTCCCAAGGCTTCTTGTACAGATGGATTTGCTGCCTCTTCATACTCAAGGCCACACTTTCCGGTTTTGGCGTAACCAAATTAAAATATTTTGCTGGTCGTCCCGGCTTTCCTGTTCTAATCAATTTTGGTCGACCAGGCCCCCTCTTATTCTCAATCACTGTGCAGTCTTTGCTTAAATTTTCTGATCTGAGGTCATTCTCATTGACTTCAATAGGCCTATCAGGATCAAGGGGATCACTTTCTTGAACTTCATCTACATGTCCATCAGCATCAGAAATAGGGTCTTTCACACTCTTATCAACATATAAGTAAGAAGGTTCAAAGTTCGCACACATCCTTTTGTTCATCCGAAATTTTTGACAGTTTCAAAATTTTCCAAAAATTTTTACATCTCGACTTCTCAATATTTTCTTTTTCTCTGGGTCCCAAATTCGATACGCTTTGATTCAGTAAGTAACCCACAAAAATACCTGCCTTTGATCTTGGGTCAAATTTTCCTTTATTTGGGGTCTTATTCAGCATATATGCCTTGCAACCGAACGTCTTGAAATGTCCTATTTTTTGGTTTTAGCCGAACCAAATTTCATAAGGGGTTTGATCTTCCAGCTGTTTTGATGGACATCTGTTTCTGACGTAAGCAGCTGTGGCAATCGCTTCGGCCCAAAACTTGTTGGTAAGCCAGACTCCAATAGCATACATCTTGCCATCCCCACCAGCGTGAGATTCATGCGTTCAGCTTTGCCGTTCTGTTCTGGAGTTTCTGCTACTGTATGTTCTCTTCTTATTCCTGCAATGCGCATTTCTTCTGTGAACTCTTTTCCGCAGTACTCCAGGCCATTGTCTGTCCGAAGGTTTTGATTTCCTTTCGTGGCGGTTTTCCGCTAATGCTTTGAATGTTTCAAAAGCCTTTTTCACGTCACTTTTGTGTTTTAGAAAATGAACTTCTACCCAGTTTGATTTATCATCGATAAACGTTGCAAAATAAGAAGCATCACCATGAGATTTCACTCTCATTGGGCCACAAACATCTGAGTGCACTAATTCAAGTAATTTTTTTACTTTCCGACTCAGATCTTTTTGGAAAAGGCGTAGCAACTTGCCTTTCCTAAGATACAGGTTTCACATGTTGAAAATGTTTCTGATTTCTTAAAATCCATACCGCTAACCATGTCTTTCTGAACAAGTTTCCGCAATCATATGCATTTAAATGTCCGTATCTTCTGTGCCACTTTTCAAGTTCACTAAGATTGCCTGCCTCATTCACGTTAGCTACATATGTTGAACTCTCACTTTGCATGTAAGGCTCGATAAAATACAAATTTCCACGTTTACGAGCAGTTAACAACACTTCACCATTTTCGACAATTTCAGCATCCTTTGCATTAAAACACACGCTTCGCCCTTTTTCAACAGTTTTTGAAATTGAAAATAAATTTGTTTTAAGTGTGGGTACAAAAAGAGTGTTTTCTAACCTCACTTTTACAAATTGGCCTTTTTTATTTGAAACATTCATTACTGCAGTTCCAATGCCTTCAAGGTCAGTTGTTCTGTCATCCGCTAACCTAACCTTCTGACTTACGGTTGGCGTGAGTTCCAAAAAACTATTCTTGTCGCGGCACATGTGTGTTGTTGCTCCACTGTCAACACACCACACGTCATCACTTCTCGTCAACTTCGCACAGGGAGCGCTCACTGAAGGTGATGTCAATGTCACGATCTCTTCTGCTACTGCATGGGTTTTCTCTGATGCCATCGAAACTTGCTTTTCATTCGCCATTTTTTTCCAGCAATCGGCTGCCTTGTGTCCCGATTTTTTACAATAGTTACACTTATATAACCGTTTCGATGCTTTAAAATTCCTATTTTGATTTTGCACACCACTTTGACCTTGGATTTGAAAAAAATTTTTTATTTTGATTTGTAGGTAGGCCTGCACAGTCTTATCTGAAGGTTTGTTTTTATTTAGACTTCGCCCTATGGAAGATTTTACATAGAAAGCGCCCGCACCATTTAAGTCTGCTTTCTTGTCCTGTCTTGCACTGAATTCTTCTAGGGGTTTTACTTTCAAAGACTCTGTGTCCGGTAGTTCATCTCTAGCTTCGATTGCACAACGAAAATTGTCGTAGCTATCTGGCACACTGTATAATAACACGTTGGTTAATAATTCTTTCGGAAATGCGAATATCCATTTCATTGAGTTATCAACTGTGTTGAGAAAATTCGTGAGATGATCCGCCATGTTTTCTCCCTCTTGCATTTTTGTGAACAAGAGCTTTTTCAAAAGGGTAGCTTTTCTTGCAGGTCCTCTAGACTGGTAAACTAGTTCTAGTTTTTGCCAAACGTCTTGCGAATGTTTCACAATGTCTTATGTGACAAAGTTCTGTAGGACTCACAGCTAAAATAATATCAGCTTTGGCTTTACGATCGGCTTTATCCCACGTGGCCGCGTGTCTAGCGTTATCAGCAATCGCTTCCGCGTCAGCACTTACTGCCGCTGTAGGCCTAGGGTTGGTTCCATCAACGTATTCCAGTGGTCGTTCTTAATTAAAATTGCTTCCATTTGTTGTCTCCATGTATCATAGTTGTCCTTTCCCAGCTTTTTCTATATGCGTCGAGAATCCGGACATCTTGAATGAATGGATATGATTTCAGGGGTCACTAACGATACTTAAATTTATGTTACCGCCCTATCACGTTAACAAAAACAAATAGTTAATGTTTATCTTCTTCCAAAACGTTAATACAGCATCCTGGGCCCATAACCTGTTAGTTTTATTTATTAAAGAACAATAAACAGTTAAAGAACAAAGAGCACATGCTCGCCACTCGAGAAAATACACCGGAACTAACAAAAAGTTGAGTGAGACGCTTTGGTGACGTCATCACAGAAGTGGCTTCACAAATCTAAAAGTGGAACAGTTACTAAACTCGTGTTTGTTATTATAGACCTAGTTAAGAGAATGTTTATTTATTACACACAACAGGAGCAAAGCCTTTAAAAAATGATTATAAAAAGGTTAAAGTATGGAGAGATTGAGGGTTCGAATCTTGGTTGGGTGAACTGGAGAGGTTTTTCCTAAATTTTACACTCTCCATCCACACCAATGCGTGTCCACTTTTTTCTAAATTCAACCTTCCCCATTTCTAACCCATTAGCGTAATTAGTTCTTCAGCGTATAACCCAACGGTTAGTAAGATGTGGTGCCAGATAAAACTTAGTGCATATAGAGTAAGTTGTGGAGAACAGCCCCTGCTGGCCTGCTCTTGCAGGGTCGAGATTAAAAGTACCATTGCATTGCAGGGGTTGAGAAAAATAATTATTACTTGTACATTTTTGCTTAAGTTAACTTAAATATCAAATTATTCATTATTAATTTTATATTAACAGAGGACATAGAATTTCTGAACATCGATATTTTTAAAATGAATTACATACAAGATCTAAAGTAACTATTTTGTAACATCAATGGCAGCATAGAAATAGTTCCCTTTGATAATATGCATGTGTAGGTTGGATAGTTGGTGTTCATACAATCGTAGGCTGCAAGTATTCTCATAAGCTACAGCGTAGTCCAATACGTACCAATAATATTAGCCTTTTCTGTCGTCATATTCCTTAACATTCTTTTCTTCATTTGTTTTCCAGAAGCAATCTACAAGCTGACTAAAAAGAGTTTGCCAAAAACAGTACGCCCGATGAAAACAATAGAGTGGTTTGGAATGAAGTTAAAGTATGAAGTTAAAAGTGTACTACCTAATTAATTTAGAAGTTTTATTGCAAAAGTTGTCTATTAAACATAGTTTTTTAGGGGATGTTTAAAACAATTTTCTCTTAGCAAAGGATAAGCTTACTTTTTATATTTTTAATGTTAGTGTTAAACCTAAGTCCAAGACTACCATTTAAAAACTTTCGAAATAGCTTATCGAGATACTTATAGTTTGAAATTTTCTTGCCTCTGGCTGTTGGGGGGACGCCCCTAGTATCCCGAGTTTTAGTTTTAATGCAAGGATTGAGTAAATCATAAATCTCCACCCCTGTGTGGAGTAAGTGTAGTTAGTCTTAAAATTAAATAGTATGTATTCCCTTAGAAATATTAAATCATTTATGATGGTGAAAAATGTCTTTACTATGAATTTCGTTTTAATATAATTACCAGCCCAGTTATATAACCTAGTCCTATATTGTTTTTTATAAATTATTCGTCGGGTATAAAACCTTATCAATTTAAAGGGTTGTTTACTAGTTTTTTTCCTCACAAGTGAATTTGGGGCTTTTGAATGGACGGGAAACGTTAGGGTCTTCTTACCACCATATGCCTGAAGCTAGCTTGGTGGTGATAAATTCACATTCTGAAGTGAATTTTTTGGAGTGGCGTATTTTTTCTTCATCGTCTTCCATTATTTCTGGTAAAAACATGTGTGCTTGTTTTCTGGTACCCTGGAAGCAAGCAATGAGCACCTTACAATTAACTTTATTTCTATAAAATATTTGATAATATTACTCACCAAATCTTTATATTGACGTCTAGGAGTGATGAGCACAAAATCCTAGTAATTTATTGTTTTACTATTATGATTTGTATGTTTAAGAGTAAACAAATGACGTCCATGTAGTATAACTGTGCTCCACTATTTAAAATGTTATTGTTTCAAGCATGCCTAGTATTAATCATATTTATTATAATATAACCTAAAATGTTGCAGAATGCATGAATAAATAACGTTAAATCAATATTGCTATGCATTTATTATTAACTTTTTACATCTACTCAAAATCGGTAAGATTATATAATTTGTTAACACACACACACACATATATATATATATATATAATAGTAGATGGCCCGATCAATGGGTACACTATAAATAAAAATCCCCCTCCTTTCTCCTATCTTCCCTTCCCCTCCATTTCTTTCCCCTACACAGGTCATGACCACCCATAATGCCGTCCAGAAAAATTGGTTGAACTTTCATTGTTAGGAATTGTGCAATCATGATTCTAACCTACCAGCGAAAGCTTGGCGGGGTGTTTACGTAGGATTGAAACACGTCTAAGGGTGATGGGGGTCCTCTAGCAAAAGTAGTTATCTATAATGCTAAAAGCCCAGGTTTATTTAATGTATTTTTAATCAGGGACATCTCTAGCAACAGAGTGGTACATTTTTATCTTTAAGATACATATCTCTGTAAGCTATGGACAAAGTTTACAGCCCAGTGGTGAAAGGATATCTCTGTGGTTTAAAGATAGCCTATTTTGTGAAATAAAATATCGTTTGGTTGTGAACAAATTGGAAAATTGTGACGAATCCGATTAAACCTGCGATTTGCATTAAATTAGGCTATGCACCTCTTTTGGTAGCTCTGCTCCTATTTTAGAAGGTTATGCGCCCCTTTTGTCAGGGTAAGCACTCCTCTTTTGATACGTATGAATCCCTTTTAGTACGAAAAGTACTCCTTTTGATATGCTATGCACATCTTTTAATATGCTATGTATCCTTTTGGTACGCTATGCACCCCTTTTGATCGGTATGAATCCCTTTTGGTAAGCTATGCACCCTTTGTAGTAAAAATTATTTTTGGATCCAGGGGCCTGGACAGACAAAACCTTTGGGGGGATTGGCGCGAGAGAAATTTTTAAAAATAAACTTTTTTGTTTTGGTTCACAAAAATTTTTTAAATAATCTTATTAACTTTGGGACATCAATTTTTTCAAAAAAACCCAATATTTTCTTTTGGGAAGGAAAAAAGAAAAATTTAAATAACTTAAAAACGAAATTTTTCTATTAAAAACCTTTCCCCACCAATTTCATTTTAACCTGGATACGGCCATAACTCAAAACACCCCAAAGCATAATTTTTAAAAAACTTTTTGTCGGGGCAAAAAAACATTTTTTTGGCCACCTAACCTCCACCACCTTAAAAAGTACACACCCCTTACCCCGTTTTCCAAGGGGCCAAATCCCTTTGTTTTTTTTTCCTCCACCACATTGACACACTTTGACTGTTCACCGTTCACATTAGATAAGAATGAAGTCACGGAGTGCTAACGTTTTCCGGGCCCACATTCCTGGGAGGGGTTTTTGAGCAAGGAAGGGGCATCTAGGGCGATATGTGGGGTTACCCAAAACCCCCCTTGAACGGCACTCTTTGGGCCCTTTTGTGCGCAGGCGTCGAGGAGAGACCAACGAACTTACTTGCTTAAATATGACATTATTGGACTTGAAATTTTTCTCCCTCCCATATTCCCCCCGTTTGGGCAAAATTGAATTTAAGTTGGGGTTTTCAGCTTTAAACTACCCACTTTTTTGCTTTAGGATATGGGAAACTTACAAACAATTTGTACATTATATTTGGATGGGTTTTATTATTTTTTTTTTATAGGTTTACTGGGAACCCCAACCTAATTTCTTAAATTATTTTGGAAAATTCTTTTGGAAATTGTTTGGGTTTATTTTTTATTGGTATTTTTACTGAAAATTTTTCAAAATTAAAATGTATCCAAATTTAAAAAATGAATTAATAGTTCACCCACTTGAGTTTTATAGTGTTTCAAAGGGTGTCACTCTCATGTTAGACTGGCCTACTGAAGATTGGGAAATCAGGGGTCGAATCCCTTGGGGCGGGTCTATGAAAAGGGGTTTTTTATCTCTAAGATTTTTTCACTATTCTTTCCTGCAAATTTCGGGTAGATTACCAATTTTAAAAAGCTTCTTCCTCATCCTTAAAAATGTTTAATTAATTGCTTATATGCGGGATAAATAAAAAGGTAGTTTGGGCCGGTTTATTTTCAGCTCAAGCTGACCCGGGGAATTTTTATTTTAAACAAATTTTTTTTTGGTTTACAAATACGTTTGATTTTTTT
Organism: Timema cristinae; assembly: GCA_039000515.1. NCBI lineage: Eukaryota > Metazoa > Arthropoda > Insecta > Phasmatodea > Timematidae > Timema > Timema cristinae. The sequence continues at coordinate 1,282,900 of JBCFYV010009882.1, read as the reverse complement.
GCACACTAAACATCTTTCCCTTTCATATCAAAAATTTAATAAAAATAAAGGGGTTTTTGAGTGGTCATGACTTTGGGGGCGGGTTTATAGGGGGCTAAAAATTTTTTTTTAAAAAAGGCAGGGAAATAAGGGACTAAAAAATTTTAAAATAGGAAAATAAATAGGCAATTTTAAAGGGAAAAAGAGGCAATAAATAGGGATTTAAAAAAAAAAAAAAAGCACATAAAAGACATGTAATGAAAAAAGCCCCCCCCAAAACACTCACATTTTTTTTATTAATTCTTAAAATCCAGCATTACACTTTCCATAACACAAATTAATTAAACCCCAAATTTCCCTTTTCAAGTTTTTTAGATGTAAATTTTGTTTTGTTGTCTGACAAAATGTTTTCATACTGTGAAAAAACTTTTCCCCGACTTCCCCATGAAGTCATCGGCCAAAAATTTTAGACAAATATTTTTGCTGAGCTAAGGCCCTTTACTTTGGGAGTGATTTAGTTTGTCCTTTTTAAGATGTAAATCAATACTTGCCATCACTTTCCCCAGGGTTTCGCTGGGAAAAATCTGTTAAATTTGTCGACGATGGGTGTGCCAACTTTAGCCAGAAGCCTGACTCAGGTTTTCTTCTATTCCCCCCAAATTATCTTCACAGCTTTCAAAAGAGGCAAATCCCTCTCTTATAAGACTGTGATTGTCCCAAGAAGATTTCCAAAATTGCTTTTTACGTATGCCAGATCCGCATTGACACTTGAGCAGGAGATGGCAGCATTCGCTTCTATATGGCGACAGCTTGTTCCTCGTCAAAGTTTGGATACCTACAAGCAAAAAGGTTGATATATCAAAATCACCATTCTTTCAATATATTGTGTTCTACAAGTAAAAACCATTAAATTTAAAATATGTTTCAATAATGTGGACGGACAGGTGAAATCAATAAAACTAGTGGTAAGCGCTCACTGCAATTTTTAATTAGTGAACACACCTAAATATAGTGTATTGTTATAATATCTTTTGCATGTCACCCAGATGATCTGCGTAGTACAATGCAGCATGAAGTCATGTACCCCAACACGTTAACACTGGCTGTTGTGGCAAGGGTGTTTTGGGCAGGGCGGCCTTAAAATGAGAAGGATTCGAAATTTGGAGCCTTCAAAAACACTTTCTTGACTGTAGATATAATAGCGTTAACATTTGTAAATGTGATCTAATATCTTCTGCAAACCCTATGAACAGCACACGCCAGAAAAGGGTGACGTGAATTAGCTTGGTGTAGAATACTTTTTAAGGGTTTGCAGCTACTTTCAACATGTAGGCCGCACTGTCTGTCAGAAGCACCGAAAACCTTTCTTTATTGTTTTCTGATGGTCACAGGACACCTAATATAAACAATTAATTGATTTATAATAATTCTCATTTTTACAGGAATAACACAGCAAATCATTTGATTAACACATTATATCTTGTGAAATTAAGTTATTTTACTTACGCAAAGCATCACGGACAACTATGGCAGTTGTCGAGCTGCTGGTTGACTCAAGCATCTTTGAAACAACCAAGGGGGGTTTTCCCCAGGACCCGTAGAGTCTAGTTTTCCAACAACAACATTTGCAACATATCTGCCCCCAGCGGTAAGTTGTAACAGTGTTTAAAATACATAGACACTGACTGAACTGACACTGCTGTGAGCTAGAAGAAAAATCTTTGTTTGCTAGTCTGACCCGAACTGAACCTATCAGACCACTGGATACATGGGGGCCTTTTTACGTAACACGAGTATCCACGTGGAGTGACTAAGGATGAAGGAGGGGTAGGAGGAGGCAGCCGCAAGTATTTAGAAAGAAAAAAAAAAAGGTGGGAGGAAAAGAAATATATAAAAAAGGGCACTTTGAGGCTCCCATTTGTAAAATAGGCCCTAAAAAACCAAAATAGGCATTTTTTAGGCACTATAAAAGTTATCACATTTATCTTCGCAAGCCACGAAAATAAAACTTATACCTCAAAAGCCTACCCTTTTCAAAGCATATGATTTAAAAAAGGAATTTAGGGCAAAATACGCCCCCTAGTCATGACTCATGAGGCTTGCGTATTCCTACAGCATGCAGAGGTCTGAAATTTAAATATTAGCCGCCCCTGTGCAAGAACACCCTTAAAAATCAAGTTTGAAATTTTGATTGGATTTTTAAAAATTAATTAAAGACCGAAAAAGTGAAGAAATATTAACGCCAAAGAGAAAGGTTTTTACTAAATTTTCATTGAATTTTATAGTGTAGTTTGGCAGCACCTGGAAGTTTTGGTTGCCAAGGATTGTAAACAATATACAACAAACTTTTCCCCACCAGGGGCTGAGAATCCAGTGGTGTGTGGGTCGATAAAAATAAAAAATTTAGTTACACCATGAATTCACATCCGGGCAACACTCTTTATTTTGTATCATAGTGTCATATGCCCTGTTTTAAGTATTTCTCACTAGATGCCCGCACTTGTTTTATGTTCTCAAACAATTTATCAAAAACTTATAGAATCATAGTGGTGTGAATTAAAGTTAAAACCACTCTGTTTTTTAGAGACTTTCCTCTGAGAGAGTTTACAGTACGTTTGTTGTGTCCAATAATGGATTCATCAAGTAAAGATCTGGGAATGTATAACTATGCTTTTGAATAGTGATGATAGTGACAAGATCCAAACTACAAAGTTCCTACTGATGATAGTGACAGTGAATAGTATCATCGGGTGAGTTAATAATACTTTGTTGTGCCTCATGTTCAGTCGGCCCTTGTATCTTTCCTCCGCACTTTTACAGGCCGCAACCACCCACCCTATTTTACTGCCTGGACCGCTCCCCAGTCAATTTTCTCTATGTTCGTCTGTGAACGATTCCCCACTGTACTCAGCGCCATGAGAACTCCTATTTCTATTTGTTCGTTTGTGTGGCCACTATCAACTCACGTTTTTTCGCGCCCAAAGGGAAGCACCATTTTTTCCCATTAGACAAGGCCAGACAGCAGTGGAGGTATTTAAAACGGTGGTTCCTTGGTCAGAAGGCGAGGATCATTGTGGACGCACCTTTGTATGTCCGTAATGAGACTCTGCATCACGACTTTGGGTAAGCCTACCAACAAGAACCCCTTCTGGAAGCTGGTGCAGTCCTTCTACAACAGACTTCCCGGTGCCACCAATCATGTTATCCAGGGCTTGGGATTATGTCATCGACCCTGGATGATGCCATCGACGTCCCAAAGCCCTACTTGGATAAGCTAGATGTGTCAACAGTGGTTGGGAGGCTCTCCCCCAGCCCTCCATAGAATAGTGTATCCGCACGTAGCTCTAAAAACCCTTATTCGGTTCCCCAACACACTTTCCGTTTCCCCACCAATATTAATAATATGTTTTCTTTGTTCCAAAAACTTCGCGAAACGCGACAATACGTATGTTAAATTGCAAAACCACACGGTGTAACCCAATTGGTCGGGTAACGTGTTGGAACTTGTTCTCGTGCTCCCCTTCAGGAAGCATCAGGGCACGCTTATGTGATGTAATGTAAGAAGGCAGTCGGAGAGTGGCTAACCAACCCGGGTGAGACATCTTTTTGGGAAAGAGCTATTAAATTGTCGTTTTCGTAAAGAGCTTTTTTGTCTTAGCTCCATCTCCTTCTGCCATCATCCTTTACCTCCCACCACGACTCACGTTGCTGGGACAATCTCTTTTCATCCCTCCACAACTCACGTTGCCAGGACAATCCCTTTTCCCCCCACCATGACTCACGTTTGCCAGGAAAATCCCTCTTCCTCCCACCGCTTTTCACGTTGCTAGGACAATCCCTTTTCCTCCCACCACGACTCACGTTGCCGGGAGAATCTTTTTTCCTCCAACCGCAACTCACGTTGTCGGGGCAATCCCTTTTCCTCCCACCGCGACTCACGTTGCCGGGACAGTCCTTTTTTTTCTTCCAACGCGACTCACGGTGCCGGGACAATCCCCTTTCCTCCCCCCACGACTCACGTAGCCAGGTAATCCCTTTTTCCTCCCTCCGCGACTCACTTTGCCGGGACAATCATCCTACCTCCCCCGCAACCCCACGCTGCTGGGACCAGCACCCTAGGGCGCCCAACTCGAGACTTCCTCATGTTTCACAGCGACTCACGCTGCCGGTACATCCTTCTGTTCCACGAATTTGAGAACTACAGGATTCAATTAATCTCTATTTTAATTAGGCCTACATATTTTGAACAGGACCAAGATGATATAATAGGGATCTAATTTGTTCATGGATCAAAATATTGTGTACAGTATTTTAATGTAAGATATTTTGAGGTTTTGACATTTCTGGAAAAACTTGTTGAAACATTGAAGGCTAGATGTTGTTAAGCTGGGGTAGTTTATAATTAAAAAAATTTCAACTAGTGTGTATTAAAACTATTAGGGATGGAAGGGACTTAAATTTTACTGCATAACGAGAAAGGAAGGGAAAATGAGTCGAAATATTGGGAAAGGGAAATTATTAAAAAGACGCGTTGGAAATAATTTTGAATTAAAAATTTATAATATTGATTTTTGAGCTAATAAGGTAAACAGTTGCAAAAGATTTAATGTACAAAAACATTAATATGAAACATACTTAGGCACTTTTGTCAAAAGGATTTTGGTTTAGAGTATAAAGCCATAATGCAGACAGGTTCTGTACAAACCTTGGTTAAAATGCAATGATATAGATTGTGAGTATTAATTTTATTCCTTAAAATAATTCAAAATAATAGTAATATTGCTGATCACAATGTGGTAAAAAAACAATCCCAATGTTATTCTCAGTTCCAAAAGGTCCTTTTTTGTAATTTTTTTTACGTGAAGTTTATAAAACCTTTTTCTAATTAGATTTTGTTTAAATAAACAAAAACAATCTAAAAAAAGGACAAAATTAATTTTAGAGTAACACTATTAGTAGGTATTAACTGTAATACATTAAGGTAATGTTAAGTCCTGTAACGTTAGACGAGTTAAAAAAAACTGATAGTGCTTCCATAGTTTCAGCACCCCCTTTAATTTCCCCCCTCATTGTTCAGCTGGATCTTGCTTGCAAGTAAGTGACCTTGTTTGTTGACCCTGCAAATGGTACCGTCCTTCGGGCCCCCCCAACCCCTAGTGTTGAAAGGACTCAAGCTGGCAAAAGGAGCGCAACCATTTTAACTGGAGGCTGAGTGTCTGAGTTATTTTTTGTTTGTCCCTGGTCTTAGTCATTTGGTAGGTTTCTTTTGGTACAAGTGTAGGCCATTTTTTTGGAGTTATTACTTCTAAAAAACCCGCCATTGAGTGTTTTCGCCGCAAAAATGTACAGTTCATCATGTGATGAAGGTTTTAACTTCTTGATAGTTTATCCAAAATTGAAAAGAAAAAAAAAACCTGAAAGCATCCAATAAATGTGGTAGGAAAAATGGCGAATATCACAAATTTTTTTTAAAAATAGAGCCAGAGAAACGAGATTTTCATACACTATTAATCATACATCGTACATGTACTTAACATACATACATTCATAATACATAATAAAACTACTCATAATACATACATACATACATACAAACATAATAATAATACATACATATAACATACTACATGATCATAATCAAAAATGTACATACATAATACTTACATCATACATACATACATACATACATACATACATACAACATCTCATACAAAATACTACATACTAGATACATAAAATACATAAATAGATACATCAAGATACATACATCAAAACATACATCTACATCCTCATAATAATACATACATAATACCACTTAAAACCAACCAAAAATTTTAAAACACACACATACATACATACAACATACTACCCCACACACACACACATACATAATACATACTACATACATAATACATAAGGTCTGGGTTGACACTTTTAAAATTTCATATCTACAATTTCCTTTGACAACACATTTTCGGTCCCAACAACTAAAAAAGAATGAAATGTTCCCCCCGGTAAAATGTCGGTCCGGGGTATCAGTGTGAATCTGTTTTTCCTATTAACGGTTCCATTGTAGACGTACGCCCTAATGAGTAGCATAGGAAACTGCTTTCTTTCTGTACACCCCTTAAATCACAGTTTGCCAAACAAATCGTAAGTACTAAAGTTCAGTGTTTCATGTAAAATTTTTTTTTTTTTCCTGGGTTTTTGGGACGGGTACTTCACCCCAACCCAAAAAAATTAAGGTTCGTTATAATAATAAAAGGAAGGTTTGTTTGTGTTTGGTGGGACCGGGACAAATCTATAGCATGCAGAGTTCTAAAATTTTAAATATAGGTAGACGGAAGGGGGTCCGAATGAACCTCTCAGCCGGATTTTTAATTTTTTAATTTAGCTTTTTAATTAGGCTATTTTTAAAAATTTTTGAAAAACATATTTCTTATCTGGTTTAGAATTATGTTTCAAAGATACTTGGCACCAGGGGGTTTGGGGGGGGAGGTTATATAATTATTATACCCAGTGGGTCACGGGAAAGGCCATGCGGGTTGTGTATCTAAAAAAAGTCGTAACCTTATACATCGACCAAATCAAAAATCTTATCGTAAGCCTTTTTAAAAGTCCAATAGTATCACTTTAGTACTGTGAATGGTTTGTTGCAGTCCCCCCTTTTGTTTCATTTTTGCCCAATCTTATTGCGCCCAAATTTGGAGTGGTCATGGAAGGGACGTATTTAATGGGGTTTAGTTTGATATGAATATTTGTAGTAAAGTATGTTGGGTCGGACAAAGAAACTGCCCTTTTAGTTTCGGAGGGAACAGCGGATTGAAGGGGAGGCGAGGGCGGAACACGCTTTGAGGACGGTGATGATGGGGGGCTGAGGCCCCCCTTAAACTTCCGAGAGAAAAGACGAAGATGACGCTTTTGGAAGGGGAGACTTTCGGCGATGAGAATCCGACGGTGCGAATGGGCGGCGCTCATATCCCCTATTTAGGGTAAACAGGTTTCTGGGTGTGCTATTGGATGAGGGATTGCTTTTAATGATCACTTTGGGTTTTTTTGCTGGTCGGCAAGGCGGCTTCGGGAGGCTATCCGGTCTGAGGACCTCTTGGGGATGGACTTCAGACCTGGGAGGATGTACAGGGCCCAGGTGGAGTCGGTGCTGACCTACGGGTGCGTGGTGTGGCGGCACCCGGATGGAGGTCAAACGCAGCGGATCTCCCACTTAGGGCCAGAGGTTTGCACTGCTAGCGGTTACCCGAAAGGATTTCAGTAAGTTTTCCGATGCCCTTTGCCGTTGTTGCGGGGTGTTGCCGATCGCCTTCTCGTTATGGGAGGGCTGGGCGTTTACTGGGGCCAATAAAAACGGATCGATTGGGGAAGAGGGAGGAACTCCAGAAGGACTCCCCTTTTGTTGGCAAGCGAGAGGGACGGATCCGTTAAAGGCAGGGAAACTTATCGGTATGGCCTTCTGTGCAGGAGAGGATGGAGAGTGGCTGGGTTAGCACCAAATACTTGTGACGCAGTTCCCCACCCGGGTGGGAACTTCAACGGGAAGCTTACGGCTTCGCGTGAAGGAGAACCCCGGGTGCGAGGCTGGGGGGCCTACGAGGAGGGAGCAGTGCTGCTTCGTGTGGGGTTAAAGGGGACATAAAATACTTAGGGTAGAGGTGGGGGATCAGTGCAGAGGACGGAGATGGTGAGGATGCCGGAGCTACGCGTGCTTCCTGAGGTATGCGTGGCGATTGGGAAGAAAATGAGCGGCGGATTGGAGGTTTAATGGTTAAGAACCAAGTATTTTTCCCTTTTAGGTTGTGTATACCGTGATTATTAGAATAGAATGTGCGTTAGGGGTAGGTTGACGATAGCGTGCGTTCGTATGGGGGGGGGGTTAAGGGGTGATACAGGTAGGGACTGTAGGCTTGAGTCTTGCTCTTTTTGGGATTTGGTGGGGGATATTCTTTTTTTAATAAGTTGTTTTTTTTTAATATTTAGATTTCAATTTCCAGTAAAATTTTGATCAAATTTAAATCAATATGGGTAAAATTGGTATTTCAAGGTTGGCACATGTAATGGCGTGTTGTTTGTTTTTTCTTTGGGTTGTTTTTTTTTGTAAAAAAATTTAAGTATGCGTATTTTGGAGGGGAATATGCGTGGTTGGCTGGGTTGTATTTATAATCGTTGCTTACAATTTGGTAGGCATGTTTTTTAAAATGGAGCCTAAGGATAAAGATAGCTCTTCTGACTTTGAGCCAAGATGTATGTTTTTTGTGTTACGATGAACCTTCGAGTGGGGGTTGTGTGTAAACCCTTATTGGAACTTAAATTCAATAACGGGGAAGAAATATAACCCCCTTCTTGGAGGTGTTACCAGAAAATTTGGAGGTGAATATATTGTGTTGCCCAATATAATGGAGAGGGCGGGGTAGAAATCCCCAGGGTTAAACCTAATTTTATGAACATATTCCAACAATTCTGTTGGCAGCTAGTGACCGAAAGCGGCAGCTAGTGAACAGAAAACGCACAATGCCAACATTGACATTAAGTTTGAGAACCTGGACACTAAGTTTAAAGAACCTGGACAACTAAGTTAGAGAACCTGGATATTAAGTTATCGACTCAAATACTAGCTTAGGGGTAAATTGTCCACCAATATGGGTGAATTCAAACAGGAGGTAGAAGATAGGTTTACTATGTGTACTGCTGATATTGCTATGAAAACCAGTTTGGTCACCAATTTGGACCACAAAGTAGAATCACAGGTCCAACATTTTAATTGTAAGGGTCAATGACCATGGAATGGGATTAATGAAGTGATCGAGGAAGTGGAGGCCCACAAGCTTGAAGTTATTCAGGTGAAGGATGCTATTCAGGTGGTGGAAGTCAGGGTTGGGACCATAGGTGGCTCAGCACACCGGGAGCATCGGGAGCCTAGAGAGAAAAGTGTTCGAAAGTATTTAGAGCCAGAGGTAGAACAAATTAGGAACAGGCAGGACAGAATAGGAAAGGACTTGCTAGAAGTTGAGGAGAGGGTTCAGAAGATAGAAAGCTATGAACGGCGGAAATGGTCAGATCAAGTGGGATGAGGAAAAATAAATTTTTGAGGGGGTTTGGGACACTTTAATGGTAGACCAGCTAGGAAAAATGTGTCGAAGACAATCGTAAGCCATAGAAGAGTTTAAAGGGTGGCCCTGTAGGCTTACCTGTATTTGTGTCTGGGATGGGGGGAAGGGATTACAGAGAGTGAGATCCCTTGTTATGAAGGGAAAGGTAACCCAAAACATCCTAGGGGGTCACCTAAAGAAACTAAGGGCATTATTTGAATCCTCCAGGGTCACAGAGTTTGAAAAATTGAGGGTGGCCAAGGCATCAGTGTGGGGAATGAGTAGAAACTGGCTCCTCATGAATGAGGAGAACTTGGAAAATTTCTCGCAATTTGAGGATGAATTTTTACAGGAGTTTTGGCGGACCCCAAATACAAGCAAATGCTAGAGTGAAGTTATATCAGGAGAAATGTAGGGAGGTCCGGGGGCACCGTTAGAGAGGCATTTAGCACAATTAGTAGAAAAGGCCAGATTTTTTGATACCCCTTTGACGGAGGAAGAGGTAACTGCCATGGCCATCAGCCAATATCCTGTTGGGGTCCAACGAAATCTCATTACTAAAGGGCATTGTCTGTAGAAGAGTTGAGGAAAATCCTCAAGAGACTGGATGAGGTAGACTTGACCACTAGGAGTATGGGGTTTCCCAAACCCCAGCAGAGTCGTTTAGATATCGGGAAGACGGGAATCGACCTGGGCCAGGAGGTCACCAACCTAGGGGAAAAATTTGGGGCAATCGAATAAATAGAGGTGGTTTCCCTCTTTAGGGGGGAAACAGATTCCGGGAGGAGGTGGCCCCCCGCGTGGAGGAGGCAACCTGCCCTCGGGGGGACCGTATCATGTACGTGACGATCAAGGGGGCGGGGAGGTAGGCGGAACCCTAGAGATAGAGACAGGGAAGCCTTTGTCCAGTTTCTAGGACTAGGGGAAACCCCTCAGTTTCTAATGGGTCTTTAAATCTAGAGTCGTTTGTGGAATATGTATCCGCCCAAGGTGACTCTCCCCAGCACACAAGTCGGTTGAAAATTACCCAGTTTTAACTATGTTTTGGGATTTTTGATAATCTTGGTGAAAGTTTATTGGAGGAGGACATTGCCAGTCCCCCAGAACTTATTACCCTGGTTTGTTGTGGAAGTGGAAGGTCAGTCTGTTTCTTGTTTGTTTGACACAGGTGCCGAGGTGTGTGGCATATCAGCAGAGTTTGTGGAGTTGTACACAGAACGGGTAGAAAGTTTCCATGTTTACCTGTTCCACAGCTGACCATTGTGGGTGCTACAAAGGGACGATCCAAGAAGGTGAACACCCAGGTGCAGGTGATTGTGAAGTTTTGGGTGAGGTTATGTTGGCTGTCTTGGGCATTCCTCAGTTATTAAAGCCCATATTGTTTGGTATGGATTTTTTTAAGCGCCAACCACATTATTTTTGATTTTGCCAGGGAAACGCCTAGTTTTTGGGTGATAAATGTCTGGAACTCCCCACTTCTCCGGCACAATTAGCTACAAATTTAAATCCCTTAAGGTCAAGTCAACGTTTTGAAGTATTACCCCTTCTATCCCTTCAACAGTGGAACAAAGAGGAGAATTTTAATGAAGGGACATTGTTTTTTCTCGACCCACCCTATTTTGAACTTCACCTAATTAAATAATATTCACCCAAAATTTTGACCATTCCTTCTGATGATATTTTGGGTTTTTGTCCCGCGTCGAGTTCCCTACCCCTTAAGGATAAGGAAAAAACTTTTTCTTTTTCTTTTCAAACCGGGAAGTTTTTTTCAAAGCCTGGGCTCACTTCTGTTTACATGCGCACTACCTGTAAATGACACCACCCCCTTTTGTTCAAAAAATTAACCTTTCCGTGGTTGTTAAAGGCAGGTGGACGCCAAAATTTGTTTTTGGAAAAGTGGGGGTGATCGAGCGTGGCAACAGTTTTTTTGAAACCCCCTTAGTTTTGTATCAAAAAGGACAAGCGTTGGCTTTGTTTGGACGCAAGGCGGTTGTACTCTAGGAAATCGCTGATAGAGATACTAAAAACCGGAGGAGTTGTCAAACCTTCCAGTACATCGTGTAAGCAACCGATTGGCCCAGGGTATTGGGATTCCTCTTCACCCAGTGCCGAAAGTGCACCGCCTTCTTATATAATTTTCGTTTTACCAATTTTGTGTTCACCTTTGGTCTGTCAAATAGCGTGGCTGAGTTTCCCCAGGCCGTGGAAAAATCTGGGATCAGCAGTTTACATTTGCTAGAGCTTATGTTGATGATGTGTTATCACAGTGAATTTTTTGATTCAATCTAGATCACTGGAAAAACTTTTTGGAAAGATTTGACTAGGGGAGTCACACTTAAACTTTCAAAATATTTTTTGCGGGAGAGGTCCCATTTCTTGTACTATTTTGACTCCGCAGAGTCCGAATGATCCTGAAAAAATTAATATATTCAAAATTTTCCGGTCCCAAAGAGTGTAACCATTAAAAGGTTTTCTAGGATTTTGGGGTTTTTTTACCGTAGATTTGCTCAAAATTTTCTGAGGTTGTGAGTCCTCTATTGTTCTCCTAAAGAAACATCCCCCTGGGTTTGGACGTATATTTGCAGGCTGCTTTTGTTAAGACAAGGAATTTTTTTTAAATTGTAATTTTTTTTTTCTTCTCTTCCGGAAGCCTTTTTGAGTGACGGCGGAGCGTCAGATTTGGCCTCGGGCAAAGTTGCTCAGTTGGATGACAAAAAGGGTGAGAGGGTAATCGCTTTGGTAGCCGAACTTCAAGGGGGCCGAAAGGGCCTTATGTCATGAAAAGGAGGTTTGCCATCGTTTGGTGTTTACAGAAATTTAGAGTTGATTTAGAGCAAGAGAAAAAAATTTTAACAGATATGACTTTTTATTTTTCAAACTTGTAGGTTGTTAGAAACAGGCTGACCGGGGACTCTTCTTTACAGGAGTTTACTTTTAAAATTCCCCATATTTTTTAAAAAGATAATTATCGGGCCCGTTTTCTAAGTCTTTTCCCCTCTAAACGAGACGGAGGTTAGTGACCGAAGAGAGTGGACCTTTTGGCCTAATATAGCTAAAATCAATTTGGACCCGGTTTTTCTAAATTAAAGAAAGATTTTAGGGATATGAGAGTCGGGGAGTCCGCAGACCTGAGCTAAATAGATATTTTCAAATTTTAGTGGAAATGATGTTGTCAGGAGGAAAAATTTGTTAGAGAGATGGGAAATGCTTGTGTTGTTTAAGGTATTCTGTTCCCGGAAAGTAAAGGAGCCCAGGTGAAATACAGATTTTGTGTTCCCAAGGATTTGGGTGCAAGACTTGTGAGACACGTTCCAGGGTGACGGGACATTTCGGGTCTCTGAGGTTTTTGGCTCCTCCGTGGAACTACCATTGGCGCAACATGGAACGACTAAACAGGCAAATTCTTATCTTGTGAGTGTGTCAAAAGGGGAAAGTTCCTAATCGCAGGGCGAAAGGGTAGTGGCAAGTCTTTGTTCCCGAGGTTTCCCGGGGGGTTTAATTGCAGTTGATTAAATTTTGGCCCCTTTTCCGTAGCCCAGGCTGGGAGACTTTTCTATTTGTGGTGCTTAACGTTTTTTCCCAAAATTTGTGTTTTTATCCTTTGGGGAAAGGACACAGCCGCTGTTGTGTTGAAAGATCCGTGATGATTTCGTAAAATAATATGGCTCCCCCGTAAATCCTAAGTGTCATGGATCTCAATTTACCTCCAAAATCTGGGGATTGCATGGCGCTTCAAATATTCAATTGTTTACTCATAAATTTGAATCCCAAAGTAACCCAGCGAACGTTGTATGAAGGAGACGGTCGCATTCTGCGAGCTCTGCCATGAAAGGCACACTAAATGGTTTAAATGTGTCTTCTCTTAAACCTCTTTTTAAATGATATGTTCTGAGGCAACCCTGTGCACCCTCGTGAATTTATGATAGGTCACTAGACCCAGGATCCTTTGTGGAAGGGACTAAATTTTCCTTCACAGAAAACGAACCTGCTGAGAAGCATCTGCAGAGTGAGGGAGAAAATGTTGAAGCTGGGAAGGAGACGCCAGGAGAAGCAGAAACATAAAATTTGGTTTTCAAGTTGGAGACCAAGTTTTTTTGCGGGAAAGCAACCCGGGTGATTACTTTGCCAGGAGACCAAGAAACTTGAAATTTTTTGTTTTCCGGGCCCCTTATGTACAAGGAAACTGGGTAAAATGTTTATGAGATTCGAATCCTGATCTTCCACATTAAGGGTTTTACAATGATCAACCTCAAATGTATCACCCTCATAGTAATATAAATCTTCGTTTATGATAATAATAAATTTTCATAATGTAGGGCTAAAGTTTTGTAAAAGTATAATCCCAAATTAAAAATAAGGGGAAAAACAATTTCATTAAAAATTGAATAAAAATTAAAAGTATCCGTTAACATTGTTTCCGGTGAAAAAATTATAAACTTTTTTTATTTGATTAGGTGGTTTGGGGTAATAATCAATACAATTTGAACGAATTAAACTTAGGGGGAATTAAACAAATTGTTTTTATAAAATTACTCTAATTTTTTTAAATAAAAAAAATTCATGGGGCGAAAATAACGACAAATTTTTCCCAAATGACTTGTGGCTCTAAAGGGGTTTTGCCATTTTTGAGAGATTTGTTTAATATTTTTGGGGACGATTTTATGCGGGGCTTAGTTTGGTGCCCCGGGGCAAATTAGGGAAGGCAGGTAATTTAAGGGAAACTTTTGTAGGGTTTAGTTGAGGAGGGAAATTTCGCCTACAGTGGCGTGTTGTGAGTCAGGTTTGGGCCTTCGACATTTTACAAGGAGTGGTTTTGTCGCAGAGGTCTGACAATTGTGGTTTTAGGGGGGGATTGAGCCCGGGGGGCCACCCGAGTTAAGAGTTTGGGGTGTTTCGGGCCAGGGGGCCAGGAGTAGTTCTGGACCGCCCGTGGCTGCCAGATATTTTTGAACAAGGTTTGGACCGTTAAGAGAATCCCCTTTGTGTGTTTGAAGGCCTGAGCAAGGGGATTGTCGGTCACTGTATGACGGGGAGAAATTTTGGGGGGTTTCGTTCCAGTTTTTGGGGAGTGTGCCCTTATCGAGTTTGTTTTTTTATGGTCCCTCTCTGGGAAGTTATAAATAAAAGTCCATTATCCCCACAAGTTTTAAAATAACTTTTTCTGATTCATTTTGTTGGGGGGAGTGATTACAATAATAAAAAATAAATATCAATAGTAATAATATTTCAAAAATGGGAGTTTGCTTTCCCACTACTAAAGTTTTTTGGGAGGTTGTGTACAAATGGTTCTGGTGTGGAGGGAATTTGGAGTCTGTGTGCTGTGGAGATGTTTGGCCTTGAGTTTTGTCTCTTTTGTTTTTTTTTGGGGTTTTTTTGTCCCCCCCAAATAAATTTTACTGTTAGGGGATTTTAGATCCCTAGTTTTACCCTCCGCTCTGGTGGTTAAACAGTTGTACATGTATGTATTGTATAGTTTTTTTTTGGGTTTGTTAGTATGGTTATTTAATTTTGGATTAATTATTTTGTCAAATTTTAGTTATTTTTCTTTTCATTTATATCTTTTTTTTAGTCAAAATAACTGCTGTAGGTATTTGATAGTGCTCATATAGCAAATTTTTGGATTTTGACCGTTAGGTTCATAAAGTTGGGATGCTCATTAGGGGAGTTTAGCCCACGGAGGTTGTAAAAAGGGAGTGGTTGAGACATCTTGTTGGAGTGCCCATTTGGTATTTGGTCTTAAGCTTTTTAGGTGTTTTTGGTGAAATAAAACTTTGTGAGAATGCTCATATAGCAGATTTGGGCCTTGAGTTTTTTAAAATTTTTTTTTGGAAATAGACGCTGAGGGAATTTTCATATAGCGGTTTGGGGGATTTTAAGCTTTTTTAGAGTGTTTTTTGTTGAAATATACATTGGGGGGAATTGCTCAAAATAGAGGATTTGGCCTTGAGCTTTTTTAAAGTTTTTTTTTGTGAAATAGACGCTGTGGAATGTATATAGCGGATTGGGTTTTAAAAGCTTTTTAGAGTGTTTTTATGAAATTACATTGTGAGAATGCTCATATAGCGGATTTGGCCTTAAGCTCATTTTTTATTGAGTCTATGGATTCATAAGTTTGTTTATATTAGTTTAGGGAGTGTAAGCTTTTTGTAAATGCTTGTAAAGTTGTACAGTCTGTTTTTTTTTTGTGTCACCACTTTGTCATTTGGAGGGAAATTTATATAGGTTGCTTTCAATATGGTGAAATTTTGGGAAACTTTCCTCATTTTTTAAAGCAAAGGGGGCTGTAAAGTGGGCAGGGTTTTAGGCCCTTAGCTCTCAAACATTTCATTTATAAAATTATATTAGTTTGCCATTGTTTGAATATTAATACACTCAAGATACTGAGAATACTTTGTTCATTTCATCTTTGGCCTAATTTAATTTCTCTTTATTACTATCAAATGGTTAATTATAAGAAAGTGTGGGGTTTTTTTGGTAATTATAAATTATATACATCAAAAACCAAAGTTGTAAGCAATATATGTTTTAAATTTCAAATTTATTAACTTAATTTTCAGACCTTTAAACTTTCAATCTCATAGTTTTTCATTGTTTTAACGTCTTTGTTGGAATATTAGGGGTCATCCAAAAATTTTTTACTTTTACTTTTCATTTTAAAAGCATCGTGCAATGGGAGTGATAGCTGAACCCGGAAGCTGGAAGATGCACCTGTGGCTTGCACGTGTGGCTTGCACGTGTGGGCTTTCAGTGGGGTGGGAGGTTTTGGCGCGGACTCCTGGCCAATCAGTGCATTCGGTTTTGCGTCTGTTTGACCCTATGTGGAAGGGAAGCGTCGGAGACGCGACACTGGCCGGTTAGCACCGCAAAGGTAAAGACCTGTACTCACTCTAAACTTATCATAGCGCGTGGAGATCGTTTCGGGATGGGGGAAAGTAGGGGGTAGCCCAAGTGGCTAAATAATTATCATTTAAGCAATGTCACAACTAATTCCCTGTTTCAAAATTTTAAATATGCGTTTGGTTAACTAAAATGTAAAATTTATGGATTAAAATTAAAAACTTCCAATGCTACACTACATAATTATTCTTTTATCGGCTGTGTACCTCTACCCCCACCATTATATATAAAAATAACCTCGAGATGCTCTACCCAAACAAACTGACTCCCGTGGGGCGACACCGTAAGAAATGAGGCCGACGCCCCCCAAACAGCTGATTGGGCGTGGACTAGGTACAGTAATTTCTTGTTACGTATACAGCTAAATCTAAAAACATCTTTAAATTTAAATTCAAATATAGGCGGCAGTAGTAGCTTATGTTAACTAAAAAAAATGTTTTTGAAACGGGTTGAAAATTTTTCTTAGCCATCACTCAGTTTAAAGAGCGCATTTTATAAAGGCAAATTTGGCTAACCATCCGGTCAAATGAATGTTGCCCCTGAGGGTAGGGACCATGATTTGTTTTAAAGTCCCGCGGGTTGTCTATCCACTCATTATGCGGCCTTCAGAAACAACCCCCGGGTATTCTTTCTATCAATTAATTAGGGAAAAGATAAGACCCTAATCTGTCAAATATATTTATTTTTATATATATTTTTTCCCAGGTCGAAAATAAGATCTGAGTCTCTTTGTTAAATAAATCGACACATTAATTACCGATGAAAGTAGTTAAAACAAATTAAAACGAAAAGTATCTTAAGACGTAAACTCGTTTTTTTTAAAAAAATTTATTGTTCATGAAAATGACTTTTTTTTTTTTTTAATTTTTAAACTAAAATACAGAAATAAATTTCATTTAAAAAACAACTTGTTTTCCAGTGAAAAATTTGAGGCATTATTATCACTCTCCCTCCGTGAAAATGCGGGTTCATTCTGTGAATGGTGGTTTCAGCTAAAGCAATTATGTGACTTTATTTTTAATACCAAAAAGTATTAAAGAGATGGGGTTTGAAGTTGGAATCTTACCAGGGTAAACTAGAGGCATTTTTTCACTCTTCCTCCAGGAAAATTTTGGGGTTTCCCCCTTTGTGAATGTTGGTTTCAGCTTAAAGAAATTTAGGTACAGATTATATTAATCCCGAAAGTATTAAAGTGATGAGTTTGGGGTTGGGAATTTACCAGTGTATACTAGAGGCATTTTTATCATTTCTCCCTCAATCCCAAATGGGGTTTTTCCTTCTGTGAATGTTGGTTTCATTTAAAAAGCAATTATGTGACATATTATATTAATACCAAAAGTATTAAAGTTTTGAGTTTGAGGTTCGAATCTTAACAGGGAAAAATAGGGGGCTTTTTTTTTCCACCCCTCCTCCACGAAAATGCTGCCTCACTTCTGTAAATGTCGGTTTAGCAAACGCAATTATGTAACATATTATTTTAAATTACCAAAAGTATTATACATTTTAAAAAAAAAAAAAAAGCGTATTTTTGTAACAATGCTTGCTTTGATATGATTTTAGTTAAAATGGAGGCTGGAAATGGGGGGGACGAACCCCACAACACATCACTGGCACCCTTTGGGACCCCCCCCCCTTTCGTAGCCACATCGCCCCAACGCCAGGGAAAAGGGGTTCGACCCCCGGGCGGCGGTGCGGGAGACGGGGTTTGGGCGAACCCGTCGTTTTGGCGGCCCCCCTCTTGGGGCCCCTCAACCGGGATTTAGTCCCCCGGGGTAAGTCGATAGGCAGTGCATTGAAAAGGGGCGTCCCTCTTCGTATCGTTAAAGTAGAGGATTAAACAATTGAGGCTTTTCTTTTATCCCTGGGGGGGGAATTACCTTTACAGCTTGGTGCCCCCGGAAAGCGATCGTGACGCATTAAGGGGCTTGAAGAAAAAAATTACTAATTTGCTCCATCGGCTGCAAAAACCCCATGGCGTTAGCCGGGGTGACCATGTCGGCTTACTTTTGAGTTTGCACTGACTCTACGCTTTTGGCCTGTGTATGTCTCATTTAGGGAGCGGGGCCAAAATTTTTTTAGCACGAGCAGTGATTTAAAACGTAAGTCGTTTGTGTTTGCATAGTAATACTTTTTTTTGAGTACACACCACTGTATGTTAAACTCTGCCCCTTTAAGGAACCCCTCGCGGGAGGGGTAACATAAAAGTGATAAACTCGATCCGCTACCCCCATATAGCCTTTTAAAAACAAAAAGGGGTCATTTAAAATTCAAAATGGCGACGTCTTTTTCCTTGACCCTGCATTGGGTTTTCGCCAAAGCTTTTTTGGATAATAAAAAGAACCAGGATGCATTTGGGTGTGAACATCTTTAAAAAAACCCCAAAAAAGGGGCGTCTTATTCAAAAAAATCAAAGCAGAGGAACTATGCAGTGATCCCCCCTGTGAAATTTTTTAAAGGTGGGGGGGGAACCGAGCTGAAACAATTTCAAGCATACCTTTCCGAATTTCAAAATCCAAAGTTTAGGGAGCGTAGGGGGGGGACAGGTCCTATATAAAGGGGCCCCACTCCTCCCGAACATTTTCCCTTTTAAAAGGGCCCATGGATTTGTATTTTCACGACGACAAACAAAACGATTTTGAGTATAACATCCCTTTACAGCCGCATTTAAGTGCTTTTTACTTTTGCCCTGAGTGCCGTGTGCCCTTCAACACAAAGAACGGGCACCAAAAGTGCATCCGCGTGAAAAAAATGCTACGCTAAAGCGGTTTGTAGTGGAGGGCCGATCTGTGGTCTGTAAAGCTGTGGGGCGTTGGTTCGCAAAAACCCGACGTGCTTTTATAACCATTTAAAAACCCCCGGGTTTTTTCCAGAGGTCACAGGGCGGTCTGTGATGTCAATAAGGTTTGCGAGGGGATGCAGGGAATTTTTTCAGTTTTGGGGAAAATCAAATTATTCCACAGGTGTTATGAGACTTTTTGTAAAAGTATGCGAGACCCATCGTCCTTTTGGGGGATTTCTGTTTATATGAAAAGGCCCCGTCAAAGCCGTCACTGGAAAAAAACAATTTTTATGTTTGTTTTTTTTTATTTGAAAGCAAAGAGGGGGAAAAAGCTTCTTCAAAGGGGGGGCCCGGGCCCCCGTACTTGCAGAAATAACCTATGTGTCGTGCAGGCGTTTTGAAAGGGCCCCGTTTTTTATATAGATGCAAATGACTTTTATTGCAAAGAATGTGGGGGGGGTAAGGACTCGCATATTCAGGGGTTGTACCACAATGGCTCAATTTTTTTTAAATTTATAGAACAAATTAAAGCTTAAAATTTAAGGATATCCCCCCCCTAGGCCATAACGCTAAACCCCATGATGAAAATTTTTTTTTAAAATATTGAGGGGAGGTACCAAAAAAAGGGCTCCAGAAAATTAATTTAACCCGGGGGGGAAAATCTTGTCCATGCGTTACGGTCCCTACACTTTATTGAATCACTGAACTTTTTTCCCTATTCGTTTCTAAATTGCCCAAAAAAATTTAGATTGGACGATGCTTTGCCCCGGGAATTTCCCATTTTTCAACAAAAAGAAAGGGGGGGTTATGGGGGTTTTCCCCTTGCCGCTAAGGGGAAATTACGGCATCGGTGAGATGTCAGTTGGGGGAAAAAAGGAGCACTTTAAGAATTGGTATGACGCTTTGGTAAAAGAAAATTATGTTTTTTTTTTTAAAAACGCGAGCTGGAACTGTTTGTGTGAAAGATGTAGAGTCCTGGGGAAGGCCTGCCTGAAGTTTAGAGAGTTTGCTCATGAAGAAAGCAAAGGTGGATCCTTTCGAGAGGCGGTACGATAGCTGGAAAACGGCCATGTTGGTTTACCGCCGAAGTTTTTTAAAAAGGAAAATACTACCCGGTTTTAATCCCAAACAGGGGTTATAGGTGCAAAGACCAACAGTTGCACGTCGCTGTAAAATAGCTCTGCTGGGGGGCCCCATCACGGGGTGTCTCTTTTTTTCCCCATGCGGGTAACGGCCGTGAGGAATATGTTTTAAGGGCGACGTGTAGACGGGGTTGTTAAAGTGGAGATTCCCACCACCGTCTTCCAGTTTTTGGGGCTGTTAATGGCAGGGGGGGCCCTCTTGTTACCCAGACGGGAAACCACCCCTATCAAAATAGTCCCCCAAGACCTGGAGACGCGTTATGAAGCGACCATGGCTTTTTTGGAAAAGTTTAAGAATCCCGGTTACACGGTTGTAGAGATGGGGGAGTCCCATGTTTAATGCGTTTTAAACGCACAGACAAGGACTTGCAGCTTTTTTGTACCCCCGGGACGAGGTGTTTTCCCAAAGAACCTCTCAGCCCCATGGATGCATTTTTTTGGGGGAACTTTACAAATTGTTTAAAGGGCTCTTCCACAAAGCGACCTTTTTGGGGGGAAAAATATAAAGTATTTGGGATGTGTGTTCATTGAAAACCATACTTTTGGGGAAGTACAAAAAATACCCCGTCGGCCACCCCCAAAATTCATTTGGAACCCAAATCGTCCGTCTATAGATCAAGTAGAAGGCATTCCCCAAAGTTCCCCAAATTTTTGGGGTTTTTTTTGGCCTCGCGGGATTTTTTTCCCGCCCGTATTGCCTACACGGATGCACGAAAAACTAATGTTCATTTTGTGCGGGAAATTTGCGGGGAGGAAAAAAACCAAAAGGCGCGTGTAGAACAACGATAAAAAAAAAGATCGCTGGTTGACAGGCGTCTGGGTGATTGACGAGACCCCGGGAAAGCCGATGAGAAAGGTAAAAACCCTTGAACAGTGAATGAAGTGTGGGATTACAAATATATCTGTTTACGACCGTCCCGGGCGCGTTCTGGCGGGGGCCCGTTTCACGGGTAATTGGGTACTTTTTTGAAAATTAAACAAGAAGCCAAACGGATGGCAGGAGTGGTGTACTTCACAAGAGGAAAAGTTAATTTTTTATATTCAAATTTATGGGGGATAGGGGAAAGGGGGGTTTAAAAATCGAATTTCGGCTCTGTTTTTAAAAAACCCCCGGGCTTTCCCCACTCTGGCTAAAATTTTTTTAAATTCACTATGGGGAAAGTTTGGCAAAAAACCCCATTTACCCACGTAGCCCCCGTCAACGACTATCAGGTCATCCACAAAACCTGACGGATCCGTACATCACCGTGGACAGCGTCATTTATGTAAATGTGAGGTTTTTGTTTCCTTTTTTTACAAGGATTTTTGCGTGACGCGGGGGAGTGCCCTAACCCCCAACACGAGTGTGGCGTGGCATGCTATACGACTGCTATGGCTGGTTGCACTTTTACAGCATTTTTGAAAAAATTGGGGGACCGCCCTTTTTTTATCATGATACAGATAGCTTTTTATTCAAACCCAAGCCCCGGCGATTGGAGTCTACCCACCGGAGAATTTTTGGGGACCTCACTGAGAACTTCAGGGGTTACGGTCCGGGGGAAATACATTAGCTTCTTTTTATCTGGCGATCCCAAAGAATTTTTCCCGGGAGCGAGTTTGTGTTGGTGGCGATCCTGCCAAAACAAAACGGTTTTGTGTAAGGTTCGCGGGATCACCATAAACTATTTTTTTAAACCCGGGAAAAGATGTTAATTTTGACGTTTTGAAAGCGAAAGGGCACCGAACAGGCTACGGAAAAAATTTAAAAAAGATACAAAAATTGTAAGAAAAAAGGGGGTTTGGGCTGTATTTTTTACCGTTTCGCGACTAAAAAATTTCCGGCCCGTGTTTCCCCCAAAAGTCGGATAACCGATGATTTTTTAAAACGTTGCCTTTGGGTTCAGAGTCCTTGGGAAACGCACTCACCCCATTTAAAAGGTGAAAATTTAGACGGGTGAATAACCATCTTTTTTTTCTTTCACTCTAGACAGTTCCATTTGACATACCTTTTTCAAAGATTTGAGTTTTTTTTAAAATTTTTTTTCTGCATAAAAACAAGCATATTTTTTTTTTTTTTAAATTTTATGCACCCGGGTTACTTTTTTATATTTTTTATTTGACAGTACAATCCCCCGCCTACCTGATTTTTTTTCTAGTAATTTTAGTTGTTTGTATAATTTTTTAATTTAGTCAACTTTTTGGGATTTATATTTTTTTTAAAATCTAGTCAAATAATAAACTTTTTGTATATTTTTTTAAAAATCAAATTCAAATATAAAAAAACCCTGCTTGTTTTTTATATATATATTTTTCTTTTAAATTGAAAACCATCTCTATGTATATTAATATTTAGTCCCGAGGCCCCCTATTCCCCCTTTTATTGTAAATATTCACAGTATACTTTTCACTGTTGTAAATAATATTGTAAATATTCACCGTTTTTACTTTCCACTGGGGGGTTAAAAGGGTTATGTTTTGCTAATAAATTTTATATATTGTAAATATTCACAGTATCCTTTACACGTGTGAAAAATAAATATTGAAAAAAAACTTTTGGGGGTCTGTTTTTTTAAAACGGACACCCACCCTACCCTATAAATAAAAGCCCACATCTATATTATAAAATAACATGCCCTGATTTGACTGACTGACTGACTGTTTTGACTGACTGATTTCATCGCCGACCCGAAAAACTATCAAGGTTACAAGCATGAAATTCGGACTGTATATTCTTTGTTATGTAGGCACCCACAAAGAAAGGATTTTAAAAAATTCCCCCCCAAAAAAAAGGGGTCAAAATAGGGGATGAAAATTTATGTATGATAATATGTATGAAAAGTCCGTCATTTTGAAGTTACATAAACCAAATTTTTTTATTTCGGTTATTGACGTAAAAAAAAATAAATACGTGTTTCGGGAAATTTTTGGAAATTTTATTTAAAAAGGGGATGAAAAGGGGGTGAAAGTTTGTATCGTACTTGCATTATTTTAAAATCTAAGGTCAATTTTTGGGTCATTAACGTAACGTAATTTTTTAAAATTAATCTGTAAATACATATGTATATTTTGTATTTGTATATAATCAACTTCCACGGAGAAAAGACGCGGGCAACAGCAATCTAGTAGCTTTAAAAACCCGCAGTCTGACGCCCTGATCACTCTCAACTACAAAAAATAAACGAAGTATACGCCATCAGGATTTGCATATGTAATAGTCGATTCCGAAGGTAAATGTGTGAAACCCCCTTTGTTGTCTAAAAGCGGTGAAAATGTTGTGGATCCCTTTTCTTCTTAAACTTGTTGAAGAAGAAACCATGTTTCTTTGAGGGGGAAAACCACGCGCAGTTCACCCGCCCGAGATTCAAACCTTGATCCCCCCAAATTCTCAGCATCCGAGCTCTTAAACACCAAGCCCCGTTAACCAACTCCCGCCCCCTGAGGTTGGGTTTTTGTATATGTTAAATATATTTTTTTAAAATCATTTTTTTGCGAAGTGGAATTTGTTTAGCTTTAAGGGTTAAAATATATATATTATGTAAACCCTAAAATAGTTTTATTTTTAAAAAACGTAACAACATAAATTTCAAGATCCCATTGTGTATTACTTGTGATTTTTTTTTTTAAAGGGTTTAAAAATATTTTGGGGGAAAAATGTTGTGGGGAAAAATATTTTTTTAAAATGTTTTTGTTTTTGCGTTTTTTAAAGTTTACACCCCGGGTTCCCTGGCCCCCCCATTGTGCATATGTCAGCTAGAGTTGCGACATAAAACGCAATGACTAGTCATAGGAAAAAAAACCCAGGTTTTCCGGTCCATGACGGATACACACAATCCGGGGCATTGTGAAAGACGATACCAAAAAAAAAATTTTAGTGGATTTTGTGCCCGGGGATAGCGGCCCCAACTGGGGATTTTTCCCTGGCCCTGATTGGCATTTGTCAGCTGGGGTTTCGAATAACACGCAATGATTCGTCTGGAAAAAACCCCGGTTGTTTCCCGGCCCCTGACGGATACCCCCAAACCCCTTTCCTTTTTGAAAAGCGTTCCAAACAAAAAATTTTGTAGACTTTTGTCCCCGGGGGTAGTGGCCCCTAACTGCGGATTCCGTTTTCCCCCGGGTTTTTGCTGTGTCAGCTAAAAGTTGCGACATAACAAACAATGTTACGTCATAGGAAAAAACCCGGTTTGGGGTGAGTCACGGTTTTTTTGCCTAACTTGTTTTTGCCCCCATTTTTCTTTCTGCCCCCCCTTTTTTGTCTCCCCCATCCCCGGCCCCCAAAAAAGACCTTTAAATTTTTTTTAAACTTTTTTTGTCGAGCCCACATTTTGGGGGCCCCGGGTTTTTCGACAAACACGCGATGATTTCGTCATTGGGAAAAAACCCAAAAGGGTTTTTAAAGGGCAGGTTATTTTGTCCTGATTGTAACCGCCAACCTGGCGGGCCCGGAGGGGGGAATGGAAAATGGGGAAAAAAATTTTTTACACTCTCCCCCAAAAATCGTTTTGGAGGGTTTTGCGGACAGAGTTTTCCGGGGGAAAAACCCCCCCGACAGCATGGCGCGGGGGTTGTCCCCCTGCCTATGCCCCCCAAATAAACTACGTGGGCCAAAAAGATAAAAAAAAAAACCCCAAAAAAACCCCAATCCTACCGGGGGAGGGCCCGGGGGATCTTGCTTCATCAAATAAATCGGGGCCCCCCAATCGATAAATAAAAACCCCAACCCCTTTCCCCCCCAATTAAATTTAAAATTTAAAAATTAAACAATTAAAAAAAAAATTAATTTTAAAAATTTTAAACTCAATAAAAACAGCCGGGGGGTTTTTGGCTGAGGGGAGGGGGGAAAAAAATAGTCAGTGGGTGGGGGAAAAGGGGGGCATTTTAGCACCAATAGAGAGCCCGGAGGCGTGGTCACGTGCCCAGTTTCGGCCAACAAGGGGTTTTGGGCGTTTTTTGGGGGTTTTAAGGGCCAGAACACTACAAAGGTCTCTTTTTAAAATTTTCTTCAGTAAACCTGAAAAATTTTTTTCCAGGTATTTAAAAAAATCGCCATATTTGGAATAGCCCAGACAAAAATGCTTCATTACCCCCCAATTTTTTTTGCAGGTAACAAACTTTTTTTGGATTAAAATTTTTGTTTTTTTCCAAAACACTTCTTGGTGCCTGATTAAAAATTTTTTCTTTTCGGCAATTTTTTTTGACCAATGTTGGTTTTCACCCCTGGGCCATCACAAATGAAACAGGGAACCCTTTTTTTATCCGCCTTGTTGCCCCAAAACGCATGGAGATTTTTAAAAACACCGAAAAAGGCCCAAACCCTGGTCGGGAAAAATTTTTTTTTTTTTGAGGACCGGGGGCCCCCTTTTCATTTCGTTTTTTAAAGCCCCAAAAAAGTTTTTTTCTTTCAATCTGAACTAAAAAATTTTAGTGCCTTTTTTCGAAGGGCCCAGATTTAGTAGATCTTAAAATTCAAACCTGAGAAAAGGGCTGGGGTGTCGGGCCCCCAAAAGGGTTATATTCAGTATGGGCTTTAAAATTTGGTTTCCAGTTGGGGACTCTAAAGAGATTACGGGAAATTTCCCGGGGGGAGACAAAGGCATGGAATGGGTCCATGAAAAAAGGGACGAAATGGCCGATGGAATTTTATCGGGATAAGGATTTTTTTTTGTTTTTGGGGGTTTTTATACCCATGGACGGGCCGGAGAAAGGGAGAAAAAAAATCATCAGAGGGGTTTTTTTTGGGCCCCCCTCCATGTCATAGGAATTAAAAACAAAAAAAAAAGTCTTTTTTTCCTTTGAGCCAAAAGCTAGATCATTGCCCCCCTTTGCACAAAATTTTATAGGAGCCCCGATTTTTTCCGGGTCCCCGAGTTTCATGCCAAAATGGCAAGAAAAAAGTTGTCTTAATAGTTGTAATGCTTTCATGTGTTTTTTTAAACATTTTTTCCCCCCAAAAGTAAAAAAAATCATTAAAAAATTTTAACAACGTCTCGAACTCGAACCTTTTTCCCGAAAGCACAAAAAAAACAACCGTTAAAATTTTTTTTGTGATGAATTTTCCACTTGTCATTGTATCACCGAGCAGACCCTCAAAATGAAAAAAAAAATTTAAAACAAACCCAAAAAATTTTTCCCCCGTCTTTTTCTTTATAAACCCACTGTCCCCTACCCCGATCTTCTGGGTTACGAGAGATAAACTGGCCCCCCTTTTTAGGACATCTCTTTTATTCTTTTCTGGTGACTACAAAAAAATCGAGAAAATTTTTGCCTTAAGAAATAAAAACCCCTTAGGATCATTTCAAAAAGGGGCTGAAAAAAAAGGGGTGATCCCCTTTTCGCTCGCTTAGGGGATCGTTCCTGCGAGGTAGCGAACCAGATAAAGAATAGATAATAATTCGCTCGACGCTTTTGGGGAGAGTGGGGTTTTCGAGGGGAGGGAGGGGGGGGGACGGGGAGGTGTCAAGAAGGGTATTCTCTAGGGGTTTTATCCCCCCGAAAAATTTTGGGCAGGCGGGGGGAAAAAGAATCAAAAGCCAAAATTTTTTTTTTGGTAAATGTTCATTAAAAAAAATTTTTGTGAAATAAAAATTTTCAAAAAAAAAGTGAAATGGTAGAAAAATTTTTTTTTTTTTTTTTTTTTTAAATTGCACCAAAAAAATAATAAAGCTCAGCTTTCAATTCCCTTTTTTTTTTTTATCACAGGCCTGTGGGAAAATTTTTTAAAGTGTGTTAAAGAAACAATAAAAAAAGGGGAAAAAAAATTAGTTTGTTTGGGTTTTCGGTTTTTGGGTAACAAAAATTTTTTTTTTAAAAGGAAAAAATTTGTTTTCCGGGTTTATTTTTAATTTTTAATTTTTTTTTGTCTTATAACCTATGTTTTTGTTAGTATGGTGTTCCCAAAAAAGTTAACAGTGGGCCTATTTTTTAAAATGAAGTGGGGGTACAGTATGTAAAAATTTTTTTAAAATTTTTAAAAAATTTAAAAAAATTTTAATTTTCTTTTAAAAAATTTATACCTTTTTTTTTTTTTTTAAATTCCAATTTTTTTTTTTAGCTATTTCCCCAGAAAAAAATGGGGGTTTTTTAAATTTTGGGTTTTCTTCTTCTGTACGACAAAAATTTTTTTACAATTATTTTTTTAAAATTCCCCTTTTTTCATGTATTTAAAAAAATTTTTTTATAGGGGAAATGAACATAAAATCTATTTTCTCTGAAAAAAAAAAAAGAAATGGGATTTTTTTAAATTGGGAAGAAAAAAAATTTTTTTTTTATTTTACCCGAATTTAAAAAAAAAAAATAAAAAAAGTACAATTTTTGTGGGGAAAAATTTTAAGGTAACTCAGAAAAATATGCTTTTTTCAGGGGTTCGAGCCCTTTTCCTTTTTATTTGGAAGTATTCATAAATCCCCGAGATTGCAGCTCAAAAAAAGGATCTTTTTCCCCCGGGGAGAATAACGGGGGGGGTTGTATTTTGTGAGTTTTAAAAAAAAAATTTAAAGGTTAAGGGTGGTAGTGGGGGGTGCCCGGATTACGGGAAGTTAAAGACCCCCTTTAAAAGGGGGGGGGGAAAAGGGGTTTTTGAGGGGGTTGGTGTGGGGGGTACTAGCTCGTAGTGACCTCTAGTGAGGGTTTAAACATATTCTCTGGGGAAAAGAGGTTTTCAAAAACCCTTTAGAGTCCATCCGAATCTTTTTAAAAGGCTGTGCAGGGTGATAATTATTTTTATTTTTTTTCTTATTTTTTTTGGGTTTTTAGTCTTTTTAAAAGAATAAAAAAATTTAAATTTAAATAATAATAAGCCAAAAAATTTTTATGTATTTTTTATTAAATAGTTTTAATGATTAATATAACTTTTAATTTAAAACTAATTCGTACCCAAAATATTTTAAAAAATACAAGAAAAGCCTTAATTTTTTTTGTGGATGTACGGATAGTATAGCACTTTATGGTTTAAAAATATTTTAGGCCCCCGGTCTGTTACCATTTTTTCCCAAAAATATTAATTTTTATTTAATAAATAATGAAACGAATCGGCGGCGACTTTCTCATTAAAATTTAAAAATTAAAATTTCCCCATTGGGGAAAAAAACTTTTTTATTTTGAAATTAAAATTTTTTCTCCCCTTGTTAAGCAATAAATTTCTGGTTCATTTTTTACATTTTTTATACAATCTTTTACATATTTTTAAAAAATGGTAGGGAAATAGCCAGAAATTTAAGGATATTTACAGAAATAAAACAACCAAACCGGGGTACCGTTGAGAACCCAAAAACAGGTGGAGTGACCGCTTGTTTTTTATTGACAGCGGTGGGCGGCGGGGGGTGATGGGGGGGTGAAGTCATTAGCAAACTTTTCAAAACCAGCGAAAGGAAAAATATTGAGGTACAAAAAAAATACGAAGAGTAATATTCTGAATTTTAGATTGTTCTTGTCTGTTAGCTATTTAATGTGTGAAAGCTTTTTACAGTCTATTGTTACCAGTATTTTTTGACATTTTTTTGTTTTATTTTTTATTTTTGAGGTTGGCTACCTTTTAAAGGGGGCATAAAAAAATTTTAGAAAAAAAAAAAGGCCGTACCCAGCAAATAATTTCAGTGGGGGGGGGTTTGGGGGGGGCATCCCCCAATTGATGGGGGGGTTTGGGAAAATTTTTTCTAAGTATTAAACTCCTTTAAAAGCATTTTTTATGGCAACATAATTCATAATTTGCCATAGGAAAAAAAAAAATCAAAAAAATTAAACACCTTTAAAGCTCTCTAAAGTTTTTTTTGGAAACCCAAAACACCATAGTTTGCCGAAGGCTAGAAAAAATTATAATTATTCCCCCTCAGATGTTTCTCTGAAGTGCTTTTTTTTGGAAAAAAGCCCCTAATTTGTTTTTTTCATTAATTTTGGTATTTTTTAAAACCCTTTAAAGCAATATAATTTTTTCAAAAAATTTCCCGACTATGGTCTTGATTTAATCAACTTTTATGTGAGTTTTACTTTTGTAAAAAAAATTTTCTAAACCTCTTTTCCATTTACAAGTAAAGTATTCAAAAAAAGGGGAAAACGTTCCGAGATTTAAAGAGATGGAATCCAGAAAGAAGAATCATAATTAACCGGAAAAAAATTTGAATCATTTTAAAAAAAAATTGTAGTTTGAAAATATTAAACTAATATTTGTATTTTGTGTTTGTTAAAGTATTGAAAGGCGTATTTTTATTTGTTTATTTTCAAAAAAAATTTCTACAAATTTATCCCAAATGTGCCAAATATTTTATGTTGATAAAAAAATTGAAAAAAAAATGTACACCCTTTAAAAACATGAAATGTGGCCGCTTTTTAAAATTTGGGTTTCCCAAAAGGGAAAATTATGGCAAGTTTTTGTAATCGAGTGTGTTGGTTTCCTAAAGAAAAAAATTTGCCCTTAGATTTTACACAAAATATAAAGGTGATGATTTTTTTATAAATAATTTTATAAGTTATGGGGTTAGTGATTTTAAGCCTAATCAGTTTTTGCATGCCGGGGGTAATTACATGTTTTTCTGGTTTGTTAGTGGCGGGAGGTCAAGGTTTGAATTCCGCCCTTTTTGGGATAAACTACTAAAGCTTCTTTTAGTAACGCTTCCCCCCGCTTCCTCCAACAAACGCCGGTAATTTTCCCCTTATTCTACTTTTTTCATCTTACCCTATTATAATAACTAAAAACGAATAGCTTAGATGAATGGTAAAAATGTTCTTTTAATAAAAAAAATAACTATGTAAAATATACTATATATATATATATGTTTAATAGATTTTAGGACTTGCTCCAAAAAAAGTGAAGACTTTACACCAACTGCAGGAAAACCCCCAATTCCAAAGATATGCAGGCAGACACATACTTTTTTTTTTTAAAATGCGAATTGGAGGTTTACTACCGAATGGGGGAACATCCTTTTCCCCCGGTTTGTGAAAACACAAATTTTAAAATTTTGAATATAGTAATGAAAAAAACCTTAAACCCGCACTTTTTTATTTAAAAAATTGGGAAAAGGGTTTAAAGAATACAGGATTCTTTTCCCCTAAAGGGGCACCGAATTATTTATTTTTAAAGCTTTTTCTTAACAGATCATTTAAATTAGATTAAAAAATCCCAAAAACATGTAGTTTTTTTCACTATAAACTAGAAAAAAGGGAAAAAAAAAATGGGCTTTTAATTTACTCTGGTTTTTTTTTGTGACAATTGTGTTTTGGGGGGCAAGCATTTAAACCCCAAAACAACTCGTTTAAAAAAATTAAAAAAATTTATTTTTAACAAAAACAATGGGGGGGTGGCAACAGGGTATTTAGCCCCCATAAGTAATATTTTGTCAATAAGCGTTTTTTCAATGTTACCCTTTTAAATTTAAATTTCGTGGTATATATCCAAAAAAAAATTTTTTTTTAGGACGGGAATTAAGAGTGTTACTTTAATGAATTTTGAGAGTTTGAGCTTGAGTAAAATTTTGTCAGTAGGTGATTTTGAGTTTTTATTTGTAGGGTTTAAATTTTGGGGATATACCAAAGTAATTTTTAAGGGTGGCCATTCATAGTAAAATTTTGGGGCAAATCCCCGGGGGGTTTTTCTTGAAAATTTGCCATCATTTGAGAATTTAAAGGTGAGGACCACTATTAAATGTTATTGGGCATTTCCATTTTAAAAATTGCAATGGGGGAAAAAACCACTTTAAATTTTTTCTGGAAAAATTTAAAAATTTTAAAAATATTATAGGTAAAGGGAAAAATATAAATTGCGTTTGGGGTTTTCCAAATATCAAAACAAATTCTAGAGGGGGGATCACTCCAAATATTCGGAAGGAGTCTAAATTTTTAAAAAAATTTTTATGGACAAGGACCTTTCAAAATGGATTCTAAAAGGGGGGTTTTAATTTTCACAAAATATAAAGGTGTTGAGTCCCTGGATTCCTATTAATTGGAAGAAATTTCCCTTTAAAAAAAAATGTATAAACCCCTACACAAATAAAGTTCACCCCCACTGGGTGAATCCCCTTTTGGGACATGTATGGGCCCCATAAATTTTCTACTGTTTATCTTGCCTAATTTACTTGTAGCTGAGCAACATACACGTGCAATAAGGGCCCTTTTTTGGCCCCGACCTTTAAAAAAGTTCGTTGGAATGTAGAGTAATACCATGGATTTACCCTCTTTTTTGGGGGGGAGAGTAAGGTCCTGTCTTTGGGGGATCGTGATAAAGTTTTCCCCCAACAGGGGAGGGTTTCAGAATTTTTTTTATGCAGGGGATCATCTAATAAATTTGTGTAGCATGTTTCTATGGTGGGTAAAACCCAAAAGGGGGGGGGGGGGCAAGAGGGGCCCCTCTTTCCCCCTTTGAAATAATCTCAGCTGGAAAAAAACCCACCCCCCAAAAATATTTTTTAAATCCTTGTTTACTATCAAAAAAGAATAAAAAATAAAGATCTTCCCCTTAACTTCAAAATAACTTCTATATACATTCAATTATAAAAAGTTTTCCAAAAAAAGGGCCACCTAAAAGTTTCTAGAGACATCTAATTTTCAAAAAAAAAATTCAAGCTAGGAGAAGTCTAAATATTTTCTAGAAGTCCAAATTTTTTAAACTTTTTTTGGAGGAAAACCCCCTTTTAAATAGCTTTCGGGGAGATCTAAATTTAAAAAATTAGATGGTTGAGGATTTAAAAATAGCTTTTGGAGGTAGGGCAAATTTTTAAAACATTTCCGAAGGACGTTTACTCAAAATAGGTTCGGGAAACACCCCAAATTTCTAAATAATTTGGGGGGGGAGACTGCAAAAAATTTATCTTTTAAAAGAGTAAAATTTTCAAAAA
This sequence comes from Timema cristinae, assembly GCA_039000515.1. Lineage (NCBI taxonomy): Eukaryota > Metazoa > Arthropoda > Insecta > Phasmatodea > Timematidae > Timema > Timema cristinae. The sequence continues at coordinate 1,251,198 of JBCFYV010009882.1, read as the reverse complement.
AGGGGAAAAAGGACCACTTCCCAAATTAGGGACAAAAAAAAGGGATAAGTGGGTGTAAGATGGGGTGTTTGCCCTTTTTGGGAAATTTAAATTGCCCTCTTCTAGATGTAGTTCACACCTTCTGATATCTCGAAAAAAAAAGAAAAGATTTTTAAAAAAACGGCAAATAACTTTTTTAAGGGTTTAATTTTCAAAAAATGCGAAAGTGATTGAGGTGGGCCCGACCCCTGCAAATAGTTTCTAGAGACACCCAGTTTTAAAATTTGCGGAAAGGGAAGCACTCCAAATAGATTATGCATGCATATTTTTTTCAAAAATACCCCAGGTGCCCAATCCCAAAATAGATTCTAAATACTTTAATTTAAAAAAAATTAAATACAGGTGAGAATCTTTCCAAATAAAGTAATATTTAATCAGGAGATAAAATTTTTAAAATAAGGCTTTGTGAGTGATGGGGGGGGAAAATTTTTGTGTCTATTTTTGTTGATTATTTTATTTTTAATAAAAATAATAACTTTAATTTTTGAAAAAAATTTCCCCTTTTTTTTTTCTTCTTAGAGAATTACCTTTTTTGCTATTATTTTACAATATTTTGGTTTACATTTTCGCTGTATATTTTTTTATATGATTTACCAACATTTAATTGTTTTAAATTTTTTTACAATAAACAGAAGGGACATTGTTTATTTTAAAGTTAAGTAAGCGATCTTTTTAATCGATTGACTTGTTATTATTAACGGTTGACAGACGTTCATGTAATGGGAACCCAAAAAATATAGTGGAAAAAGAAAAAACCCGGGTTTCAAAATAGAACACCTAGATTTTGGTTAGCGAGTTCTTTATTTGCTATGTATTTTTTTTTTTGGTCCACTATTATATGTACCCAAAACTCAACGTTTGTCTGCCAGTTTTTTTTTTTCAACCCGTTGGCTGTCTATCACTTTGTTGTTCTATGTACGTATTTTTTTGGGGAGTCGACGGCCACTAGTTACCTAGTTATCAAAAGTTTTTTTTAAAATTTTGTCGATCAGTTGGTCGTCTTTTTTTCATGGGGCTACCCTTTTTTAACAACTTGGTCTAAGTACTCCTTCTTTTAGATTTTTGTTGTCGATCACTTTGTTCACACGTATCGACCAGTTTTTTTGTTGATTAGTTTTTTGCACCCAAAATTTGGTCAACTATTCGTGTGTATATCATTTGTCTCGTATACCCGAACTTTTCGGCCAGTAGGTCATACTAGGGTCGATAATTAACCCCCAAAACTTTTCCCCCTATTTGTTTTACTTTTGTCGACCAATTGGGGTTTTTATCACATGGTCCACTAAAATCGACCATGTTTATCGACACGGCTTTTGCTGGGCAAGTCACTTGTATGTCGCCCCCTTTTTACACACATGTTGACCCCGTGTGCTGTTTGATCGTTAGCTGGAGGGCCCCAAAATTTGGGCCCGGGCCCGGGTTTTTGTCATTTTGTCCACCTAAGCATGAACTTGTCAACCCGTTGTTCCCCAAAACGTGTCGGCCACATTTTCTCATCTAGCCTTCCCAGATATTTTTAAGCTTTCGACCAGTTTGTATGATGACAGTGTAAACAATATGAACCGGTAATAATTTTGTTTACAAATCAACTATAGTACTTAAGTAAGGGAGATTATGGTATTGGGGGACCCCCATTAATCAAGATTTTGGGGGTTTTCCCTGGGGAGACACGTTAGGTTATTTTTTTGGAGATGGGGAGGGGGGGAGGTGGGGGGAGGGGACTGAGAGATGTGGGGGGGGGGGTTTAGGAGGGTTCCTGAGGGGTGGAGGGTGTGGGAGGTGGGGATGAAAAGGGGTTTGGGTTACTCCAGATGTGGGGGCACCTGGGTGGGGGGTGAAGGGTGAGACATATTATTTTTTTGGTGCGGATACGAGGACACAACTGTTTTTTTTGGTGTTTTTTTCTGTGATCATTTGCATAATGATCCCCTGGGTTTGCGGGAAAAAGGGGGGGGGGTGGTGGGGTTTGAAGCTCTGAGAGGGTGAGGGATGGGGGGAGACTTTTAAATATTTCATCTACCACCCGCAAATGCGGGTTGTTCAGGGCCCCTGGGATTTTTTTTCTCCTGGACAGCTACGGGTCTTGAACCCTTTTTCCCCTTTTTACCTTCACAAAAAATGGGGGTTTTTCACTTCCCAATTCCTACGGGGAGGGCAGCTTATGGACCTGGGGATATGACAAGTATTTTTCTTTCTAAAAAAACCCCGGGGGGGTTTTCAGCCCTAGAAAAAGATTGAGAATTAAGGATAGGACAAGTTTTTTTTTACTGTGTGTATGTGTGTATGTGTATGTGTAGGGTTTTAGGTGTATGTGTATGTTGTAAATTTTTTTTTTTTTAAAATGATGGATTCTTTCCCCGGAAAATTGGTAGTAAAATGTATCATGGTTTGGGGATCCTGGGTTGTATGCTTTTTGGGTTCTTGGGACGGGGAAAGGGTTTTTAAAAACCCCCCCCTTTTTGCACCGTGGATTAGGAACCCGCATTCACGTGAAAAAAAAGTTAAAAAACTTTTTTGGAAAAATTTTTCCCCTTTCGGGTACCCCCTTTGGACCCCCACGTATGTAAAGTCTTAGTAGCGCCTTACACTATCCCTTTACACAAATGGGGGGCCCATTTCCCCAATTCCTACGGGGGGGGGTTTTGGGGTGGGATTAAAAAAGTATATTCTCTCTCTAAAAACCCCTGACGGTCAGCCCTTTAGAAAATTTTTGGGGGAATTAAGGATATGATAAGTATTATTCCCTTCTAAGTCAATAATCATTTAATTGTTTTAAAGGTTAAATGAGTTTAAAAAAATTTTGTTTACAGGGGGGGTCTTTGTGGTGTGTGAGTGGGGTTAGGATAACTGAATTTAAATTTAAAGGGACAATAATCGTTAAATTTGTTTTAAAGTTAAATGATTTTAAAAAAAAAATTTGTTTACATCTTTAATAACAATAAAAGGGTTTGTGTGTGCGCGTGTGGGTGTAGTGTAATTTTCTTTAAATAAAGCTGGATTTTGAAGAGTTGTTTTCCCTCGAAAAACGAATGATATTTCTTCGCATACATATTTTCCCAGTTACAAAAATTCTCCCTCTCTCTCTTTAAAAGTTTTAAGTCTTTTCGGTATGGAGGGGGGTTTTGGAGGGAAAACACCCGGGCGAGGGGGGGGGGTTATCTCTCGACGGACCAGTTTTTTTTTTATCCCTTTCATCGTGACGTAGCTTTGTAGCCCCAAAATGGGCAGAGTTATAAGGTCCCCAACACGGTGAAGTGTGTTGTGGGGGGCTTGACTAGTAAACTGCGGTGCACGCTGGGGGCTTTTTCCCTTTTTGAAAGGCAAAAAAAGGTATTATCTGATTCAAAAACTTTAGAACATAAATTTTTTTCCCCAAGGACATGCTTGAATCAAAATACTTTGTGTTAAGTAGTTTTCACATTGAAGGTCTAGATCCGGTTTTTACTTTGTAGGAGGGGGAGAGGGTGGCTTGGAGCCTTTTAAATAGGGGTGGTCAGCCCTATCATTAACCGGAAAACTTTTATTAGCCATGGGGTCAGAAAATTTTGGGGGCCCCATTTTTGGGCGGAGGTGGGAGTAATGAGATTTCTTCCACGTAAAATTTACTGACTTGGAGATAGGTCACGCGTACCGTTTTCTTCAATAAAAAACTGTAAAAAAGCGATTCGGTCGTCGTTTACTTACTGGGACTCGACGCCAAGTATAAAGGGGTTTTTCTCCCCCCGAAGATTTTCGACGCTCAGCAGTTCAGATTGAAGTATCCCGGGAAAACGGATCTTTCTTTTTTGGGTTTTCAAAGGGCTTCTCCCCCCCCCAAAAAAAAGCCATCCTGAAAATTTGAAGGTAAGTGTGTGTGTGTGTGTTAGGATAACTGAACTTAACTAAGTCATTAATCTTTGAATTTAGTTTAAAAAAAATTGTTTACCCCATTAAAAATAACAATATGTGGGGTGTTGTGTGTGTGTGTGTGGGGGTTTTTTTAGGATAACCGAATTTTAAACTAAGTCAATAATCATTGAATGAGTTTAAAAAAAATTGTTTACATCATTAACTAACAATACAAGGTTTTGTGCGTTTTGTGAGTGTGTTAGGATAATTTTTAATTAATCTAAGTTTAATTAAACATTGAATGAGTTTAAAAAAATTGTTTACATCATTAAATTAAAAAAATCGTTGAAATTTTTTTCAAGTTAAATGAGTTTTAAAAAATTGTTTACATCATTAACTAACAAAAATTTTGTGTGTGTGTGTTGGGGGGTTGGGGAGTGTGTTAGAAAAAACTAAAAATTAATCTAAGTCAATAATCATTGAATGAGTTTAAAAAAAATTTTTTTACATCATTAACTAACAATAATCTTAAATTGTTTTCAAGTTTAAAAAAAGAGTTTAAAAGAATTGTTTACATCATTTATAAAAAAATGTGTGGTGTGGGTGTGTTTTGTGTTTTGTGTGTGTTGTGTGTGGAGAGAGAGTGTTAGGATAAAATGAATTAATTAAGTCAATAATCTTGAATGAGTTTAAAAAGAATTGTTTACATCATTAACTAACAATAATCTTGAATTGTTTTCAAGTTAAATAAGTTTAAAAAAATTTTTTTACTTTTTAAAACTAAAATTTTTGGGGGGTTTTGTGTGTGTTTAGGAAAAATGAACTTAATTTAAGTCAAAATCTTTTTAATTGTTTTCAATTTAAAATGGTTTTAAAAAAGAATTGTTTACTCATTAACTACCCAGGGTCTTTTGTGGTGTGTGAGGTGTTAGGATAACTGAATTTAAAACTAAGAAAATTAATCGTTAAAATTGTTTTCAAGTTAAATGAGTTTTTAAAAAATTGTTTACATCATTAACTAAAAATTTCAAGGTTGTGTGGGTGTGTGTGTGCTTTTGTGGGTGTTTTTGGTGAAATTTATCTTTAAATGAAGCTGGATTATAAAGAGTTAAATTTCCTCGAAATGTTAAAAATCACCTCTTTGAAAAACGAATGATATTTTTCGCCCGTTACATCATTAAAAAACAATACGAGGTTCAAACCCTTTGGGCTCCCTGGTAATTGTCCCTTAATCCCCATTCGAAAGACCAAATTTTAATAATCTTAAGGTTAAAATATTTGGGGACTTAAAAATAAATCGTTAAATTTTTTTAATAGTTTTAAAAAAAAATCTACTTGAGTCGTTTTTAAAAGGGGAGTTTTCCCCCTTTTTTTAAACCCAAAAGGGCCCGGGGACGTTTAAACACGCTTTTTTTCCCCCCGGGGGGGCGAACAACCTTCACAGAAAAAAAGAGAAACATTTAAAGCTTTCTGTACTAAAAAAAATTTATCACAAGCAGTTTTCGTACAAACTCTCATACTTTTTAGAGGAAATGTGTAAAAATTTGCGAACCATCCTGAGTGAGAGTCGAAACTTGGCCCAAACAAGCGGGTTTTCGTTACAAACCTTTAAATACTGTTTAGAGATTAGGGGAAAAATGTGTAAAAAATTTTTAAACCCCCCTGAGTGAGAGTGAACTTGCCCCCCCCAATTTGGGAGAGTAACGCGTTAGAACGGGGCAGTAGGAAAGCCTGATGGTTTTAGGGGGTAAGGTGTCAGACTTTTTTTTTGTGATTTCTCTTTCATAGTCTTTCCCGGTTTGTTTGGGGTTTTACAGCCATCTCGAGTCCGCTTTGACGTTATCTTGGAGGAGACTGTACCGGGGAAAGAAGAGGAGGCTAAATGGAAAAACCTCCAGCTAAAAGAGCGGCTTTTTTTCCCTTTTCCCCCCCATTATATCTCAAAAAATAAATGGAAATAAAGTGTATACTCTCCGTAAATTTTAACCTCGTTTTGAGAAACTTTTAATTTAATTATCAAAAAACGTGTTTCACAACAAAAAGTATATAAAGCATTTTTTTGAGCTTTTACACCAGGTTTTTTAAAGACCTCGGGGTTTTTTATCTCGGCATGAGGATTAGATAGACAGACCCGGACATTTTTGATTTAGTCACGTGACTTAGGTAGGGGATTTACCCATTTTTGGGCTTACCTGGAACCGTTAGGTCTCTCATTGAAACTTACGGGGGCGGGGTACCCCCGCCGTTAAAAACCTATTCTATCACTAAAAAAATTGCCTTTAAAAAAAGGCCCCCCTTTTTAGTTTCTCGTCGCGTGCGGGGTATTTTAAAGTAAAGACGGTAGAAAAAAAACAAGCAAATGACTCGAAAAAAGGGAAATTGTAGTTATTTGCGAGTTTAGACTTCTACCGAAGGTAGAATTGGGGAAAGGGGGATTTCAACTCTAGTCTATGCGGTATATTTAGCATTTCAAATTTGGAGGATTTTTTGAGAATAATGTAGTTTTCCCCTCCTTGCTCAAATTGAAGGGGTTTTTTTTCTAGAGACTCGGGTTGGATGTAAGAGGTACTTGGAGATTTTGAATAAATTTCTAAAAACACGGGTTTTTGCCCATCGGGGTCGGGGGTTTAAATCCTGAAACTATAGCCCCCCGGTTTTAAGCGTTGATAAATGTTTCAAAGCGAAGAAGGTCATTGCTTCCCTGTATCTGTTTTATCAGGTATTTTTGAGCCGACAGGGAGAGCTCAACGTTTATTCTTACCCTAAAATTTTTGAGACGTGTTGAATCTAGACGGGATCCCTCTCCCTTTCCAAATGAGATATATCGAGGGGCTTTTTAAAAAACTTAACGATATAAAATTTTAAATTTTGGTATACTGCAAAGGCATGATGGGAGGACGCTTATATTGACACAGTGCACCTTAAAAAACTAGTAATTGTTCCCGTACACGTCAGTTGCTTAAAAAAGCGCGCTAGACAAGTACATTTATTCATGTAAGAGTTCACGGGGGCAGAAAAAAATCATTTGCTGGATTAAAAAACTGTACGGTTAATTAAACTCTCAACTGCCCGGGGAGCGTTTTAGCGGAGGAAAGTAGATACTTTTTTGATAGATGCCTGTCCGCTTTTTTGAAATGAAAACAAACTCACAAAAAATAAAGAGGAGGTTTTTATTTAAAAATTTGATGCCCCCGGGAAAGGGGGTTTTTTTCCCCCCAAGGGGGGGGAAAAATTTCCCCAAGGTTTTACTCAGTATTTAAAAAGCAGGAGAAAAAGGATTTATCGTTTTGGGGACCTGGAGAGCCTACTTATGCCTATAGGGGGGCGAGTTTATCCGACCCAAAAATTTTTTTTTACCGAGAAGGTTTAGCGTCATGTGCTTATTCTTTTGGAAGGGACGTTAAATGTAATTTTGAGATAGTCTCTCGGGTTTTTCCCGTCACTTCCGGGGAAAGATTGTACTGACCAATTTTTTTTGAGGCGCTCATAGATACGGCGAAGCGTTTTATTAAAGAACTATAGTACCGTTTGTACCGATAAAAACCTTTAAACTTCTGCTTAAAAAAGACCCCTCATAATACAGCCTCTCATTGCCATATATGCGAGAACCCTACAAGAATGATGTATTGGGTTTTATGGTCATTGCCCACTTGACTGGACTTTATCGGGGAAAAGTCACGCAGGGTGAAATTTAAAAAATTTCAAGAAACCGATTTCACCTGAGCGTAGTTCCATAACGCGCGTTGCCCCGACAATTTTTTCCTTCTAAAATCACTCGTTGAACGTGGGAAAAAACTGATCCGTTCACGGGGGGAGCGTTCTCTCAATCCAGGAAAAGTAAAGAGTTATTGGAGAGACTATGGGAAAATTCAAATTTAATCATGAAATATATTCGGTGGGGGTTTTTTCGAGGGATTAAAAATTACAATTATAGATAGTTTCAGTTTTTCTATGTACTTCCCTGGAGAAAATTAATTTTTTTTCTTACCTCAAACCCCCGGGCCCAACTTAAAATCACGCGTAAGTCCCATCCTGAGGATGAACGTTTTTAAAAATTTGTCACACGAAAAGGAGGGGCCCCCCCATGTTTATATTGATTAATTCAAAGGGTTTTAGCGAGACTTTAGTTACGAGCAAAGAAAATTTTTTTTCAATGCGCTCATGGATAGTCATATTTTCTCGGGGAAAGGGACTATGATCACGCCTGTGGGGTTTTTGGCGAGTATTCGGTAAGAATCTTTGGGACTATTCGAACTTTTACTGTGCAGGGAAAGTAACTTTACTAGGGACGTTTTGGGGGAAATTTGTGATCTTTTGCATGAAAACGTTTATAGGCTCGATCTCGGAGGGCCCCTTTTCAGCTCCCAGTCTAGCGTACCGGCTCTATTGGAATAACCGGGGTACAGCTCGAATTAATCGATGTGTGGACACTCATCAATTCTTTTAGGGAGCTATGCGGAGGATATTTTTTTGGGGCTAATCGTCATGCTGTAGCGAATAATCGCTATTTGGACGCGTTTGACCCTTTCCAACCCAGAGTCCTACATTGTTTTTTTAGACGAAAATGGACTTATTCATTTAGTATGCTGTCCTCATTTCCCCTTTTTGGAGAGTTCGGTGGCTCAAAGATGACGAAATTGCTCGTTTGGGAAAAGTGCAAAAGTAAGGTTGATGCGGATAGGGGCTTATCTTGCAGGTGGGATCTTGAATACCCCCAAGATGTGCCCCGACGCTCTTTCTGATTTACCGTTCTGCCCTGAAAAAGGGGATTCCACCCGTAGGGAAACATGAGAAAATGTTTAACAACTTTAGCTGATAAAAAGTGGGTACGTCATTCATTTCCTTTTATCAAAAAGCTAGTTTGGGCGAACGGGTTTAAAATTTTCGGAGTTCCCCCGTTGTTCTCATTTTTCAAAGCAAGCGCCGTGGGGGTGGCCCCCCCGTAAAAAACCCCGGGGTTGAACGCGGAAATGAGGGGGTAAAGCGAGAAATTTTCAATTTGAAAACATGTTTTTAAAACGGGATAAAAAATTTGCCGCATTTCGGCCCCCCTCATATCTAAAAAAGAGGGCTTACCGTACGATAAAGATAGCTACCAGGTGGGAGGGGGAAAATTTTGGAGCGGGTAACCCATAGCCAGCCCCAATTTTAAAAACCGCTCGAAAAGTGTAAAAAAACTAGTCATCATCGAGATGGACCCCCAAGAGATTTATTTTGATAGGGCCTTTTATCTATGCGGGATTAGCCATTTTGGAAATCCCCGAAGGTAGTCATGTAGGGTCTGCATTACCCCCTTATGAAACCCCCCCCCTTTCCCCCCCCGGGGACGTTAAAATTCAATCACTGATACAGACTCAAATTCTCTACTGCATGACTGTTGAAGTTTCCCTACCAGAGACTTGCCCTGTTAGCTAATGGCTACCTGGACACCCCCACCAACGGGAAAAAAACAATATTTTTCAGGATGCCCCTAGTGAATAAAGGGGTTTCTCGGTAAACTAAAAGACGAAAACTCGAGGTCAGATCATCATGAGTTATTGGTTTAAGTCCTAAAACTCTATTCATTTCTCAGTACAAGGAGTTGGGGGGACTCTCAAGGCTTAAAGGGTGTGAAGAGTAGCGCGTTTTAAAAACGTTTCATTAGAGGATTATCGTAATTGTTTTTACAGATGGCGGGTAGTCTGAAAAAACTCGTTCAAATTAAAAAGCAGTAGGATTTCAAAAATTTACACACAAAAAATTTAATAGGGTCGCTCTTTTGCTCTATCCCACGACAAAAGATTAGAGGGACCCGGAACTGTTCCCAAAAACTATTCCCCTGGGGCCATTACTCAATAGACAGTTTTTCTCTATAGTGAACAGGTCGTCTATGTGAAAAAAATCAAAGTGATTTGAAATTAAACCTAAAAAAAAATTTTTTTTTCAGTACTGTAAGTGATTGAAACTAAAAAAAAAATATTCACGTAATGTATAAAAAAATATTCAAAGTTCTTTTTTGGTAAGTGATTAAAAAAATATTAACGTCCTGTACTCTATAGTGTAAGTGATTAGGTTTTAAAGTATTTTAAATTTTAAGAACTATAACTTATGAAAAAAAATATTCACGTCATGTACTCTTTGTGTTAATGTATAAAAAATTTAGTTCTATACTGTTTAAATGAAATTAAAAATAAAAAAAAATTCCCGTCCTGTACTTTTGTATTCATTTTTCTGTAGTGTAAGTGATTTAAAAAAAAAAAAAAAAAATTTTTTGTCCTTTTACTCTATAGTGTAAGTGATTGTGTTAATGTATAAACCCAAAACAACAAATTTTAAGAACTATAACCTGTGGAAAAAAAAAAAACCCCAAATAATTTAGTATGTATCTATGGTTTTAAATCTTTTTTTTCATTAAATAAAAAAACCCAAATTTTTTGAACTATAACTTGTGAAAAAAAAACCCACTAATTTAGTAAAGTTCTAAGTGTTTTAAATCTTTATATTCAAAATTTAAAAAAAATTAATTATGGATTTTGGGGTTTTTTCTTTATTTCTTTCCCCTTTCCCCTTATCAGCCCCCCCCTTCCCCTCATTGATTAAATAATACAATGAAAGTTATAATCAATAATTTTTTTTTTTTTTTTAAAAAATCTATTAAAAAATTCATAGGGTTTAAAGTTTAATTTTTATTAAACATTTTTTTTTTAAAAAGTTAATTCCCTTTAAAACATTTTTTTTTCAATCTTTAAAAAGTTAAAATCATTAGAACCCTATTAAAAATTTCATACATTAAACTTTTTTTTCAATCATTAAAAGTTAAAATTTATTAAAAGTTAATTTAAAAGGGTTCATACTTTAAAAATTTTAAATTTTTTCCCCCTTTTTTTCCAATCATCTTTAAATTCTTTTAAAAAATTAAAAAAATTTTGGTTTGGTTTTTTTTTCATTATTTTTTTCCCTTCCCTTTTTTGGCCCCCTCTTCCCCTCTTTTGATTTAAATAATCAATGAAATTTTATAATCAATAATTTTTTATTTAAAAAAATCTTTAAAAAATTCATACTTTTTTAAAAAACCCAAATTATATTAAACATTTATTTCTAATTTTCATTAAAAGTTAATTAATTAAACATTTTTTTTTAAAAAAATTTTAAATTTCATAAAACTTTTTTTTTAAATCATTAAAATTTAAAAATCATTAGAATTTAAACTTTTATTTTTTTCAATAAATTTAAATTAAAATCATTAAAAACCCTATTACAAGATTCATACGTTTAAAATTTAAATTTAAAATTAAAAAATTTATTTTTTCAAATCCTGGGTTAATTCTTTTCCCAAGTTTTCTTTACTTTTAAAGTTAATTACTTTAAAAACATTTTTTTTCCCCCAATCATTAAAATTAATTACATTAATTCTTTTACAAGATTCATAATTATGGATGGGGGTTTTTTTTTTTTTTTCTTTCCTTCCTTCATCCGCCTCCTCTCCCTCCCCACTGATTAAATGATCAATGAAATTTCAATCTTTAAAAAATTTAAAAATTTCATTAGAACCCTATTATAAAAAAATCAATTACTTTTCTGAAAATTGAATTAAGCAAATTTCCCAAACAATCTTCCAAAAAAAACAAATTTCCCGCCCCTTTAATTCCCTTTAAAAAAACAAACAGTTACTTCATTTGAATATTGAATTACCCAAAGTTCTTACACCCTTAATGTCAATAAAGGTTTTCGAACCAGCTTAACATTTTAAGATTTTTAGACACAAAAATTACAGTTTAAATCAATTAGAATTTTTCATTTTATGATATCTAAACATTATATCTTTTACTATACTCACTAGACTATTATTTTTTTATCATGCTCGTCAAATTTAAAAAGGGGTTTGTTTAGAGTTCAGCCCATTTATTTTTTAAAAAGCTGTCGGGTTATTAAAAACGTAGAATCTTGTAAAGTTTAATGATGATTGGAAATAAAAAAAATTTTTTCGATTATAACTTCGCTGCATCTAACTTTTAATAAATTGAGATACCCTAGATGAGGGAAGGAAACCGTATTGACCTCCCCTTAAAATTACTGTTAGAATCTGGATTGCCTGGATTGAGGATTGAAGTCTAGCCCCCTTAGACCAAACAGGTTTCCCTTTAAAGACTAAGGCCCGTGAGAAAGAAAACTTTTGGGAAAAACTTTGAGAGGGAAAAAAAATATATATGTAATATTAAGTTTAAAATTGGTTAATACTTTGTCGTACCCGAAGATATTTAACCTTAATTCCCAAATTTTCCCCCTGTAATTAACTTTTAAACCCTATGAATCTTGTAAAAGAATTATTGATGATTGGAGTTTAAAAGTTTAATGTAATTAACTTTTAAAACGTGTGAATCTTGTAAAGAATTAATGATGATTGGAAAAAAAAAAGAATTTTTTGATTATAAAATTTGCCCATCAAAATTTTAACCCATTGGGATACCCCAGATGAGGGAAGGAAGCCGTATTGGGCCTCGCTTCAAAAACTGGGTTTGAATCTGGAAATTTTGTTTAGATAAAAGGACTAAGGGTTCACGCGATATAATTCAGGAGCTGTTCCCCTTTCCCCCCCTCATGTTTCGGGGGACCCCGTGCAGTACAAAGGTTTTTCTTCGGGCAGGAAACTGCGCAGCTGTGTTTTTCAATTTAAAAAAGTCTCCGGAGGCAATAAAGGGGGAGACCTTTGGGGTTTTCCGTTTTTCCCTCTCTATGATAAAAAAACTAACCCAAAGACGGAAAGGGTGATCACACATAACTCTTTCAACCGCTAGATTTTAGTCAGATTTTAAAAGGAAGGGGAAAACAAATAGGTACACATAAATCTTTCAACCGTTTTGAAAATAGTCAGATTGTAATAGGGAAAAGCACACTAGGTCACAATAGCTCTGTTGTGCTAGATATAGACAGATTGTAATAGGAAGAACACACTAGGTCACACATAATTTTTTCAAAACCCTTAGATATAGTCAGATTGTAATAGGGGAAAAACTCACTAGATCACAAAATTTTTTTTTGTTGACCGCCCCGATATAGGGCAGATTGTAATAGGAAGAACACCCCTAGGTCACACATAGCTCTGTTGAATTTCTAGATATTGTCAGATTGAAATAGGAAAAAAGCACTAGCTCACACATAACCCCTTTCAACCGTTAGATATAGTCAGATTGTAATAGGGAAAAATCACTAGATCACACATAGCTCTGTTGCCCCCCAGATATAGTCAGATTGTAATAGGAAGAAAACACAGGTCACACATAACTCTTTCAAAATTAGATATAGTCAAAATTTTAATAGGAAGAACGCACTGGTCACAATAGCTTGTTGACTTTCTAAGGGTATAGTCAGGAAAGTAATAAAGGGAAAAACTCACTAGGTCCAGACCATTTAAAAGGGTTTTAGAGAGAGGGGTTGAAACCCGATCCCCCATGGTTCACCCAAAAAACTTTAGTAAACAATTTTAATATTCCCCAAACTTTGCGTAGACCATCAGGTTTTTAGAGAGGAAAATACTTGCCATATCCCGAAAACCCCTAGCTGTTTGTCACTCCGATGAAACCAAACCCCCTTTGGGGAAGTGAACCCGCATTTGTGTGGAAGTATAGTGTAAGGGCTACTAGATGACGATGACGTGGAGATCCAGAGTGTACTGAAGGTGAATTTTCCAAAATGGTTTTCAACTTTCTTTTCACGTGAATGCGGGTTCCTAATCCCGGTTGCACTGGCAGGGGGTTTAACCTTCCCAGTCCCAAGAACAACAAGCATACTACCCAGGATCCCAATCCATGATACATTTTACTACCATTTCGAGAATAGAATCCATCATTTAAAAAAATATTCACAACACACACACCTACACCTACACATAACATACACATACACACATACACACGAGGTGAATAATACTTGTCATATCCTTAATTCTCAATCTTTGCTAGGACTGACCATCAGGGTTTGAGAGAGAGAGAAAATATTGTCATATCCCAGGTCCATAAGCTGCCCTCCCGCGTAGGAATGGGAAGTGAACCGCATTTGTGTGGAGGTATAGTGTAAGGCGCTACTAGACTGACGATGACGTGGAGATCCAGGGTGTATGAAGGTGAATTTTCCAAAATAGTTTTTCAACTTTCTTTTCACGTGAATGCGGGTTCCTAATCCACGGTTGCACTGGCAGGGGGTTCTAACTTCCAGTCCCAAGAACAACAAGCTACTACCCAGGATCCCAATCCATGATACATTTTACTACCATTTCGAGAATAGAATCATCATTTAAAAAAACTATTCACAACATACACATACACCTACACATACACATACACATACACCTACACATACAACATACACATACACATACACACATACACACGAGGTGAATAATACTTGTCATATCCTTAATTCTCAATCTTTGCTAGGACTGACCATCAGGGGTTTGAGAGAGAGAATATACTTGTCATATCCCAGGTCATAAGCTGCCCTCCCGCGTAGGAATTGGGAAGTGAACCCGCATTTGTGTGAAGGTTAGAGTGGATACTAGGGTACAAGACCGTAGCTGTCAGGAGAAAAAATCCAGGCCGTGAGACAACCGCATTTGCGTGGAGGTAGAGTGAAATATTTATAGTCTCCCCCGAGTCCTCACCCTTCAGGTGCTTCAACCCACCCCCCCTCCTCCAGCATCCCAGGAGATCATTATGCAAATGATGTCACAGAAACTGCACAAAAAAAACAGTTGTGTCCTCGTATCCTGCACCAAAAAATATTAATGTCTCCCCTTCACCCCTCACCCAGGTGCTCCCTAACATTGAGTACTCCAAACCTTTCATCCCCACCTCCACACCCTCCACCCTCAGGAACCTCCTAAACCCCCATCACATCTCCTCAGTCATCCCCCACCTCCCCCACTCCCATCTCACATAAACATACCTATCGTGTCATCTCAGGAACCATTAAACTCTTGATTAATGGGTGTCCCGAATACCATAATCTCCCTTACTTACTTAGGCCTAGAAATTTAAATCATATCATTAATGGCAATCAGTCTAGTTAAATATAATTGTGTCCAAAAATATCAAGATATTTAACTTATTGTATTTCGTTGAATATCATATTTAAAAAAAAATGTTTATCTTAAATTAAAAAAACCTTTAGTTTATGTTCATTTTTATCCCACATATTCCAAAAAGTGTATTTAATTTTTGTATATTAACTGTTGTAATATGTAATCATCTTTACAAACAGCACAGTGAATTTGTTTCATTAGCATTAAGTCATATATTTATTCGAGTTTCCCTGGCTAGGCCAGGGGAGGATCCAGGTGCGGTTGGGTGCAATCGTCCCCTCCTGCATAGAAAATAATCATAAATATCGAAACCAATACTTTAAAGTTGTAAAGAATGACTGACTAACACCTTCCTCATCCTATCTCCTACACGACCTAATCAAAATTAGGCAACATCTCTTTTAACTTAGCTCTAGAGCAAGAAAGGAGAGTAAAACTAAAATGTTTAGTATTATATTAAGTTTAGTATTAAAATACATATTTTTTTCTTTTATTACTAAACACTTTAGACCTATGTACAGTTATATATTTCATATTTTTATTTTGATGGCGACTTTTTGTTTTATGTTATTTTTGTATTAAAATTACAAATTGGTTAATCTAATTATGTTCTTTCTTAAAGTATTATTATTAGTAAATTAATTGTTAATTTCAATAGTTTGTTAAACTCGCAATATTATAATTAAAATATTATAAATTAAACATATTTATTAATCAAAATTATTAAATTTTATCTTGAAGGAGCCTTGTGAAAACCAACTAGCCCTGGATCCACCCTTGAGCTAGGCGTAGTTAAAAGTATTTGTCTTCTAACGATAACATTGTATTCCACCAAACCCACTGTAAACATTTCCTGTTAGGCTACTAATCCCTCTTTCCTTACTTTTATTTGTTACTCAAAGTGAGAAGTTAAGTGAGAGTGAGAGGTAATGATACTGTCTCCCTCTTTAACGGGCCGTCACGAGCATGGACAAACCGATAGTACTACACTCTATCGGAATATATCTGTCCCTACCAGCCTGTGCACACGTTAAGGTGGAAATTCCTAGTGGTACAGTTTGAATTGAATTATGCTAGATATCACCCAAGTGCTTAATATTAACTCCATTTACTCCTAGGTTCACTAACTCATAGACAAGTTGTTGACTTAGAGCCTGTCAAGGGCATCGGCGATAATCCTTCCTCTTTTAGCTCCCCCGCCCTTCCTACCAACCCAACACACCATTTCAAGCCGTTGTACGTACCTGACAATAAATTCCTAAATAGAAACCAGAGGGCTCGTTCATGTTTGAAAAGCAAAAAATTTCCTCAGCGTAAGTTATAGTGTTGATTATATTCCTTTTTCTAGAATAATCTTATGTTTTTTTAGGTTTAGGTTTAGTTTAGACTATTTAACTAGCACTTTTTGAAACACTGACTATATATCATGAAACCACTTAAAAAACTAACACAATTCTAGAACAAACACAGTATCCAGCTATTCGGCCAACAATTTGCCAGCATTTTAGATCTGTCAGGATTCGAACAAAAGACCCTTAGTTTAGTAAGTATACGTGCTAACAAATATGCTGTGTTGAGCTATTTATTTTTGTTCAGTAAAAAACTTTTACATTATTTAAGGAGCCTTAATGTAGTGTGTAACAGTCTGTATCAAAGTATAAACTATTATATTATTATGAAATCAACATCAAGTTTACCAAGAGTAATTTATAAAGTTAAGGTTGTAAATCTTAGATTTGTGAGTATCCTGTCTGCATCTAAAATGAGAGTCCTGGGTTTTTATTTTGACAGGGCAAAGCATTTATGATTGTAGACTAGAGCTTGTTTGTCTTTGAATCTATTGGGATAAATTACCAATAATCATAACATAATATAAATGACAAAAAAAGTATATAAAATTGTACGACCAGAGACGGGGTGAAGAGAATATAAACTATAACTCTGAATATCTAAGCAATTATAATGTGTTTTATGATCTTTATCATTATGTCAAGTGCACATTGGTAAAATACCAATAATCCTAGTTACCAAGAAGTCAGGGCTAGATGCTGACAAGTGAATTGGGACTATTTTTCCCTTGTTCTTTCTTTATTCAGGCAAATGCTAGTGAAATTTCCTAAAATGCACACTCTTTCTTATACTGGTAAATCATTAGGCCTAATTTTAAGTATTAGAATGAACAAATAAAACCTGGAGGTGGTGGAATAATGCTAATTCGACTCCATCTTCCTTTATTTAATTTACAAATTATTCCAGGTCTTAAAATACGTTATAATGGTCCCGACCAAACATTTTTCGTCCACTCAAACATATTCAATCATTCCAAACATACATTGAGGGGCTGATTTCACAAATTGAACACCTTGATTTTTAAAATTTAAACTATCAGTTACAAACGTCACTTGCTCACACAAATTAACTTAAAGCAATTTGGTCATCAGCAATACAAGTAAATGTCGGTAACATCACTACAATCAGCTGATTATATAAATGTAAATAATCTAATTTCAAACTACATATACATAATATTTAATATACCATTTTTGTTGACTAAGTTACTCTAGTTTTAAATTATATTAACTACATTGTATTGATTAAGATTTGGTTTTTAATATCTAATTTGAATAAGAAATTAATTAAGAGATAAGCGGGTTCACTTCTTACGTAATAAATTATGTGGATTTAAGGGTTCGAAGACTGAACCAACTTATTGGTTACAATATGAGTTTACTATTATTACTCTTTACAAATAATTTTGATACCACATAGTTTAAAAAGTCCATTCACTAGAGATTTAATTGGGGGAAGTGTTGATAGCTATTAATTCTGTAATTCCTCCCCATTTGAAATTTTAGGGACTTTGTAGTATGTAGAACGTTTATACATGTGAAGTATCGAGTCATGGAGCTTGCTCATTTATTTAGTATTCAAACATCTTCATTGCTCTAGATCATTGTTGTCCAGACCACGGCCTGTTGGTTCTCTTCCGACCTACCACTCTCAAGTATTACCTCCGATATTTATTTTCAAATCATCTTTCATATACTTTGAATATATTTAAAAAGTATTTAATTTCAATATTTGACTGTGCATTGTTCTATATAAAACTATCTGCTTGGTCACCATATCATGACTACACAATAATTCTTCACGCAAAAAAACTTTGGACATAATTAATCATTTGACCAATTAGTAATGTACATTATAATATGTTCAATGGTGGTTGATTGTGTTAAATAATTTAAAATAGTATTTCACTTTTGACATAATACTATATTTTCGATCTTTTGTTCACAAGGCCTATATTAATTGGGTCATAATGTATAATATTTTGTTTAAAACTAATAAGATTCAGACAAACGTTTATTCACACAAATAAGTCTTTGAGAACAAATTAAATTGTTACCATATTTTCCACGGTCCGTCTTAAATCAATACAAATGTATACAATTTGGCAAAACAATAACAAATAACATACATAATTATCTGTAGCTGTTAAACACAATACTACATTAAAAAAAAAAGCACATAAGTTTGCCAAACAATAAATTCAAAAGGAGAATAAGTTATAAATGTTTGATCTAAATCCCAAATACATTTTTAGAAAATTAAGAATATCTTGTGAAGCTGTCGCTTCTATCTGCCCGGAAAATTTAATTGTTCTATCTATCTAAAAAAATATTCTGTTTACATTCCTCTCTCTTATTTAATAGAATACCATTTTAAAAATATACATTTTTATGAATTTTGTAACCACACGGCCTAAATTAGGTGGCGTATTTGTGTAATATTGTATGCTATGAGTTGCGAATGACCAAAACGAGCGTTTCAGGTTGTTTTGATTAACCTATAAACAAATAGAATAGAGGAGCTGACCACAAAATCAGTGTCAGCATTCTTTAGTGAGAAAACCAGGCCAGGAACCAGGGCAAAATGTAGTGTATTCAGCCATTATGGCTGAATAATCAACACGAAGTCTAAGGGTCAATCTACCCGATTCGGGACTACGTGGGCTAGGAGCTGGTTCATCAGTACTTGTTTTGAGGGCTACCGCTTGAGCCAGGGTACGGGATTCGGGGACCATGTAGGGATCACTAGGAGTCAGACAGGCCATTGGGTATTCCTAGCAACACCTCATTTTGTCACAAGCTTATGAGTATTCTCTAAGTTCTACATTCTAATATCACTACCAACACTACATTTGTAATTAGTATAGTATTTACTAGCTCTTTAAAAACTAAGTTTAACAATAATCACGAACCCACACAAGAATAAACAATCACCTTCCCTTAACTCGGCCTGACATTTTTCTGGGCCAAGGGGATCGGTAAACGGAAAGGAGGATTTGACACTTTAAATATTTTTTGGGGCGCTTTTTTTTTTTTTTCCCGGGCCTGCTAAAATTTCATTTTTTCGACACATTTAAAAAGTAGTTTTTTTATTATTTTTTAAAATTTTTATAGCTCCTTTTTCCCTTTCCCCCAACTCTTTTAAAAAATTAAATAAAAAACTTTAAATTTTTATTAGGGGAAAGATGTTTCCCTAAATTTCTACAAAATTTTTAATTTTCTGCATATCAAAAATGAAAATTTTCTTTTTTTGACTCCCTCATTTCCCAAAATTTCATTTTTAAACCCATTTTAAGTTTTTCGGGTTTAAAAAGGGCAAGAAATTTTTATTTTCTTAAAAATTTTCCCAACAATACTTCATATAAAAGTCTCTTCATTTGGGGACAACATTTTTTCAACTTTAGGGAAAAAAATTTTATTTTTTTTTGGCATCTTATTAAAAGGTCAAATTAAAGGAATTATTGGGATGG
>JBCFYV010009882.1:1040580-1227161 GCA_039000515.1 Timema cristinae | reverse complement strand
AAAGCTTCTGGAAGCTTCCATGAGAAAATGATATATGCGAAAGATGGGGCAATAGATCCCGAGTCCTTGATGTAGTAGCTCCTGTCCTCGATCCCTACGATCGTGATATCAGCCGCGTACAAAGTTTGTCAACGACATAATCCAGTGGCGTAGCTAGGTCTGAAGCGCCCTGGAGAGGTTTAACTTGCCCCCCCCTCCCCTCTCCCCATTGTTTCCATTCAATGAACTGAACCACAACACCATATAAATTTAAGTAAACCTAACAGATTAAACTGACTTTAAAAGTAGCCTATGTTGGTGGTTTCTTATTATTCTTGTTCCATAAAGAAAAGAAATTAAAAATTTATTTTCTTTTTGTGCATGGATTTACATTTACTGAAATGTATGTTATATTGAAATGCAAATCTGCTTAGTTTTTTACTTTTACACAATATAACAACTAAAGTTTTGGAGCTTGGAACTAATAAAACAGAGTATTTTAATATAGATAACATTTGTCATTTATTGTTGATCACATAGAAAAAAAATACTAAACTAACGTAACACTTATTCACAAACGACATAGTATTTTTAAAGAAAAGTTTATCATTTACGTTTTAGGTCCTTACTTTTTTGTCAATAGGACATGAATTTGGGAAATACATCATAAATTAAAATTGAAATTGTTTAACAAATGGGTTACCAACACAAAAGCCTTCTAAAAAATAATAATAAAATTTTGAAAAGACAAAATTTTGTAGTGAAAATCTTCACAAATTGTTGGAGGAACTCAAAATTGCATATTAAATTTTCTTTCGTGATTTGGCACTTGCAAATTGTGAGATGGTGTCTTCTAAGTCTATATTTCTTGCCCTGGCTCGCTCGATGGAGATCGTCGCTAGAGAACTCAGACGCTCCTGCGACATGGTGCTACGAAGATAGCTTTTGATAATTTTCAGTTGTGAAAAGGATCTCTCAGCACTTGCGGATGTAACGGGCATTGTTAAAAAGATGAGGCACGCACTCACAACATCCGGGGAGCTGGCTCCAGCTTGAGCACGCCCGTCCGAGCCATGCCGCCCTGGAGCGACTGTTCCAGTCGCTCCTCTGTAGCTACGCCACTGACATGATCTGTTTTCTCTTAAATAAATAGAGGTTTTGAATTAAAAGTATATCAACTTTATAAATGTGTATATATTACATAATATTAAAAGGCGTGGTCCAGCGAGGTGCGAGTGATATAAAGAGTAATAGTAAAGTAAAGATAAATAAACCTCATTTTTTATAAACCTTATAAAAAGACTTCAAATCGCGTGGCAATCAAACCACAATAGTTCACAACTCATTAAATAGTGCCTAAACCAAGACAATTCAAATAAACAATAATCACAAGAAGATTATGCTCTTCAATCGACGCCCAACATGGGGCGATTAATTCAAAAGCTATTCAACTTAAACCGTATAACCCGAACGGGTAGTATGACGCGGTGCTAAATATTATTATTATTTCTCTTAGGGAGGTTAAAGGAAAAAGAACTTAAACTTTTTGAAAGACTTACTTATTTACTTACCCTATGACATTAGAGAATTATATATATACATGCACTATGAATTATTCGAATATAATTATAATCAATCAGTTTTACTGTGTATTAGTAGTTACGCGACCGCAAAATAAAACAATTAGTTTCTTAAATATTAACAATTAATTGCGACCGAAATTCTAGATGAACCAATAATGATTTTTTAATTTTTTTTATTATGACTGTATAGACACTTTTCTAAATTGACATTGAATTATATAGTTGATTTTTTATGCATATAATTTTTTAATTTAACTCTAAAAAACGCATTTTTGAAAATGGTTGGATTTAAAAAAACATACAATCTTAAGTTTTGTGTGTAATTTACAAATATAATATTTTTAATCATGTAAACCTAATCCCTCGGCTAGAAATTGGTCATTAGTTACATAAATGTAGGTTTATTACAAGAGGGGTATAAACCCTCACCACACCTACTCGAGCCAAGAGAGAGGTGAAGTATCTCGGTAGAACCCAAGACTCAGCCGGCAGTAATCCTATTGTTCGCTTGACAAATACAACACTAATGGCCTTGAACCTTGTCCACAGGACCAGTTAGAATATTTCGGATGTATTTTTTTTCTGAGTCTTAAAAAATATATCATTTAATTTTTTTTTTTCAATTTTGATTTTTAACGTGCAATTTATGAAAACAAGGATTATATCCGCTCATGACTTACAAACTAGCTTTTAGCTATGACATACATGACATTTTACTAAAGTCAAATTAACGACTCTACCTGGTATTGAAGCCGGGACCCTTAGCATAGTAAGCACAAGTCCTACCGACATAGCTAAAGTGTCGGTTAAAATATAAAGAGAAATGTATTACGTTAAATATGATAAACAACTTTAAATAAATGTTAAAAAAAATAATATAACGATAAAACCATAGCTGTGGTAAAATAATATTCAATGCCAAAATTGGATTAAATTGGAATGTTGCGCAAGTTGACGCACTTTATGATGACTCTCGACACACAAAGTATTAAATTATTTACATTTATTTTGTATTGAAGATTGAATATTTTTCTAAAAAAACACAATTAATTTTATGCTTAAATAGTAATTCACCTTTTGGGGTCAGCGTAGCCTTTCGAATTGTTCTGAAACTATATGCTATCCGTCAAGTATACCAGGGTTGGACTGGGCCTACAAAAGGGCGTGAAACTTGTATTTTTAGAGGGCGTAAAATATTTTGAAAAGCCCAAAAAATGTACCTCTTTACTGTAAAATAACTATACGAGTGCTGGTAGAATTCAATAATATTCATTGATAATAAAAATATTGGTAGTTCCAGCAAGGACTTTCAAAATAATATTTTTTTGTATTCTCCCCATGTGTCTCAAAGCATTGTTTAATATTGTAAATTTGATAAGTTATGTTCAATAAATATAGTATAAATTCATGGACAAGGTGAATTTTATTTCACAAAAGTGAAAAAAAAATCAAGCATTTAAGGAACAAATTGAACACGATATTATGCTATATCCTTGGCAAGGATCCTCGGACTATTTGGATACAGCCTGTCACAAAAACATCCATCCTGAGCAAACTGGGTTCGTCTCGGAAAAAAGGAAGTGTAGACATCACACACCCAATTACCTCAACTAAACCTGACTTGAATCAGCGCTGAATACAAGTCCCTTCAAAGCAACACATTACAAAATAAATTTTCATTTTCACGCCAAGGCTAAGCTATTTAAAATTTTAAAAATTACTAAATTAATTCAACTTTATATATTCAAATACTGAGATCGTAACACAACTCCCTCCTCCTCCCTGGAATAAGTTTTGATCACAACGTTCTCTCTCTCACCCTTTTCGATTTATAATTTCTCTAATTAACTTAATGTGACTAGTAATATTAAATGGACATTACACGTATTAGTATAATATGAATGGGATCTATTTAGCCTCTTTTTATTAAAATAATTATTATCTTCACATCACCCAACTAAAATACTGTTTGCTTGTCGTATGGACAAAAAAAAAAAATGTATGTTAGTCGAAAGTTTAGAAAAAGATGATGATTTTTGTAAAATGTATATGGAATCAAAATTAAATATATTTTATTAAAATTGCATATTTCCAATGACAATAAATCCTAAGCACACTAGAGCAATGAAAATAATAAATTCAGGATATATTTTGAATGCACAAAAGACTAGAACAAAGTAGCCAAAGAAACAAAGTAATTATATAGATTGTTATTCTTTATTTTAGAAACTGTCGCTAAATACCATTATTGATTAAAAATGTATTATATTGTAATATATTGAAACAATGTGTTTTATTGTAATGGCTACTAGATATTTATATATAGTACTATGTTCGTGCAACAACTCAAAAATTTTCATAGTAGAAGTTGGCTGTTTTATCCATGTTCTTCATCTTGTTAGAACTAATTGCAGAGGCAACGGCACATCAAACAGGGGAGCGGAATTGTATCCATTCGGAATGGTATCCATTCCATTAGTTTTGTAAAAAACGGCTTTTGTGAAAAATCGGAATTGTATCCACTGTAATTATATCCACAAAAACTGTAATTATATCCACTCGGAATGGTATCCATTCCGATAGTTTTGTAAAAAACGGCTTTTGTGAAAAATTGGAATTGTATCCACTGGAATTGTATCCACAAAAACTGGAATTGTATCCATTCCGATAGTTTTGTAAAAAACTGCTTTTGTGAAAAATCGGAATTGTATCCACTGGAATTATATCCACAAAAACTGGAATTGTATCATCTCGGAATGATATCCATTCCGATAGTTTTGTAAAAAACTGCTTTTGGGAAAATTCGGAATTGTATCCACTGGAATTATATCCACAAAAACTGGAATTTTATCCACTCGGAATGGTATCCATTCCGATAGTTTTGTAAAAAACTGCTTTTGTGAAACATCGGAATTGTATCCACAAATGGCCGACTTGAGGTTTAACAGAAGGAACGTTTAACGTAAAAACTTTGTCACACTTCTGGTAGAGGGCAGCAGGATGGAATCTTCTTAACTTACTAATTGTATACTAGAGTGCAGCCTTGTCTAAAAATATTTTCTTAAACATGAAGTATTCATTCTCTTTAAAGATTGAACTGCATACTAGAAAATTAATTTGCAATCTTATTTAACTGGTAAGATTCTTTTTTTCAGGTCAATACAATTTAAAGTATGTATAGACTTCTATAATTTTAAAGAGATAAATCAATTATGTTATTTGGCAACAGACTTTAACCACTATGTTAAAAAATGATTATTGAAAATCTAGCTTTAATTTATTCAAATATAGTGAGAAACGAGACACTGTTTATGAATTCTGGCAAGAATTTTATTAATGTGAATTGGCAGCACTGCTTTGCTAATGTCCTATGCTCAGTGAGCTCTAGTGATGGGAAGAATCGAGTAAAAGTAGTCGACTACACCTTTTGTGTATCGTAATCGGCTGTACTCGATTCTTCCAGAAATACTCAAGTAAAAATAGTTGGGCCGTGTTCTTCTTCTAGTTGCTCCCTTTTTTATCCTAAGATATAATACACAATATTGGTTTTCTCGTGTAAATATATGTATTTGTATTGTAATGTGTACTTTCAGTGCTGGCCTGTTACAGGTTCTACGACTGTTGGCCAGCACTATAATAAAGGAAATTGAAATTGAAATTATTTTTAGAGTTTACCAACATTTTTATTATTTACTACTATTGAAGTTTACTGACGTATCGACACAAGAAACATCATTAAGATTCCTTTACTCATTTTAATATGCATAACAATATCAATAATTTCTATACTTTTTTTAACAACCTGTATATACGTGTGTACATGTGAGTGTAATTTATTTTAAAATAAAGAAGTCGTAATTAAAATCATTCGATGACAATTTTCAGGGGACAGAAATAATAGCTTTGACACATATGACCCGCTCCCCTAAATTACGTTCCTGGATGCACCCCTGAATGTTAATATCTTCAAAATTAATCCTGTTGTAAGTACTAAAAGGTCTTGTTTGTCTATAAAACACGAATAAAGCTATTTAGATAAAGCATGTTTTTTTAAATTATTTAGCACCACGTCTTACTACCCATTTGGGTTATACGCTTAAGCACTATTAACGCTAATGGGTGAGGGCTTGGGAAGGTTTAATTTAGAGGAAGTGAACCCACATTTACGTGAAGGGAGAATGGAAAACCATCTTTGAAAAACAACCCCAGTTCATCTGACCGAGATTCGAACTTTGATCTCCCTGTCCCTGGCAATCTAGCTCAACACGAAATAGTACGTTAGCTAACTACGCCACCAAGGCAGGTGTAAGCATTTTCAATTCTTCTTACAAAACCAATGTTATACAAAAGGTTTTATCTAATCGAAGCAACACTATTTATGCAAATTATTTATAAGCTAAACAGAATCAAGCCTATTCTATAAAAACACTTTTAACATAGGGCCTAGGCCTATATCATTCAATACATCACCGGGAATATTTTCAATAACTCAGGTTTGGAGGTAATAGTAGTAATAAAGTGAAAGACAATTAGTGTCAAGTGAAGGGTTTTACCTGATCAGGATATAAATGGAGTGAGGGAAGGGGGAGTAGCTGGGCTTACAAAAAAAGATTGAAAGATAGATAATGCCAAAAAGGGGTTGAGGAGGAGAGGGAGAGGTGGTTCGGATAACAGCATTCTTAAAACCACCCCGAAATTATGGATTTAAAATTACCCTTTCCCAATCTCACTCAAAATAGTAGAGCTCTCTATCTTAAGGCCCTGCCTACCCTCCCTGGCGGCGTGTTGAGCTTACAGCTCTAAAATAGATGGCGTTGCTAACATTATACAAACTGGTGGATTCCAGCCATCAGGTTGGCAGAGCTACTGGTTTGTTTAAACAATTGGGAGACTGGCGACCACGACCGGTAATCAGTAAAGGCAGAAAGCAAACTTTTTTCCAAGAATTGAGAGAGATAAGAAGTGTAGTGCCGGACCGTAAAGTGTGTAGGCGACCAAGTTTGACTAAACGTGGGGAGACATAACGTCAAGATACAATCACACTCTCGAGCAGAAAAATTAGCTTATTCATTCCAGTCAGCTTAACGTCAATTAACCTGTAGTACCACTTTTGAATTTAGAACCTTTTGATGCCAAAGTTTAGTACTAGTTTTGTACCATTTTGTACCCGTACCCGTTTTCAGTAATTAGCATATCAAAGTGGCGACTCTAGGTTAATGCAGTTGTACCACTTTTGAATTTTGAACTTTTTTTGATGCCAAAGTTTTGTATCCGTACCCATTTTGAGTAATTAGCATATCAAAGTGGTGACTCAAGGTTAATGCTGTTTTACTACTTTTTAATTTTGAACTTTTTTTATGCCAAAGTTTTGAACTAGTTTTGTACCGTTTTGTACCAGAAAGAAAAAGTATTGTACCCGTACCCGTTTTGAGTAATTAGCATATCAAAGTGAGTACTCCACGTACTCCAGGTAAATGCGGTTGTACCCCTTTTGATTTTGAACTTTTTTTGATGCCAAAGTTTTGTAATAGTTTTGTACCGTTTTGTAACACAAATAAATTTTGTACCCGTACTCATTTTCAGTAATTAGCATATCAAAGTGGTGACTCCAGGTTAATGCTGTTGTACCACTTTTGAATTTTTTGATGCCAAAGTTTTGTACTAGTTTTGTACCGTTTTGTACCACAAAGAGAAAGTTTTGTACCGTACCCATTTTGAGTAATTAGCATATCAAAGTGGTGACTCCAGGTTAATGCTGTTGTACCACTTTTGAATATTTTCATGCCAAAGTTTTGTACTAGTTTTGTACCATTTTGAGTAATTAGCATATCAACGTGGTGACTCCAGATTAATGCTGTTGTACCACTTTTGAATTTTTTTCATACCAAAGTTTTGTACTAGTTTTGTACCATTTTGTACCCGTACCCATTTTGAGTAATTAGCATATCAAAGTAGTGACTTTAGGTTAATGCAGTTGTACCACTTTTGAATTTTGAACTTTTTTTGATGCCAAAGTTTTGTATCCGTACCCATTTTGAGTATTTAGCATATCAAAGTGGTGACTCAAGGTTAATGCTGTTTTACTACTTTTTAATTTTGAAGTTTTTTGATGCCAAAGTTTTGTACTAGTTTTGTACCGTTTTGTACCATAAAGAAAAAGTATTGTACCCGTACCCGTTTTGAGTAATTAGCATATCAAAGTGAGTACTCCACGTACTCCAGATAAATGCGGTTGTACCCCTTTTGATTTTGAAATTTTTTTGATGCCAAAATTTTGTAATAGTTTTGTACCGTTTTGTAACACAAATAAGTTTTGTACCCGTACCCATTTTGAGTAATTAGCATATCAAAGTGGTGACTCCAGGTTAATGCTGTTGTACCACTTTTTAATTTTTTCATGCCAAAGTTTGGTACTAGTTTTGTATCGTTTTGTACCACAAAGAGAAAGTTTTGTACCCTTACTCATTTTGAGTAATTAGCATATCAAAGTGTCACGTGACTCCAGGTTAATGCTGTTGTACCACTATTGAAATTTTTTCAAATAAATATCTGGTGAGGGTAGTGATAAATAATAATGTACACTTATTTACCAGAGAAAAATTTATTTAAGGTAAAATTAGAGATAACTTATTTTTGAAGGTTTTGTCACTAACTATAATAAATAACCTATACGATTGAGTATGTAGCTTACGATTTTGTCGTACCATTTATTTGAGTTTATTACTAAGCAGGTAAAATAAAAAATAACTAATATTTAATGTGCTAAATTTGGCCACTGTGCTTTGGCTAATTTTTAAAATTTAAAGGCTAAGGAGGCAATAACATATTTTAAAAGCAGTTTCATTTCGAGGACTAGAACAATTTTGACTATAGATATATCTGTTATTTTTATTACTGATATTACCACGTCATACTACCTGTTCATGTTATACGCATATATGATAATCTAATTGGGTGGTAATGAGGAAAGAAGCATTTGAGAGGTTATCTACCAGCATTTTTATTTTGGAAGATGGGGAAACAATTTAGGAAAAACTACCCTCAATAGACTCGACCAGGATTTGCACCCCAAGTGCTCCGCTATCAGCAGGCCAATTTAACACTAGTGACACCTTAGACCACTCAGCCACTGAAGTGGGTATCTGTTATTTAATACGGTGTTTACAGTTTTCAAACATCTATAGGATTTACACAATTTTCCAGAAATAAATGTTTTTGGGAATAATTTTTTATCCTATTGGTAGAGTTTAACTTGAGTAATATCGCCATGGTGTCAGCCTGCAAGCAGGCTATACCGATCAAGAGGCTGCCGTATGTTGGCAAAGATAGGGCCAACATTTTCAAGCTGAGGGTGCCATGTGGTTAGCACAACGAGCCCTCCAGACTTCTATCTCAGTTTTCTAGACTGAAGCGCTACTTATTCATTCAATTATCTCCTCATTTGTCCTCACGAGGTTGATTTTGGTTCCGTTTCAGACCCACTGCTTCACAGACAGAATTAGGGGCACTGGGGATCGAACTTGGGACTTCAGTATCTGAAGCCAGTAAATCTGACCACTATACAACAGAGGTGGTCGGGTATCAAATACTTACTTACTTACTTACTTTATGGCATAGAGAACACAAAAGTTCATTAATTTTAATGGTTTTAAATATATATTTACTTATCATCGGCTTCATGTCGTGGTCAATATTGCTAAAGTGCTATGACTGAGCACTGAGTGCGTAAATTAATCAGCTCAATAACTTGACTAGTTCGATTCCCTGTTAGGTTGAAATTACTTAGTACTAGCGTGATACGAACTCGGCCAGGGCACAAGAGATTTTGAACATACAATAAGTGCGTTACAGAGTGTTAGTAACATTTACTTTCAGCTAAGAGCTTTTCTTTATAAAAAAAGTACTTGAAATATCAGAATAATCGCTGCATTGTTATATATAAGTATTTATTTGTATCTTAATTTTGATATTATTTCTACAGTAAATAAAATTGTATCGCTGCTCATCCATTGTACTTAAATTAGTAGATACAGATAGCCTAAGCGCCAGTAATATGCATACCATTAAAAATAACTTACCCTTTAATACAAGAAGTTAAATAATCAATTATATCTTTGATTTTCTTTGTGCGCCCTTTCTTCACAAACTTGTTATTCACAAGGATATAAAATAATATTTTGTAAATACTTCTCCACCTAAAAATTTATACAATCCATTGGATTTTGTTCGAAAGCAAAAAGGTCACATATTGTTAATTATAAAAAAAAGTAATCACCGTGGGTACTTATTGTTCGGGATTCGATACATTTCTTCCAAAACGAGCGCACAAACTGCGAGAATGCAACAGGTTCAAATTAAAAGTAATCACATTTAATACGCTAATAAAATAAAATTAACATTTTCACATCTTGACTACCAAAAACTTCGTTCATTAACTTTTTGAAAAATAACTTATTCCAAAGTCCAATGAGAGTTAAATCCTAGACCGTAAAATAAAAACTAGTATATAAAATTATACTGAGAACGTCTCCAAATTACATTTAGACCAAACTTTATTTAAAATAACTATGTTTGATATTAGCAGGAATGTTTATTTTTATTTATTATAATAGTGGATTAAAAATTCAATGTACAGTAGTTTTCATTTACTTTGAATATTAACACTTATTATTACAACGTGTAGTGCTAAAGAATGAGAAAACTCAAGAAAGAATATAAGATAAGAGTGAAGAATTTTACATGTTTTACTGCCTCAGTTAAATAAGGGCTAATGTCATAAAACTTTGTGTATGGAGAGGCATGTGGCTTTTTCTTTGAAAATAATGTATCACTAGAGTAATACTCTCATTGAAGTAAGTAGGGACCAACTATATTTATTCACACAGCATGAAGACTTTGTGAGTATTTTAGTTACTGAATATATTAAGATGTTTAATTGTTTATATTTAATTACGCAAATTTTCATAATTGGACATTGGCCCTTCTTATCCTAACGTACATGGTATTAATGTTTCTTTGACTCAAGAAGGTCACAGAGATTAGTTTAACCCTCCATTGCCGCCTGCATTCCGATACAGCAGGTTAGCCAACGCTTGAAAAATGATACTAGCTTGTAAATGGGTAATGATCATACTAACGGCACCTATTATCAGCTATGACAACTAGTTGCAGAAGGAAAAGTTGTATTTAAAACCATGTATTTTGACTAGAGAGTCGACTTGGGAGTCGTTAGAGCTCAATATCGTCGTGATTATTGAAGCTAACCCAAATTAAAAAATATGTCTAAAAAGAAAAAGAAATTATTCATTAAATAGTATGTTATAAACAAATACTCTAGCTTAATTGTACAAAGAAAATAAATAAATCCATTAATAATTTTTGTTTTCCCATTTAAAATGCATTGAAATGGAAACATTTTAATGAAAATATTTCAATAACTATTTTTAGCATGGTTTGAAAATTCCATAAGAATTATGAAAGATGCCCAGATATGTTACTAAAATAAATAAAAAACAACAAGGTTGAATTATTAAATATATTTTGTTCTAAATTATTTTGTTTAGAACCATGCATTTATGGGTAGGCAGGGCCTTAAACTGAATCAAAAAGACAAACTCTCACACCCCTTAATAATAAAAGTAAATATAAGTTTGTGGTTTTGTTTATGTTAATTTGATATTAATAAGAGTGAATAATCAATTATAAACCTTTTTAAAAACATTTACTTTTAAATATTAACAACTGTTTGTACCAGCTAAGCTAATATGGTCACACACACACACACACACACACACACACACACACACACACACACACAAGAAGTTTTATTGTCCTACCTACAACCAGATTTACCATGACTACTATCAGTGTTCGAAACTCACCGGATGTTTCGAGATAATTTTGCCTAAATTATTTTCCGTTTTATCTACACGCAAATGTAGATACACTTTCTCTAAATTCTACCTCTCATACAATTCTTAAAGTGTGAACATGAAGCTAGTTCATAAGGATATTGAGACGTGAAGAATTGAAAAAGCAGTAGACATTTCAATCAAGACCTCTATAAATGTCTTAAAAAAACTTTTGATTTAATTTGTGGAAATAATTTTTTCTTTCTCGCACTGGTCAGGCAGAAAAAGTATTACTATCGTTAAAATAAAATTTGAAGTTTTGATAAATATCGACGTTTCATGACCCCCTGAAACCGAAAAAGTGATTTTTGCGATGCCGCCTGTCTGTGTGTTTGTATCTCTGCATAGAGCCTAAGCCATTTCATCGATCAGGCTGAAACTTGATATCTAAGGTTTTGCTAGGGCTCCCCAGAGAGGTTTTTGGAGTTAAATATCCAACCCTAAAATTAAAGGTAGTTTATTTAACGACGTTGCCTACTTGGTGAATTCGAAGCGATTTTATGAAGAGGGTTGCATCTTAACCTAACTCACTCAAGCATAAAATATGTAAGAAAACGTTTAAATTCCCCATAATTTTATCGATTTGTGTATAAAAATTATATAACTAAAAAGATGGATTTCTTTTGTGAAAAACAAGAGAAAGACATGTCAATAATTATAAAAATAACGCCTAACAATAATGCCTAATGCCCTTTATAATTCTAATTTAGAACATGTGGTATTTAGGATCACGACAGTTACATAGTATAACACGAAAACCAGGTCACATTCTTGCTAATGGTAGCGTTTCATAAAGATATAAAAAGATATACCAAATAAATAAACCAAAACACAAAACTAGGGAAATAAAAATACACAGACCTTTGCCCCATAATATCAAAAATAGAAAAGAAAGCGACTACACGCTAAATTTAAAACCAAACCCCACAAATATTACAAGAGAATTTTTTTTGCGTCTCACGTCAATCAGGTCCAGGAATAAAGTGAACGAGATAATCGTGTCACCTTTACCGACAGCAAGTCGTGTCTCAAGAAAGGCAAATCAAAGACAAAAGCGCATTATAGTTATTACTGCTAACCTTTACAAAACACATTGAAACTAAGTATAAACAAAAGAAACCAAAAAAACAAAAACTCCTTTTACATTTAAATTAATTACTTTTAAAAAATACGTCCATAGAAATTTAATTATTAGGAAAAGATTATTAAGCAATTTAGTGCTATTAATTTCCGCCCAGATCGCTAAGTACTGATAAAGAAATACAGAAACCATTTTTAGTTCAATCTTTGCCTGGTAGGCTTCGCTACTCGCCACTACCAGAAGATTCAAGGTCGATCGAACACACGACCAGTCTATATATTGAATATATCAGTACAGTATTCAAGGAGGTTTTTCTAATAGACTTCCCACTAGCCCTCCGTGCAAATGTGGATACACTTAGCGGTGATAGCTACGTGAAAGATATAGAGGTTCAAATCCAGGTGGGCATGCCGTTTAAATATCAAGCTCATCTAAAACTGGTGGGGGTATGTTGGAATCGAATCCCTGCCAGGCAAACTGTAGGTAGTTCTCCCTCCAGGTAAAAAATGCTCGAACATTTTCTTAATCATCCCTACCGCACTATCATAATTAATGCATATAGATGTTTAGTCAGAATGGGTGGGTGTAACTTATCTAGTTATGGCGATGGAGGTTGGGGTTCCAATCTCCACTAAGGTGTATTGTCACTTGTTCTCACTAAATGGTTTCCCTTTTCCTCACTCCACGTAAACGCTGGAACATTTATACCTTACTCCCCCACCAACAGTTGTCTATGTTGCTATGGCAGATACCTACATCCACGCATGTCGACGGACGATATAAAACAACCAATTATAATAGACTTTTTTGTGGGGATAACACCCCCTAACTGAGGATTATAAATCACCGTGAGGCTTCCGAGGCCCCTGATTTTTCATAATCAGAGCTTTTTCAATGCTCTCTAGTTGCTACATCACCAGGGGAAAAACCCATTACCACATTGGTGGATGAAGGGGTAAGGGGGAGAGTCTTGACACCAAAATAGATTCAGAATCTTGTGGTAAGGAACCATTGTCAACACCCTACGTTAAACGGCCACCAGAGAGTATGATCCTGCAAGCTCCCACGCTGACTAGCAATGCCAACATTTCATCGGACGTTGCGGGAGGAGAGCCCAACGTCGTGGACTGCACGTTCCCCTACCAATAAATAACTAATAAATTCCCCCAAATAAACTTCAACGCCAGTCCCAATCTCACCCAGACATACGATCCAATGGCACTTATAAAAAACCATTTGACACACATAAAAATCCAATACGCACACATAAAAAACCAATTAGCACACATTAAAACCATTGATCACACATAAAAAAAATGCGTACACATAAAAACTAATGGGACAGAAACCAACCAGTTTGGGACACATACAAACTGCGGAAAGGAGGTTAGGGAGGGGAGAGGAGGGGGAAATACCCTGACCCAGTGCCAACAGCCAATCAGAGAGCCAAAATATTTATATGAGCCAATCACAGCCTTTTCTAGATGGTCCTACTAGTCTACTCCCGGTGCCCCCAAAATTTATCTGTGAAGCAGTGAGTCTGGATTGGAGTCTTACTCAACCTCGTGTGGAAAAATGAGGAAATATTTGAATAAAGAAGTAGCAGTTCTGGTTTATAAACCTAAGATTAACGTACATTGTGCTGACAATATGACACCCTCTATCCGAAAACTTGGGCACTATCATCGCTCTGGTACAGCTCGCTTGCAGGCTCACACCATGAAGTTTTCTTTCACCTTAAAATATCTTCTCATAATTGTAAGCTTGGTCAATACGCGGGTGTTAGAAATGAGGAAATTTAATTTTACGGAAAGTGTACCAACGTTGATTTAGATGAATAGTACCAGCATTTTCGTGAAAGGAGGGTGTAAAACTATTTAGGAAAAAACACGTTCAGTACACCCAACATTACTTTCCGGACGTTATTTAACCATAATAACTTGTCAATAGTCAGAGTCACGCCTGCGAAACGATAGAATACTTCTTTTCACTTCTCTAATAGTCTCATCACTATTCAGGGGGTTTCCCACCCCGTTATTGGCAAATCAGCCAGACCAGTCAATGAGAAGCAGGTAGGGATAATGGCAGCGCCGTTTTAAGAAAATATGAGCCCCCCCCCCCTTTTGTACAGCATTTTTTCAGTTTTAGCATTAAACCGTTATTATATATTGATATGTAGTACTCGGTACTTATGTTATTTAATAATTTCTCAACCAATTAAATGACTGTACTTTATTAAATGCAATCAATCAATCCAATTAAGATAACAAATGTAAATTCTTCTTTGCACCATTGCACTGTTAGTTGTCTGTAGACCGACAACGGTAGCAGAATGGTGACGTATTCTACTGTACTGCAACACATTACTCGAATGACGTAAATCTTAAATTACATAAAGTTAGGGTTTTCAGGAATATGTAATGGAATCCTATCACTAAGCGAATACTTATTGCTGTTAATTATCTGTACACTATCTTTTACGAAATTTAGAATAATAACTGTAGTTTATTTAATAATATTGGGGGGAAATGTGGCCTGAAATTTGAGGCCCAGGGCAATTGTCCCCTTCCCTCCCCTCCCTATACGTAGCCCTGGATAATTGATATCGTTCCACGCACTGGAAAAAGTCTTGCACTGCTATGAGTTAATTTGAAGTGTGTTTTTGTATTAAATGATTTGTTTACTGAGAGTCGAGTTTTTATTGTTTGAATCTTCAATGCTTACATTATACAATGCACTAAGTCAACAACTGTCAAATAATGCAGAAGTAGCTACATTTTAAAGAAATAGGACCCATTTTAACTTAACCATCTTTACATTTTAATTTATTTATTGACATTCTAATTTTAATTCGTTGGTAAAATTTCTTAAAAAAAACTATTTTCAGATGTACGGTAATATTATTCCTTATATATTTGTAGAACCAGCTTAATTGTAACAAATTGACATTTCATTAGATAATTTTGTAATTAATGTGCCATATTAGTATGATTATTTCTAATAGTATACATTTACTTAGTTATATTTGATTAATGGCACATCGTAATTTCCTTGCGTTGTGTTATTATTATAAACTTAGGTGAAATCTTTGAAAAAATGAAAAAAACCTATTCAAATTCAAGTAACTGCATGATAATATTATTTTTAATACATAAATTTGATACAACAATCGTGTTTGATAATAAGCAAAAGGAAGTGGTCAACACACCTGGTTCGACCACGCCACGCCTAGAGTCATTTATTACTATTAGCACCGCGTCTTAATACCCATTCGGGTTATACGCACTTACGCTAATGTGTAATGGTAGGGTGATTGTGAGATGAAATGAAGGAACTACAGTTTAACGTGGAATCCGAACCACGGTGGAG
This sequence comes from Timema cristinae, assembly GCA_039000515.1. Lineage (NCBI taxonomy): Eukaryota > Metazoa > Arthropoda > Insecta > Phasmatodea > Timematidae > Timema > Timema cristinae. The sequence goes on along the minus strand of JBCFYV010009882.1, from coordinate 1,211,238 downwards.
GCCTGGCATTCCCCACATTTAGAGTCATTTAGCTTCAAAGTAATTTGGCATAAGGTCAGCATAAATCATTTGGCCTAAAAGACATTTGGCCTAAAGTAATTTAGCCTAAAATATAAAGTTATTACCTCTAGTTATTTTCGGAAAATAAATAATGTTGATTTTTTTCATTTGAATATAGATAGCACAAGTGTTGTAAGATGGTATTAAGATATTTCTAAAGACACTAACTTTACTTAAACATTGATATTTGTTCTTATTCATTAAACGTGAATTATAAAGTGGATACAATTTTTGATTACTCAAACCTGTATCTTTATACAGGCGTGACGTTAATGGCCGACGTCTTGAAAATTTGTAATATCTATGTATGTGTACGTATATACTCAATCCTGGCTGTTCCCTTACAGATCCTAGCCTTTCGTACCACGCTCTATTGAAAATAACCAAAGTATGGTTCGAACTTTTCGATGATTTTGACATTCATCAATTCATAGAGGGAGTTATCTGTGGTCGAATATGTTTGGTGGACAATCGTCACGTAGTGGCAAATAAGCAGTATATAGAATAGTATCAGTATATAGAATAGTATGAGCTCTTGAAACCTCATCTCTCTTGATGTGAATAATCTATTTTAATTTACAATGTTCAGTTACTTGCGCTATGGAGACTTCAGATGGCTTGAAGAGAATGAAATTTGTCATTTGGATGTGCGGACGATAGAGGACGATGTAGATACGGGGTGTATCCTCCAGGTCGATCTTGAGTATCCTCAAGATGTACAGTACACAATGCTAATTCCGATTTGTAATTATGCCCAGAGAAAAGGATCCCACCCACAGGGAAACATAAGAAATTGCTAACAACTTTAGCTGATAAGACAGGTTATGTCATTCACTACTGTAACCATCGGGGGCTTCTGACACTATATGTAATGGTCGGGGGTTTATGTCGGGTAAGTGTGGAAGGACGGAGGCGTTAGAAGAGCTTGTAAACGAGGTGTTTATTTAACAAAGCTACACGTGATGTTTTAAATACAGAGTTCAATGAACAGAAATGCAGGATTCGCGCGTCAAGTTGGATTTTGACTCCATTCATTAGCCATAACTAGATACTGCCCTAACCACGTAACAGTAGTGTTATTGGCCACTTGAATCAATTTGACCTTTGACCTTTGCCCCTCCTCCTCTCCTCCCCCTCCCCCTCGCCCCCCGTTTCTCCTTCCCCTCCCCCAACGCCTTCCCCCCCCTGACCTACTTTCCTCTGATTGGCTTCCCTCACCCCCTGACCTACTTTCCTCTGATTGGCTGATCCCCCCTCCCCTCCAGCCGTCCAACCACGTACATGTTGGTGAATAATTATCGTTAATTAGGAGTGTCACGGCGGACGTGTTGGTTCTTGCTTAATTGGTGAATAATTATCGTTAATTAGGAGTGTCACGGCGGCCTTGTTGGTTGGTGTTAGGCGTTCCTCGCGCCATGGCTGGAGACCCTTCTCTATCAAAGGTAGGATGGGGGGGTGTCGGAGTTTTTATTCATGACTGTCGTGTTGCTGCGACCCTTCTCTATCGAGCTTCAGTCGTGTAATGCCAACTTTCTTCTTCACTCCGCTGTTGGTTTTCCCCCCTCCCGCCCCTCCCCCCTCCCCCTCCCGCCCCTCCCGCCCCTCCCCCTCCCCATCCCCCCTACAGGCTGCAAACCAGTTGATTCTTGCTTAGAGACGAGTTGAGACAAGAATAGCAGGTATGCTCAAATCCTTTCCCCTCCTGGCACCAGGTTGGCGGGCAGACAATGCGTGTGTAGCCAAGAATAGATATTGAGGTCATCGGGGCGTCAGGTTGCCGGGCAGACGAGTCAGGACAAGAATATATCGTGAGCTCAGGTGTGTGTTCAACCCTTTCCCCCTCAGCTTTCACTTCCGGAATTCACCCCCACAGAGCTGAAATTCTGATAATTGCCACATCCCGCAAATAGGGGACACATGAATCACTGTCAGCCCCACAGAGCCTGTCATGAACAATGGGAGTCGCTGCCCTCGTCATAAAAACTTCCCAACGTGCTATTGCCTTTCTTCCTTGAAGGCCGTTACAAACTAAGGGGGAAAGCAAAAAAAAAAATGTGTTTTACAAACCCTGGCTCTACAAGTTTAGAGAAACGCGTATTAATTAACTTAATTTTGTTTTGAAATCGCTGAAAGTATCGGTAACTGTTGTGTGTTTATTGAATGCAAAATAAAAGCGGTTCGGAGTTTATTTCACGTCTATTAATTAATTTAGTTTTGAAATACTAGAATAACTCATACGTCAAGACTGCAACTTTCACAATAGTAGCGTGTTATCAATTTTAGAAGCAAAATAATTTCCATCTAAACAAGCCAGTGGCTCGGAGTTTTCTCCATGCAAATGCGGGTTAACTTCCTCTAAATCAGCCTTCCCAAGATGAAAACAAACCTATCTTAATTTTGTTTTGAAATCGCCGAAAATCAATTTTCCCCCCACAGACATCGAACCCGGGACCTTATGAAACGCCATTTTAACGGCATATTTCTTGCAAATACAAAATATTTTATTTTTAGTTGAACAAAAGCGTGTTCATCAAATGACCAAATAGTAGAATGTTCGAATCTCGGACGTGCGAACCGGGGGTATTTTTTTCATGCAAATGCGGGTTAAATTCCTCTAAATCAACCTTCCCAAGATGAAAAAAAACACCTATTTTAGTTATACTTCCTTGAAGGCCGTTACAAACACTTTGTAAATAACTAGGGGGAAAGCTAAAAAAAAATGGTTTTACAAACCCTGGCTCTACAAGTTTAGAGAGAATAAAAAAAACGCGTATAATTAACTAAATTCGCAAATGCGTGTTAACTTCCTCTAAATCAGCCTTCCCAAGATGAAAACAAACCTATCTTAATTTTGTTTTGAAATCACCGAAAATCAATTTTCCCCCCACAGACATCCTTACATGTGAATCGAACCCGGGACCTTATGGAACGCCCTTTTAACGGCGTATTTCTTGCAAGTACAAAATATTTTATTTTTAGTTGAACAAAAGCGTGTTCATCAATCGACCAATGTTCGAATCTCGGACGTGCAAACCGGGGTTGTTTTTCCACGCAAATGCGGGTTAACTTCCTCTAAATCAACCTTCCCAAGATGAAAGAAAAACACCTATATTAGTTATAAAACTAAAATAAGCATATCTCCTAGGCAAACGTCTATTATTTATAAAACTAAAAGTGTTTACGCCTAATAGAAAAAAAAAACACCTCTATTAAGGATGCAAACAGAAATAAAATGCTTTCAATAATTAATAAAAAAACACACTAAAACTTACTAAGCATATGCCTCCTACTTAAATATTCATTTTATCAAAGTCATAAATGCCAAAGAGTACCACTCTTTGCTCATTGGCCTTCAAAGTAATTATAATTCTTTCAAAGGCTATAGATTTTTTTTTGATATGTCACCTGGTTTAGTTTTTTAAAATAACTGCCCTGACTGGTATTTTTTACATGTTCCTGGGTTCATTTCCCATTCAAAGACAGAAAATTTTAATTGTTGATTTACAATGTGATCGATCAAATATTCAAGCAACACCACGTTAGCGTGTCTGTATAGTAAACTCATGGTCCCGGGTTCATTTCCTTTACAATGGCCGCGTCACTTTAGACATTTATTAAATTCACGTTTCAGCAAGGTCTGTACACTTTCATTTATGATGTGTGTATGGGTTGTAAACAAATCCGTTGGAATATTACCCAATTTAGAGAGAGAGAGAGACAAAACCTTAAAAGTACAAAGAAACGGAAAAGATCACAAGTTAGGGCTGTTCCTTTGTTTGGTCACGCAGCACAGTTTGAAAAATGCTTCAATTGTGACAAACAGTCTATTGACTGAACACTGTAGCTCTCTCCCTCTTGTTTGTTATCTTCGCTCTCAAGGGCCGTTTATAACCTAGAGAGAGAAAGCAGCCTGAATGTCTTACAGGCACTATTAACGGTCTAAGCTGATAGCCTGGAAAAAAAATGTTCAATTCCCCCTCCGCACCATAAACGAAAATACTGGTTTAGTCTTTAAAATAACTGCCCTGTAAAGGGGTCAAATATTCAAACAGAACTTTAGTGTCTGTATAGTAAACGCCTGGTCCAGGGTTCATTTCCTGTACAAAGGCAGAAAATTATAATCGCCCCTTTAAATTCATGGCGCGTCTTGTGGAACAAAACCCCAACCGCGTCGTGTGTATATAGGTTTTCTATTCTCCCTCCTGAACAGTATTTATTATGTCAACAAAATATAGCCTCTAACATTAAACGATATTTAAAGTTGTATTTAATATTACGCAGGAATTTAGGGGGGCGAGGGTTTTTTTCGTAGAAAGCCTATATGTATTATTAGCACCGCGTCTTACTACATTTACGCTAATGTGTAATGGTCGGGTGATTGTGAGATGAAATGAAGGACCTACAGTTTAACGTGGAATCCGAACCAGTCTCTCGAAAAAAAGTTGGGTCATTACTAGCCCTTGAACAGCTTTAACAATCTCGAGCTAAAATAATGTTCCGGCAATTGACAGTTACTACAGGGTGTGGTTAATGGATTTGGCCAATGAAGAATAATTATTGAAAAACATTTATAGCTTGAATTAAAAAATAATAGAAGGGCTAGAGGAAATATTGACCCAAGACTCAATAGCTCACGTAAACTTTTGGAATAGTTTGAGTCCAACCAATATATAAAAAATTTCTCACACCAAAATCTTGTATCCGTGTAGTAAGGAGGTTATTAAAATAAATTAAATATTTAGTATTACATCAGGAGAGACGCGTTGTTACATTATTGTGGACCCAATCCACTTTGAGGAAGAGGAGGAAAAATATAACTATCCATAACACTTTTAAATTTGTATTATAAACTCGGTAATGCCACTTAAAAAGTTAAAAAAATAAACAGTATAATAAATGCTCATTAGAAACTTGAACACTAAACAGGAATTTTGCAATGAAACCCATCTATCGGAGACAGAGTTGGACACAAATATTAATCTCAAAGTAATGTATGACTATGTTTGATAAGGAAAATAGATTTGGTGCTAGTAAGCACTTACACCCCCCTTTATTTTGAGACAGAGGCAGTTTCCAGTTGAACTGGCGTTATCGATCTGTATCAAAAAGTCTCTAGGTCAAACCTTGGCTAGGAATGGTATTTATTTGCCCAAACCCTATTTTAGAAATTATTGTGTCTTTGTCTGACGGAACAGAGTAGCCACATCCATCCGAGTCGATGGGTAGAAGTCGAGTGACAAAATAAGTCTCTGCACATGCGCCGAGACCCTTATTGTATTTAGACCGGCAAGCCCCTTTGAGCTGGTTATAAATACAGCTCAAATCATCACAATCGGTCATTTAAATTTGTAATTGAGTACCGTAACCACCAAGATGAGCTTCGAGTCGCTAGAAAACTATATACAAGCAGGTATGTTTTTTTAAAAAATCGTTTAGTATATTTTAATGGTTTTTTTGCTTAATACATCTGTGGCGTACAATGGTGTTATTTTTTTTTTGCTAGTTGATGAGCCCCCGATAGTTGCCATGGCGGAACAACCTCAGGATCCCAATAATCTAGACCAATTGCAGATCTTTGGAGAAAATGGCGTGTGCGTCGCGGACGACCAATGCTCCATGGGTAATTTAACAGTCTACGATATATATTAGAGACGTGTCGGTGCTTTTTCCCCACCCACCCCCTAAATGCTAATTAATATGTATTTATTTTAATTTCAGACTACTGGGACCCACAGGGAATGGATGACGGACTGTCTGCCAGCGTCGCGATGTCCCCGCCAGAGCAACCCGGGCGGACTCAAGTCCTCTGCCGTTCCCGAGGGGTCTAACCACACCCCATGGCATCCTCTCGCCGCCTCCCCTAACGCCTGAGGCACACTGCGTCGCGGGAAATGCTCCCCCGTCTGTTTGGGCAGATTTGGACGCCCTCCACCAGCTGGTATGTAAGTACATGCTACATGTAGCCACTAGTTTGAAAATAGTCTATATGTATTTCTCTCTCTCTCGCGCGCGCACAAACGCCATTATATCATCCCGAGATCGAATTGTACTAGTATACACTTAAAAACCTTTATTCTTCTATTTTTACCGGCTTGTGTTAAGACATCGTAGAGAGAGAGAGAGAGAGAGAGAGAAAAACCCGACCGAGTGCCTCTCAGCCAATCTTAACAGGCTCTCTCTATCTCTCTCTCCCTCTTGTTTGGTTTCTTTGCTCTCAAGGGCCATTTATAACCTAGAGAAATCAGCCCGAATGTCTCCAATCCGTTATTAACGGTCTAAGTTGACCGTTTTTTAGGAGCACAGTGACTATATTCCATTCACGATAGGTTTTTTACATGGATGACAGTTCGAAAATCACATGTTTATGTTTTGGGTTGCCGGCACTTGTTTCACAGTTTTGTTAAAAAATGTAAAGATCTTTAATTCTTTAATTACCTGTTGTTATATATTACATTTAAAATAACGTAAACTTAAGTTTTCTCATAATATTTCATTTCTTTTTTTTGTCCGACTCGAAACTATATTATTTTTAAACATAATTAAAAGTACTTATTTTTAATTTTTGAACGTTACTGATTTTGTGTAATATAGTGCCATTTTGCGGCTATGTTCGTCAGAAGTTTTTTGTGAAAGCGGTGATAATATTTTTTAGGGGGGGGGAATAAATCGATAAATAAACTTTGTGTCCTACCTCAACGGATTAAAATTATAATATTTAGCGGGAATTTTTTTCTTTGCTTTATTAATTAGAGAGAGGTCAAGGGTTTGATTCCAGGGCATCGGCGAAAATGCACGTTTAAGCTTTAATAGTGCTAAAATAAGTCCCGGGTTCGCTTCCTAGGTTTTTTACCTGGATGCCAGTTCAAAAATCACATGTTTATGTTTCGGGTTGCCAGCACTTGTTTCACAGTTTTGTTAAAAAATGTAAAGATCTTTAATTCTTTAATTACCTGTTGTTATATATTACATTTAAAATAACGTAATCTTAAGTTTTCTCATAATATTTCATTTTTTTTTTGTCCGACTCGAAACAATATTTTAAACATAATTAAAAGTACTTATTTTTAATTTTTGAACGTTACTGATTTTGTGTAATATAGTGCCATTTTGCGGCTATGTTCGTCAGAAGTTTTTTGTGAAAGCGGTGTTAATATTTTTAGGGGGGGGGAATAAAACGATAAATAAACTTTGTGTCCTACCTCAACGGCTTAAAATTATAATATTCAGCGGGAATTTTTATTTATTTATTAATTAGAGAGAGGTCCAGGGTTTGATTCCAGTGCATCGGCGAAAATGTTCGTTTAAGCTTTCATAGTGCTAAAATAAGTCCCGCATTCGATTCCCCCTGTAGATTTAGCCCTGCAAGGGGATAGATTAAATGCCTTGGACTGTATTTTACTACACACACACACACATTGCGAAGGATCCCCGGTTCGATTCCCTTTATGTTTAACAGTCATGAACTGTGTATTTATTAAACATATGTGAAAGGGCTGGGTTCGATTCCCTGCAAATTCAGCCCTTCATAGCAATAGATTAACACTCATGGACTGTGTATTTATTACACTCTTGCGACCCTTCATAGCAATAGATTAACATCCATGGACGGTGTATGTATTACACACTTGCGAAGGGGCCGGGTTCGATTCCTTGTAGATTTAACCCTTCATAGAATTAGATTAATTGACATGTTATATTTTAACGCGTGTGTGTGTGTTATAGGGCAACTGGAGGAAGGAAATTGCAACACATCCCCCTCACACCACCACCAGCTATGGGACCACTCCACCCAGACGTACCCGCAGCGCCCCAGCGCCCGGGAGACGGGGTTCGAGCCCCGGTTTCCCCGCAGGCCGGAACAGCTTCACCCCTGCCTCTATGCCAGGGAGACGGGGTTCGAGCCCCGGTTGCGGCGCGGCAGACAGGGAGCGTGGAGGCGGCTACTGCAGGACCATCTTCAGCTCCACAACCAGGAATTAGTGGCCCGGTAAGAGAGCTAGGTGGAACATTGCAAAATGGCGTCCCTCTCCTCATCGTTGAAGAGAGGATTAAACAATTGAGGCGTTTCTTTTATACTGGTAGGGAAATTACCGTACATCTTGGTGCACCAGCAAGCGATCGTGACGCATTAAGCTGGCTTGAAGAACAAATTACTAATTTGCTCCATCGGCTGCAGGACCACGGCGTTAGCGCCGATGATCACGTAGGCTTGCTTTTGAGTAGCACTGACTCTAGGTTAAGCCCTGTGTATGTCTCATTTAGGCGAGCAGACCAGCTAGACGCTAGAGCAGTGCTTGATAACGTAATTCACGTGTTGCAGAGTAATACTTTGTTTTTGAGTACTGCACCCTTGTACGTTAAACTCTGTCACTTTAATGAACCTCGCGGGAGGGGTAATCATAAATGTGATAAACTCTCTCCCGCTAGCACATATAGCCGTAAAAACAAAGGGATCATTACGATTCAAAATGGCGACAGTCTTTGCCTTGCCCGTGCATTGGTTGTCGCCAAAGCTATATGTGACAATAAAAAAGAACCAGGATGTATGGACGTGAACACCTTTAGACAAATCATATGGGGACGTAATATTAAAAAATACAAAGCAGAAGATTTATGCCGTGATGCCCGTGTGAATCTTTTGAAGGGTGGTGGACTCACTGAACTGAAACAATTTCAAGCATACCTCTCCGAATACAAAATCACGGTGTTTCGGGAACGTAGAGGGAGACAGGTCTTATATGAGGGGCCTACTCCCTCCGAACATTCCTTTAAGGGGCACCTTGATTTGTATTTTCACGACGACAAACAAAACCATTTTGATGTCATAACATCCTTGACAGCCGCATTTAAGTGCTCGTACTTTTGCCGTGAGTGCCGTGTGCCATTCAGTAATAAGAATGCGCACAAGTGCGTCTCCGCGTGCGAAAAGTGCCACGCTAAAGCGGCTTGTAGTGGAGGCCGAACTGTGCTCTGTAAAGACTGCAGGCGTTGGTTCACAAACCAGACGTGCTTTGATAACCATAAATGTCCCGGTTTTTGCAGAGGTCACAAATCGGTCTGTGATGTCAAAAAGGTTTGCGAGGTATGCGGGCAATTTTTCAGTTTGGAAAAATCAAATTATTCACATAGGTGTTATGAGACTTTTTGTAGAGTATGCGAGACCCATCGTCCTTTTGGTCATTTTTGTTATATGAAGCAGGCCCCGTCAAAGCCGTCACTGGAAAAGAGTAATTTCATGTTTGTATTCTATGATTTTGAATGCAGACAAGAAACGCCTCTTCAAGGTGCGGCCGGCACGTACTTGCACGAACCTAACCTCTGTGTCGTGCAATCGTGTTTTAAGGCCTGCGTACATATAGATGCAAATGACCATAATTGCACCAACTGTGGGGGCGATAGGACTCGCATATTCAAGGGTGATACCACAATGGCCCAATTGTTAAAATTTTTAGAACAAATTGAAGCATCAAAATTTAAAGATATCACCCTCCTCGGCCATAACGCGAAATCCTATGATGGAAATTTTATTTTAAAGTATATGATGGAGGTTAAAAAATGGACTCCAGAACTTGTAATGAATGGTGGGAAAATCATGTCCATGCGTTACGGTCCACTCCACTTTATTGACTCGCTGAACTTTCTCCCGATGTCGCTGTCCAAATTGCCCAAAACTTTTGGCCTGGACGAGTCTTTGGCCAAGGGACATTTCCCCCATTTTTTCAATAAAAAAGAAAAGGCGGGGTATAGGGGTCCCTTGCCGCCAAAGGAGGACTACGGCATAGGCGAGATGTCAGTTTAGGGAAAGGAGCACTTTGGGAAGTGGTATGACGCGTTGGTCAAAGAAAATTATGTCTTTGATTTTAAACGCGAGTTGGAACTGTATTGTGTGAAAGATGTAGAGATCCTACGGAAGGCCTGCCTGAAGTTTAGAGAGATGCTCATGGAGAAAGCAAAGGTGGTCCCTATTAGAGAGGCGTGTACAATACCTGGAGCGGCCATGTTGGTTTACCGCCGAAGTCATCTTAAGGAGAATACTATCGGTATTATCCCTAACGGTGGTTATCGGTGCGCAGACCAACAGTTGCACGTCGCTGTACAATAGCTCTGCTGGGAGGCCCATCAGCGTGGTGTCTCTATTCTTCATGCGGGTAACGGCCGTGAGGAATATGTGTTAGGACTCCGTGTAGACGGTGTTGTTAAAGCTGGAGATACCACCACCGTCTTCCAGTTCTGGGGCTGTTATTGGCACGGGTGCCCTCTCTGTTACCCTGATAGGACCACCCCTGTCAAAAATAGTCCCCACGAGACCATGGAGACGCGATATGAAGCGACCATGGCTTGTTTGGAAAAGTTTAAGAATGCCGGCTACATGGTCGTAGAGATGTGGGAGTGTGTGTTTAATGCGATGAAACGCACAGACAAGGACTTGCAGCAATTTGTACTCCAACACGAGGTGTATACCAAGGAGCCTCTCAGCCCAAGGGATGCATTCTTTGGCGGGCGTACAAATTGTATCAAGCTCTTCCATGAAGCAGACCTTTCTTGTGGGGAGAGATCACGTACTTGGATGTGTGTTCGTTGTATCCATACCTTTGCAAGTACAAAAAATACCCAGTTGGCCACCCCAAAATTCACTTGGAACCAAATTGTCCGTCTATAGATCAAGTAGAAGGCATAGCCAAAGTTACAGTGACGCCTCCGCGAGATTTATTCCTGCCCGTATTGCCTACACGGATGCACGACAAACTAATGTTCATCTTGTGCAGGAAATGCGGGGAGGAGAAAAACCAAGGCACATGTCAGCACAACGACAAAAAAGATCGCTGGTTGACAGGCGTTTGGGTGATTGACGAGATCCGGAAAGCCGTTGAGAAAGGCTACACCGTTGAAGCAGTACACGAAGTGTGGGAGTACAATGTATCTGTTACGACCGTCAGACGCGTTCTGGCGGCCTGTTTCACGGGTACATTGATACTTTTTTGAAAATTAAACAAGAAGCCAGCGGATGGCCAGAGTGGTGTACCTCACAGGAGGAAAAGTTAGCTTACATTCAAAATTATGAGGAAAGGGAAGGGGTAAAACTCGATTTCGGCTCTGTTTGTAAAAACCCTGGTCTCCGCATACTGGCTAAATTTTTTTAAATTCACTATGGGGAAAGTTTGGGCAAAGACCCGATTTACCACACGTAGCCATTATCAACGACTATCAGGGAATCCACAAGTACCTGACGGATCCGTACATCACCGTGGACAGCGTCATTGATGTAAATGATGAGGTTATGTTCCTCAATTACAAGGATGCGCGTGACGCGTTGCACCCTAACCCTAACACGAGTGTGGCGGTGGCATGCTACACGACTTCTATGGCTAGGTTGCACTTTTACAGCATCCTTGAACAATTGGGGGACCGCGTTTTGTATCATGATACAGATATTGTTCTATTCACCGACCGCCCCGGCGATTGGAGTCCACCTACCGGAGACTTTTTGGTGACCTCACTGATGAACATCAGGATTACGGTCCGGGAAGCTACATTAGCGCCTTTGTATCTGGCGGTCCCAAGAATTACGCGTATCGAGTTTGTGTTGGTGGCGATCCTGCCAAAACAAAATCGGTGTGCAAGGTTCGCGGGATCACCATAAACTATGGCAACCGGAACGATGTTAATTTTGAAGTTTTGAAAGCTATGGTCACAGAACAGGCTGCGGAAAGATACATACAGATACCGCACAAAATTGTAAGAAAAGGTCTTGCGACTGTATGTACCGTTTCGCAGACTAAAGTCTACCGGCCCGTGTACACCAAACGACGGATAACCGATGATTTTAATACGTTACCGTTTGGGTATCAGAGTCCTTATAAACGCCCTCGCCACGAATAAAAGGTGATCATTTAGACGGGCTGAATAATCATCTTTTTTTCTTTCACTCTAGACAGTTCCACTGACATACCATTTTTCAAAGATTTGAAATTTTTTTCATATTTTTTTCTGCATGAAAACAAGCATATTTTTCATATTTTTTTATGCACCCGGGTTACTTTTTTTTATATTTTTTTATTTGCCAGTACAGTCTTCCACCTACCTGATTTTTTTCTAGTCAATTCTAGTCAACTGTTTGTATATATTTATTTCAAATCTAATAAACAGATTGTATATATATATATATATATATTTATTACCTTCCTTGTCAAATATAATAGAATGTTTGTATATATTTATCATATTTATTACCGAGGCCACTATTCCCCCCCTATTTTGTAAATATTCACTGTGTGTAAATACATATTGTAAATATTCACTGTGTGTAAATAAATATTGTAAATATTCCTATTAATTTAAAATAATATGAAGATCATCCTAAGTGTATTATTTGTGTTGTTTTTTGTAAAAGTTGCAGACATTAAATTTCTTGTTGCATTTTAAGTGACTGCTTTGTTTAGTGTAAATATTATATATAGTTTCAAATTTAAAACTTTATAACATATTAATTTAAAAGAATTTCAAAATCCTCTAAAGTTTTTTTTTAAAGTGTTTTGGGAATAAATATTATAAAACTGTTTTGCTTGTGTTTTAACGTCTACACCCACACCACCCTCCTATCCGATATATAGCTTATAAGCTCAGGCTCAAACAATATAGTATACACCCTCAGGATTTAAAAAAATATGACGCTCATATTATCATACAGAAAATTGGGCAGTTTACAGGCTCTTTGGGTGGCAACAAAGCTGCCGCCTCCTTCAGGTCTTTGATTCTCCAACCAACTTATTTTATTGACGATCGGCAATTGATTAATTTAAAACATTCATAACAAGCAGTAATAGGTCTTTTGACCAATATATCTACCAGCTAGAAAATGAGTAGGAGTCAATTTTTTTGTTAGTTTTTTATTGACAATCAGCAATTGGTTAATTTAAAACATTCACAACAAGCAGCAATATTATTTAGGTCTTTTGACCAATACATATAAAAGGCATCTACCATCTAGAAAATGAGTAAGAGTCACCTCCTAAATAATTCAAGACACGTTGAGAGGTGGTAGAGTGTATATTGACAATGTCTCCACAGTTTTTACCTGGCATTCTTACTCTTCCAACAAACTCAAGCACAATAACATTAGGTTCGGGCTCTTCCGATAGCACAACGTTATAACTTTTGTTTTTCTCAAGTTCGTTTAAGCACTTGACACGATTGTATTCCTCTTTCTCTATCAGGTCTAACGCACTGCATAATACCTTCTCGTCCCAACAGGTATCCTGGTGAGCAGCATTTTGATGACATTTGTGCCGAATAAGACTGGAGAGCTTTGCGTAGGATCCGTGGCATTTAAACGGTATAATTTCAATTGGAGATGCAGCAAAAGAAATAAACACTCACAAACTCTAACGTTTTTTTTCTTTTTTCAAAATGTCACCGCTAGCTCCGATTACAGCAGCAGAGTACGTCTAGTTTATTAATTCACTTTTAAACATCACACTTTGTCCTCCAAGATATATCATACAGCGTGCTTTAGATTTAAAGCACTTACAATCCAAATAATATATTGACTTTGGAAGGAAAACGTTACCGAAACTGCCCAGACTGAGTATGTAGTTGGCGGGCGTTTCACCTATAATTTTAACGTTTGAATAATTTCTGTAAATTGTTAAATCCTCGAGATTTACAGGTTCTTCGGACTTTACCTACGGTGATGGCGGGCACGTAGGTGACTGGTAGACAGACGACTCTGACTGTGGATACGCCAGTGAATCTGACGCAGGTGACTCTACTGACCGGTAGACAGACGACTCTGGTGGCGGGCTCTCTGAGGCTGGGTACGCCTGTGACTCTGGCGTGGTGTTCACCTGTGTCTCGGGGGGTGGCGACGGCGGCGTCGTGTGGTGCGGTGGTCGGAAGGGTGGCTACCACGTCCCCTTGCGGAAGTTGTAAACGGTGACGTCATATCACACATGTATGTCGCTTCTATTCTCTCATAGGGTAGTACTTCCATCGCTCTTATCGTGTGACAGGTCGAGTCGCAAAACTCGATATAGCCTCGCTCCTCTATTTTGTAAATTACCTGTCTATCACTCATCGTCACACTGTGAACATTCTCCCCCGTCATATAGGCACACCCATCAATCGAATGACCAACAAACATTAAATTAATATAGCCTGTTCCAAGCATGGTGAACGTTCCGTACTAACCACACCGCCGCCCGTTGGTAACTGCACCGCTTAAACGCGTTCAAAGTTCACAATGGTAGGTGAGCCGGGTTTTACTCCGGCGCAGGTAAATACCAGTTTTTCTTTATTTAACTCACACACGTCTTCATCTGTAAGAGTACCAAAACGACAGGGTAGAAATACACAAAACTCACCGTCTAGATAGGCTATTAGGCGTCTCCCGAACTTTGTATTGACGGCTTTTAGTCTATCCACCGAGTACTTTTGATCTACGGCTAGATCACACAATTTTACGGTCTGCACCGCGTCGACAATATTTACCAGCTGCTGTAACTTGTCCATTTTACCTGACTCTACAAACGTTTATAAATAGACAACTAAGTGGGGCCCCTCTTAATACCCTCCCTCGTTCGACGTCACACGATATATTCTTGTCCTGACTTGTCTGCCCACCAACCTGACGCCACGATGACCTAAATATATATTCTTGTCTCAACTTGTCTTGACGACCCGCCAACCTAGCGCCAGGGTTGCGACATAACACGCAATGAAAAAAAACCCATGTTGTCCTGTCCATGACGAATACACATATCCGTGCGTTGTGAAAGACGATACCAAACAAACAATTTTAGTAGACTTTTGTACCGGGATAGCGGCCCCTAACCGAGGATTCGGTGGCCCCTGATTGTGCATATGCCGGCTAGAGTTGTGACATAACACGCAATTGAAAAAAACCCAAGATTGTCGAGGTCACGATATATTCTTGTCCTGACTTGTCTGCCTGCCAACCTGCCGCCCCCGAAGACCTCAATATATATTCTTGTCTCAACTCGTCTTGTCGAGCCAGGGAAAAAAACCGTTGCCCTGAGGCAATTAATATTCTTGTCTCAACTTGTCTTGACGACCCGCCAACCTGGCGCCAGGGTTGCGACATAACACGCAATGGAAAAAAACCCATGTTGTCCTGTCCATGACGGATACACACATCCGTGCGTTGCGAAAGACGATACCGAACAAACAATTTTAGTAGACTTTTGTACCGGGATAGCGGCCCCTAACCGAGGATTCGGTGGCCCCTGATTGTGCATATGCCAGCTAGAGTTGGGACATAACACATGATATATTCTGGTCCTGACTTGTCTTCCTGCCAACCTGGTGCCAGGAGGGGGGGGGAAGGGTTGAACACACCTGCTATTCTTGTCTCAACTCGTCTCTAAGCAAGAATCAACTGGTTTGCAGCCTGTAGGGGGGGAGGGGCGGGAGGGGGGAAAGCCAACAGTGGAGTGAAGGAGAAAGTTGGCATTACACGACTGAAGCTCGATAGAGAAGGGTCGCAGCAACACGACAGCCATGAATAAAAACTCCGACACCCCCCCCCCCCATCCTACCTTTGATAGAGAAGGGTCTCCAGCCATGGCGCGAGGAACGCCTAACACCAACCAACAAGGACGCCGTGACACTCCTAATTAACGATAATTATTCACCAACATGTACGTGGTTGGACGGCTGGAGGGGAGGGGGGATCAGCCAATCAGAGGAAAGTAGGTCAGGGGGTGAGGGAAGCCAATCAGAGGAAAGTAGGTCAGGGGTGGGGGAAGGCGTTGGGGAAGGGGAAGGAGAAAGCGGTGGGGGAGGGGGAAGAGAGGAGGAGGGGGCAAAGGTCAAAGTTCAAAGGTCAAATTGATTCAGGTGGCCAATAACACTACTCGTAACCTATAAACTAGTGGTCGTTCCTCAACAGTGGTTTGCACACAAGTCCATCTTGTACTCTTATAAAGAAATACAAGGCAATTGTATCACCGAGACTCGAACCCATAAGTCAAGATATCTAACACAGATTCGATGCTAACCCGACGTACTATACGTCATGGACACATGTCACCATGGACCCCATGTCCGAAACAAGCGTGCCAAACGACTGACCAGAAAAGAGTGAGTCCCCTCCCCCCCTTTTCTACTCGACTTGTATTTAATAAATCGTTTTAACATAGTTTTTGAGACATGTGCCAACTAAGGGTTTGGCAATTGAACACTTAGCAATGCGTCTATGACACACCCTGATGTTTAGAAATCCTCTCCTAAATCAAACTCAAGTCGGCGAATTCTTTTAAACATAATTTATTTACTTTATTACAACAATGTCACACATTAGCTCTTACACTACCGTAATATAAATCTATGTTTGACGAACTGATTTAATCTGGACGGAGTTCACGGGTGCTCATTTTCAAACTGTCGATTTGGTTGGCTCCATATGTAACCCCAAACGCAGAGATGTTAGATAAGGCAACCAATCAATTTAAAAATGTGTTTTAAAGCTGATGAACAATGCCGCATTCGGTCATCTCACATCTAAAATAGGGTTTATCGTAGGATAAAGATAGCTATGAGGTGAGAAGAAAGGTTTGGGTTGGGTAATCTCGCAATCCCAAATTTAAGAACATTACGATTGTTTCGGAAAACCTTATACTAATCGAAATGGAGCCTTAAGATATTCATTTCGATATGTCGATCTATTTGGGGTTCGCCATATTGGAAGGCTTGAAAGTTGTCATGTACAGTCTTTATTATTAGGTCATTGTTCCCGCTTTCCTTCTAGGTATATTAAAATTCCAGTTCTTGGATACGGACTCACTCCAGTACGAGATTACTGTGGAGGACGCGTACCACCAACTAGTACCGCGAGCCAAAGTCTGCCTTGACACATACACTTGAGGACAAGATAATGTTTACGGGATGCCCCTAGTCTATAAAAGGGTACTCGGTAAACTCAAGGACGAGACTCTAAATCTAATCATTACCGAGTTTATAGGTTTACATACTAAATTCTACTTGTTTGTGGTGCTAGGAGAAGGTATCAAGATGTAAAAGAATCTAGAGTAGTGCACTAAGAACAATTTCATTGGAAGACTACTTTCATTTCCTTACAAGTAAGATAATTTTAATGAGCGAGACCCGTTCAATAAGAGCAATAGGATTATAAATATACATAAACAAAATGTAATCAGGTGGCCCTATGCTCCACCGAAGACATAGTACCCTGGTACTACTATTCTATACGTGACCAAGTATCGAGTGAAGAAAAGTGAGACATTGACTTTCATCTAAGGACTATAAACTGGATTACGAGCTTTGTTGAAGTGTGTATTCATTTAATCTTGTAGCATAAAAAGTTCTATCTCTTTAATATGTGAAGAACATAATTCATGTAACCTTATCGTATAAACAATTTATATCTGTAATAATAAAAAATATATTTTTGTAAAATGCGAAAGAAATATATTCCATCTAACCTTATGGTATGAAGAGTTTATATTCCCAATGAAGAAGAGTATATTCATGTATTATGTAAATCTTTTATCAATATTTTGTTTTAATAGATTTAAAAAATAAAAAAAACGTACTGTTCTAATACGTCTTTCCCTGGAACAAATACGTTATAAAGTCAAATAGGGTTTTACACTTTTTTATTTAAAAAACAGAACACAGCTAAGACATAATCCTTACATCCTAGATCTATACTTTAACAGATTAAATATTATCAAAATTTGGAAACGTCCTTAAACTTATAGTTGTTGTATTCCTAAATTGTTACATATTCTAAACTTTCTAGCTAGTACTCTTAAATACATCCTAGACTTATACTCTAACAGATTAAAATCATACTTATTTCTAGATAAATATATACTCAAATATTATAACGATAAATCCTGAATATAATTGATATTATCCTAGCTGAATATACATTTCGACAAATATAGCTAAGCTTAGTGAATATCCCAGAATAATTGATAAAGTTAACCAAATAGTTTTATTATTGTTATTTATATATATATATATATATATATATATATATATATATATATATATATATATATATATTCTATTATAAATATGTTATGTATCTCTATTCACTTTCTTAACATTCTAGTATTCACCCTGTCTGTTAATACACCAATCTGGTGATAGGTACAATAAGTAAGAATCGACCTTATTGGCTGGACTGTTTACCATGCTATTTCCATTTAAAAGACATGTTCCCTCAGAGATGAGTTCTCACAAACAGTTTCTGCTGCTACGCAAAAATGACCTTTCATGGTTTAAATGTTGCATATTCATTTTCAATAAAAAATACTCGAAGATTTAAGGTACATTATCGAAAAGCATGCTAACTAAGCGTATCACATTTTCAATTATTTTTACAAGTACTCGATGAAAGTTATTCGATTTTTTTTACTTGACACCTTGGCAGTCTTATTTCCACGATCGCATATAACGAAACTAATTATTGTTTTTCTTAATTTAATGATTTTAATTACTCCTTGTTAAAATATGTTTATTTATAAACATAAGCTAATTAGAGTAAGTTACGAAATATAAAAAAATATAAATGTTTTCACTTTTATAAAGGTACATTTACTATCAATTTATTTAACATAAATGTAAAAAGAAAAGTTTATTTAATTAAAAAGAGCACAAAACAATGTTTTCTTTATCTTATTTATTGTGAGACACTTATTAAAACGCATACTTTCATATTGACTGTACATTCAACATGAAACCTGAAAATAAGGGGCTGGAGGTCACTGTCAGTGTCGACTGCCTACTACAGGAAGAGATTGACATGTTATTAGCATCGAATTCCATTGAAAGACTCCCGAGTAATGTTGATCAACCGTTTGCCATGGAACAATTTGAGTAGATGTCACTAAAAACTACTCGAGTAATTTTAATCGATTACTCTATTCTTAGAATTACACCATTACATCATTACACCAGTCCCTTATGTAGCACATATGTTGAATGCATATATACATTCAACGGTACATATTAGGTAGGCACAAACAGTTTTTTTTTACCTTACACCCATTACTTTGTATATCTATCAATGGTACCGTACATGCAGGTTCACTCATTGATTTTATAAAAGACATAAACATAAACAGTACCATTGGGTTGGGTAAGTGTATACCCCAAGGTTGCACTCTCATCATGGTCCAGATCACCTTCATCCCGGTCAGCCAGGCGACTAGTCTTCAACCATTGACACTGATATACAGGATAAAGATCTTCAAATGGGTAAGGAGGTTAGATCGCTTCAGACACTAATTGGTTAATACTCGTCACTGCGGACAAATGTTTCAGGATAAAACGATCTCTATATTCCTTGTGTTGCAGTCCAGCAAAGCCTAGAAACTAAAAATAGCTCATAGCTAAGACGCACATCGTTTACGTTTTCTAACTTAACGTTTAGGTTTGCTGCCAGGGATGGTAGTTTCCTTCTTCTGTCTAGAACTTGTAATGATATGTAATTATACATATCAATATGTTATTATTTAAATCTATATTCAAAATTATGATATTTAATATTCGAGCGGGTAGTAAGATTTATTTGTGTAGAACTGTCGAGTTGTAAGGTGTGGTGAAATCCTTCTACGTCTCTATTTAAAAAGACAACGCACTTTCCGTGGAAAGAGACGCATCTGGATGACCTCACCCCTTTTCTTCTAGGAAGCTTCGAGAAGGAAATGTCGCTTGATATACCCCTTCAAATGCGCACATCTCCTCACTGCTGGTGATCCTTCCTTCTCGACAAGAAGACGTATAGCTAAGATTCATTTAACGCAATAGTTGGGCTTTTATCAAATATATAATGCGTGTAATATCTAGCTAAAAGTAAATAGTTCAGTCATTTAAAATTAAAATAAAAGACTATAAAAAGAAATACCAGAACTTTTAATTTATAAAATAATACCATTAATTATTACAATAATATCACCCTAACGATGGCGTATAGACATTTCTTATCAGGCTAGCGTTTTAATTATTACAATAAAGCAGGGGTGACGTTAGAGCTATCTACCTCGTCTGGTCCAAAGAAACACGACAGTTGACCTAAACTGATGTACTTTTTATATTCGTTATATGTGCGATGGTATAAATTAGGAAGGGAATGAATGAACTCTGGTGATTCTAAAGTGTACTCGTGTGTCAAGTTACATCCGTTTTGACAGATAAGTCCTAAAACTTTTAAACCACTTATAGAGGAGCCATACATTTCTTGTAGTGTACTTGTAGGCTGTACCGGCATCACTGGGACTCTTAATAACTTTATGCTGGGTTTTATTTAATCTTTCTCAGAGAAGGGCAGTTGAGCTCTTTCAACTCGTAAAAGTTGTACTACTCACTCTTGCCGATGATACTCTGTAGCCAAATTATACTCCTTCCTTTAAGAAACAGAGTGTTAAAAATAAAGGTTTGGAACCTTAGGATCTTGTAGTACTCATTAAAATTAGTAAATAAATCTTAGAAAACGTAGATCCGCAAATCAACTCACATAGAGATACAGGCAACTATGTCTTTCAGCAATGAAAATTAGTTGAATACAAAATTAAATGTTATTTGGGTTTACATGGCACAAATGTATTGGTTTATCATTACGCAAGGTGTTCTACATTTTTTCCTTCCATTTCCACACAAATTTCACATCTTCGAATCAGTTGCGTGCTCTTTGAAAAAAATCTTGTCTTCATTTCAAACTTTTGACACACGTTTTCAAACCACTTTTGTAAGTCTGCTTTGTAAATGATTTTACACCAATACATTAAACTATTTAAATATCTATATTCAACTCTTTAAATATCGACATAAAAAAAGTCCAAAGGATTAAGGTAAGGGTGCCAGAAGGCCATGTGACTGGTCCTCCTTGATCTTCTATTAAATATCTTATTGAGGTGATGTCTCAAAACTAGCGAAAATTGAGGTGGAGCATCGTTATACATATGTCACATTCGTTGTCTTTATCTAAGGAGCGCATCCTCCAAAAACTTAGGTAAAACTTTCAGTAGAAAATTATGGTAGCAGCACCATTTTATCTATTCGATAAAATAGTGATCCTATTAGCCTGTCTCTTTAAATCGTCAGCCAAACATTTAATGAATATCATTGTTGGTGTGATGACTCAAGAATGGAATAAGGATTTTCATTTGCCCATATATGATTATTAATAAACTTTACAATGTCATCGCTAATAAATCAAGTCTCATCAGTAAACATAATGTCAGCAACAAAGCCTGCGTTAATAGCGAGTTTTCCGAGAATCCATGGGCAAAACACCACCCCTGCTTGATGATCAGAGGGAGTGATAACCTGCACTCGTTGAATATGTTATGGGTACAGCATCTGTTCACGAAGTATTCGCCAGACCATAGGTGTATTGATTCCTTCACTAGCTGCAATTCTTCTTACACTAGCTCTTGGATTATGTTCCACTATTCTCGAAACAAAAACTTAAATATCAGGAGAAAAAAACACTTCTTGGACGCCCACGATCCATAACCCAATGGATAAAAAAGCCGTGTTCACACAATCATTGTTGTATTTTTACAAATAATGTATGGGGCGGATTTTGTGCTATTGTGATGCGTTTCCTCGTAGATGACGAGACGACGAGTGGCAGAATCATTTTCATTGACACAGCAATAAATAAAATGTATGTTTGCCATTTCCAAGTTAGAATAATAAGCTATCACTAACCCAACCTCTTAAAACACAATTAACACTCCTCGAACAACATCCACAGTACCAAAACTTTGAGTTATGTTATTCTGATCAGTGTTGAACCCAGAAGCGGATTTACACTATAGGCCCACTAGGCACGGGCCTAAGGGCGGAGGCTTTAGGGGGCGGCAAATTTTGGATAACATTATCATTTTTTTCATTATAATATTTTGTTTATAATAATAGCGTTTAAAAATGATTAACTAACATTAACAAAATAGTTAAAGTTAAAGTCAGAATAACAATATTTCTTTTTAAATAACTGTACTTTGCAATCGCCCTGTAACTGAATTCAACGATCAACAATAAGCATACGTGATTATCTTTTGTAAAAATCTTTTCTCGAATACAACTCTACCCCCCCCCCTTCCCCAGCAATACCTCTTACCACCAAAACTACCTAAAGCCCTTGACAATAACTAAAAATGCAACGTTGCCAAGTCATAGCTTGAGTAACTTACTACACGCTGTAGCTCGTAGAAGTCTTATCAAATATATTGCTTTGTCGTTCTCCTAACGATTCTATTCAACAGTACGTAATTAATATTACTAATAGGCCAGTTGTTCAGTGGTTTTGTGTTTGTGGTGTAGATATGGCTGTTCTAGTGTGCGACATTTGAATTAAATAGGCATACTGTCTATTTAGTAACAATCTATCTGGTTAATTATTAGTATTATTTCTATTATTATGATTGTGATCTATGTTAATTTATTTCGCTGTTAATCACGCGATTCATTAAAATGAGTGATAAAAACAAACACCCAAAATTAAGTGGGCAGAATTTCGTAAGCTGGCAAAAGAAAAGCGAGGAAGGGAAGCTAAAATTCTGAAAATGCTTGGTAAAGTGGACACATATTTTACAATAAATGTGGCTAGTTCAAGTAAATGTACTGATATACGTGATGATAGCACTACAGCCATTGTGAAAGAAGTAAGTCCGAACAAAACAGTGGTCGAGAATGAAAGAAAAAAAGTTTTTTTTGAATTCGAGTCACATGTAGGCCTGTATGTTGAATCAGCTGATAAAATCAGTAATAATCTTGTTAGTGATGATCCAGCGGACTGGTGTGTTAATGAGTCAACAAATGACATTATTCTACGTCATGGAATTAATCAAATTGGTAGCAATGATTTTTCTAATTCACGAAGACTCATAGCAGGTAAAACCATACATTTGAACAAAAGTGTTTTATTATCGCAAAATTTAAATGATGAATCAACTTTGCGTGATTACTCAGTAGCCTATATTCTTGTAGTAGTGGTGCGGTTTATTTTCCGTCATGTAAATAGTTTGGAGGAAAGGCCACGATCGCTACTCACGGTATTTCAGATTATACTATTTTATCTCAACATGAGAATTCGCAGGAACACAAAAATTGTGAGTAGACGCTTTTAACAAGGTAAACATCCCTTAGAACCGTATAAAATCATTTTGAGTCTTATGTTCAGACAGAACAAATGTACTGACGCAATGTATTGGAGAGAGTATTTGCAGTAGTGGAAAATATAACAAGTCGTGGGCTTTCCCTACGTGGGCATGAAGAAAAATTTAATTCATTACATAACGGTCAGTTTATGATGTCTTTTGAACTTATAGTCGAGTTCTATCCTTTTCTCGCGTAGAACATTGAACGATATGGAAATTTGGGACAGGAGCATAAAATATCTGTCTTCATCAATATGTGATAAAATAATCGAATTGCTTTCTGAGCAAGTTTAAAAAACTCTAATCAGTGATATCAATCAGGTTAAATATTTCTCTATCATAGTCGATTATACTGCGGATATTTAGCATATCGATAAATTATCTTTCATAGTAATGTATGTGGACGGAAAAGGCGAGCCTGTTAAACGTTTCTTTTTGTTTTTGCCAAACCCATGACATAAGTCTGAAAATCTTGCTGAAGCAGTAGTTACAGTTTTGGATAGAAATTATATCGACTTTACTGACTGTAGAGGCCAATCTTACAAGAATGCAAGCTATATGTCGGGAGCATACACAGGTTTACAAGCCCTCATCAAAGAAAAAAATCCGAAAGAGCATTATGTGCCCTGCGCAGCACATTCATTGAATTTAGTCGGCACTAGTGCCGCAAGCTGTTGTCAGGAAGCTTGCTCATTTTTCAATCTAGTGCAAAACATTTACAACTTTTTCTGTAGTTCTATACAACTCTAGGAACTACTCTTTTTCTTTCATGGAACCAAGAAGCAAAACAGTATTTTTTTATACCAAAAACACGTTGGTCAGCAAGAGAGGAGGCATGTATATCTCTAAATGAAAATTGGGAGAGTGTAATCAAGGTTCTCATACATATTATCAATAATACCTGTGAGAAACCACTGGTGTGAATTGATGCCTCAGGTCTAATGAATCAACTTAATAAACTAGAAACAGCATTCATGGTGACAGTTTGGAAGGACATAATCCAGACATTTATTAGTGTAAATGTGAGATTGCAAAGGGTCAACTTAGACATTGAAATAATGCATGGATTATTTGAATCACTTGTGCAGTTTAAAAGTTCTGTTCGTGGCATTTTAGACTATTATGATCAAAAATCCACGGAGAAAACTGATATGGCTCACGAATGCACTTATAGAAATTCAAGGAAGCGCAAACCTCATGCCGACGAAGAAAAGGACACTGAAGTTATTCTGACTGGTATAGAGAAATAAGTTGGAGTGTTTTTACCTATAATTGATAAATTACACACTGAATTATAGAGGAGGAATGAATGTTATACATTAATGGCAGGCACCTTCATAGTGTTCAGAAAATTTCAGGAAAGTTCTCCAGATGTTATTTCTGAACGCGCAGTGAAACTCCAACTGATTTAGAACCATCCTTCCCAAGTGAATGTGTACATTTTGCAGGACTTTTAAAGGCTTATGGGATTAGTGATGTACCAATCGAAATGAGTAAATTTCTATGAAAAGAGTGGTTACAGTCTATCTTTCCAAATGTTGACATTGCACTTAGAATATTTATGTTTACCACACTTACAAATTGTTCAGCAGAACGCTCGTTTTTTGCTCTTAAAAGGTTTAAATCTTAACTTCGTTGCACTGTATCAGAGAAGAGATTGAACGCCTTGTCCATTCTTCACATCGAAGCCGATCTCTTGAGTGATGACCGTCTCAACTATGAAGATTTGATCAATGAATTTGCAACCATCAAAGTGAGACGCAAACTTCGATGAGTGGTGATTTTATTCTTCTTCTTAATTTTAAAATTTTCCGGTTCGGATATGCTCTTTTTTAAATTCTATTAAAAACTTATATAGCATATCCAAAGTTATTTTAAAACAATGTATTTTATTTTTTTGGTGGAGAGGTCGAAAATTATAATTGTGCCTAAGGACGCAAAAATTATAAATCCACCACTGGTTGAACCAGGTGCTATGTCAGGTAAATAAATGAAAGTCCAATGCTAATTCATGTGTACACAGGCAAACAAATGTAAGTTTCAATGTCAACAAATGGAGCTAGGTAGATTAAATTACAAAAACAAAAATATTATATTGCTTGTATCTCTGTGTGAGTTTGTGTGTGGACCTATGCTCATTACGACTTTTTTACTTATTTTAATTAGTACTACAAGATGCTAATTTTGTGAAAACATTTTTTTAATAACCAGTATATCGCACCATGTTTTCACTTTCCATATGCTTCCGATAAACGTTATGTTTATTGACCCATCGATCAGGGTTGTGTGACAGTGATTCTAACATTAAATTACAAACACTCATGGAAGCAGGTTAATGGATATTTACTAGACACTACATTTGAGTCAATGCGTGATATAAAGTGCACCTATGTTAACAAGCGCTTTGGCAGGCTGACCCAGCAACGCCCTGAACTCTACATACATTGCAGGGTGGTTTCCATGACAACCTGACGTCACCTTCTTTGACCAAGCCAAGTTTCCCGGGCTGAGCTCATGTGTGGTCTACTACAACGCTATCTGTCGTTGATTTGTATTGTGTGTATAACGCTACCGGTTTTCGCTCATGTTTTTGATTACATTAGTAAATAGTGAGCATTTAAGATATTAAAAAAACCGGATTTTGATTCTTTATGATTAGAATAAAGGTTTGAAATTAAGAATAATGCAAGGACAGTACCCGATTTGAACTTAATTCAAACGATAAGCTTACTGATACACTAGTTCTGTAAGTATATTGTGTGTATAGTATCCAAGATAGTGGTAAAAATCTATCTACATACATTTTTTTTACTGGTATGTGTATTTCACGATGGGAAATCTTCGACTTTAAACCAAGTGAGTTGTTATGCTTTTATATATTGCATTTATTTACTTTTATTAACGTTATTCCTTTTATACTTTTTAAAGAGTAGTTTGTCAGCTAAATATTAGATGATCTAAGGTTGATATAAGTTAAGCTGTTTTCTACCTAATTTGACAATTTTTAAGAGAGCACCCTCCCTTAAGGTTTACCCATGAGCCGCCACAGATTATAGCGTAGGCGAATGCACAAAACATACCCTGCTGTACTACTCGTTTATCCAGAAATCGACACTGGCTAGTACCCTCGGGAGCATAGGTCGCATTGCCCTTTTACTAAATTAGTAGTGGAAATCAAGCCAGATGAAAAGTCCAAAGGTGGGTAGAAGGAACCCTTTATAGGGCAGGACTTTTTTTTTACCAACAAACTATACGATCATAGTTTACTGTTAAGTGTGCCTACTAATCATAGTATTTGAAGATTTTTGACTTTTCGTATGCTATCAGTGTTGCTGATTAAGTGGGGTAAATATATTTGCCATATAACATTTACACTGGCGCAGCCATGTGGGGAGGTTGTTAAGGGTTGAACCCGCCCCCCCCCCTTCCGGGACCAAGCTAATCACCTTCCTCTTTCTCATCACTAAAGCTGTTGAGATCATACAAGAGGAACTCTACAAGTGAAGACAGACTTAATGGGCTTCATTTACTGTACATACATACATCCAGAGATGTCAGTTACGGACTCATGTGGAAAAATGGCCCAGAACTGGAATTGTCCAGATCTGGGAATGTCAGATTCGCCCCAGTTCTAAGCATATCTGGCCCAGATATGGACCAGTTCTGGCCAGATATGTTCTTTCCACATGGGGAGGATGAAGTTCTCAATGAACTTTCTATGAATCCAAGGAAAATTAATATAAAACTAAAGAGAGTTATTTCAAAAGTGAGTTTGCGAGTTAAGAGTTAGTGCAAGTTGCTTATTTGAATTTTAAGATTTTAGCTCATAAAATAATTTTATAAATCAAGTTTACAAAATACACTTTATTAAAACTTGCATGTTTGTATATTCTAGCAGTATGTATAGATAAAAATGCGTTCATAAAATCTTAATAATCATAATAATTACAGGATTATGACCATTTTTATAAATTTTAAATTATTTTGGATATTATTGTATTTCTTTTGATGCATTTTCATTTTCCAGTACTTAAATTTTCAAATTTTCCCGCGGGAAAAATCAATGGACCCCGCTTAGTTGGTTAGTGAGACTAACCCCTCCCCCCCCCCCCTCCGCCACAAAGAAAAGAATTCTGGCTGCGCCAGTAACCATTTACTTAACAAACAAACCTAGTCTTGTACTGTGGTGAATAATTTGACCACATCTGCAATTAAAATATTTGTTATTATTACTCCAAGTATTTATTTTATGCAAACAAGTTAAATATTTTGAAAATAAACTTAACAGTTGTATCAGTTTATTTTTGATTACTATAACGATTTTTTGATAATAAAAAATTAAACATTATTTATATGAATTTTGACGTTTCTTGGAGTAGTTATTTAGCTAATTTGGTACAGTTTGTAAATAAGACCGGTGACTTTTACATAATTATATGTTTGCTACAATAAATCATTTATAAATTTATCAATTTATGTTAGCCTAGATTAGCATAAACATAAACTCATTTTACTGAAAATTAGATATAACCTTAAAGTCACTTAGTAATCGTTACTACAAAATATTATCTAAGTGCTTCACACTAATCAAGCTAAGAAATATTGTTCTAAAAGAGGACATTTCAACCATTCAAATGGTAAAATTAAAAATGTACAAATCTGGATTGTTTGAGAAGTAAAATACCACCATTGAATAACTTTATCTTTACTTGCATTCCATTTACCGATAAAAAATAAAATAAATACAAAAAGAGGTTTCTAAAACACACCGAAAGGTATAATTAACTAGTTCTAATAAACAGATAGAAACAAATAGCATACAACGACAAGTAAAAAAGTTAAAATGCACCTAAATGTCTTGAAAATAAAAGTGAGGCATACATCAATGCTAGGTGGTAATCAGGTTTAGCACAAAATATATATTATTTGTTGTAACCAACGATTTCAAGATGCTATAGGCTTGGTAATTTTTTTTTAAAAGTAGTCCTTCATAGCTTCTAGTGAAATATCCAATATGAGCTAAATTCATTCAGACGATTTTGTGACTTATTCGATTTGGTAAATCTAAACCTATAAAGGGATAAAACAATAGGGAAATAAATGGTGATAGTTGATCCTGCTCCTATCATAAATGAGAAAGTGGGATTGGAGGGATGTATAAGGATTACTTGGTAAAGACACTAAGCCAATGGCTGAAAATGAAACCTCATTTTCATAACAATAGGGAGGGGGGCACATTGTATTAATTATTATTATTATTAGCACCGCGTCTTACTACCGTTCGGGTTATACACACTTACGCTAATGTGTAATGGTAGGGTGTTTGTGAGATGAAATGAAGGACCTACAGTTTAACGTGGAATCCGAACCACGGTGGTGGCCTGGCATTCCACACATTCACAAGATGTCTTGTCAGAGGTGTAGGAAGGGTTTGGATATTGTATTAATAATAATATCATTATCATTAAGTTTGGAAAATATAAATTCATAAGTTTTTACTGTGATTATTGACAAACAAATGATTCAACGTATTATATTTTTATCAGCAAATGAAAATTTTTCTAAATCATGACAAAACTTTATATTTGACGTATGAGTGATACAACGTAGCTCTATAAGCTTTTTATAATTGTCATACCTACCAACGTATATCAACATATTTTACTGTATTTCACAGCAAGGTGAGTTAGGAGAGTAATATAAATTATTTTAATAACTAACACTGCGTAAAAAACTCTTACAGATGACATGAAAATTTATAATATTTTTACTGTACAACTAAATTAATAACTTTGATGTTTTCAATTCTGTATCAATTGTCTTTGTTTTTTCTTTAGGGTTTTTGAAAAAGTAGTGGTTTATTGTGACACAACAATAAATCATATTCCACTCTCCTTCGTCTTGGGGTTCTATGTGTCGTATGTCGCCGGACGATGGTGGCAGCAATACATGGCAATCCCATGGCCGGACAAGTATGTTTATAGTAAGCTATCCATATGATTCAAATGTAATCCCGAGAAACGGTCTTTATTAACAATAATGTTCTCAAGTATTTGATTAATTTGTTTTGTGCGTATTATGCACATTTCTAATATAATATTCCTACTTATTTTAAGCTATCGATAATGAGATGGTATAATTATATATTTATATGTAATATGTATATATTAAATATAATATGTACATATTGTATGTAAAATACGTACATATTATGTATCAAAAATGTGTTATACTAGGTATTACCCTCTTAATTTGTTCATATATTTGAGTTAATTAATACACTAATATTTCAGTTTAATAGGAATACACTTCGGGGTAGCACAAATATTACAAAAGATAAGAAAATATACACAATTTAGAGAATATGTATTAGTAGCAATAATTTACAGGCAATTTAAAATTTTCTGGCTCTCACTGTTTTCTTTTTACGTTCGGGACATTGTTGATACTGCTGTTAAACAAATACTAAAAGGTATTAATTTTAGTTCTCTGATGTGTTAATTGCTGTGTTGTAGTCTTGATTCAGGGCTGCCTCTCTTTCTGAAAATCTGTTGATGACTGGAAGGCCCTTTACAACCTCCAGCGCTGCTTTGAAATCATATTTGTCATTCCATTTGCTGGAGGTTCTTTCAAATATAACTGTGAGGGAACGAGAACGTAAACAAACTATGGTCGTGGCACTAACAAAATACTTTATAGACATCCTCTCGACTGACTCATTTATTTCCATATCAATTCTTTTGACGCCTCATTTGATTCTTTTTCCTGCACTTGCATCGATTGGCACATAATCTGTTTTTCTTCTTCAGAAACGAATGTATCGCTAAGGGGCAAGCCAATAAGTTCTTTACTATCAAATCACATACCCGCCTCAGTGGCCGAATGGGTTAACTAAGGCATCACGCTCATGTTATACTGGCCTGCTGATAATGAGGAGATCATGGTTTGAATCCCGGTTGGGTCTACTGAGGGTGTTTTTTCCCGAATGTTTTCCCACTCCCCTTTTATGCAAATGTGGGTGGATTACATCTAAAAATGATTCCTTTCTCATCACTACCTCTTTATAGTAATTATCAAATATGCGTAAAACTGAACAATTAGTAAGCTGTGGTGGTAAAAATAAAAGACCATAATATGAGTGTCGTGAACATTGTTTGCTGTTACAGTTGAAACTACATGATCTATTTGTCTGAATTTGGAGATCTTTTTCTTCAAATTGTTGTAATTTTTGGGTGCACTAACGATGTCTGGAGATGCAAACCACGATTTGATGTACACTTCCAATCCAAAGATAATGAAACAACAAATTCCCTATTCTTATGATGCTCGGATTTTGAGCTGATGAAGCATACAATTTTTTAAAGGAATTAAAGAGTCATGCCATCCAACTTGTATAGTGAGTAGCTCGAGGGGACTGAATTGTATCCACTCGGAATAGTATCCATTCCGACAGTTTTGTACTATACTGTCTTCGTGAAAATCCTGAATTGTATCCACCTGCATTAAATCCACAAAAACTGGAATTGTATCCACTTGGAATGGTATTCATTCCGACAGTTTTGTAATAAACTGCTTTCGTGAACATCCTGAATTGTATCCACTTGCATTATATCCACAAAAACTGGAATTGTATCCACTCGGAATGTTACCTGTTCAGACAGTTTGTAATACACTGCTTTTGTAAAAATCCTGAATTGTATCCACAAAAACTAGAATTGTATCTACTATAAATGGTATCCATTCAGACAGTTTTGAAATATAGGCCTTTAAGAGAACGCCTGAATCATATCCACAAATGGCCATTTTGAGGTTTAACAGAAGGAACGTTTAAAGTAAAAGCTTTGTCACACTTCTTGTAGAGGGCAGCAGGATGGAATCTTCTTAACTAACTAATTGTATACTCTAGTGCATCCAAATCAGTATGTTAATTCAATCAAATTATTTAAATAAGTTTAAGTAACTATTTGAAATGCGTACACTCCTATAAAGCTGCCAACACTACATAGAATATTAAAAAGCATAGCGTTCTAAATTATTTCTGATTTCCAATTAAACACATTGCTGTAGTTAATTTTTTTTTTACTTAACATGTATTGTAGGGTAAAGGATGGACTGCAGAGGATATTAGTATCCTAAATCAGCCAGTCTTGCTCGATTATAAACTTAAGGCCAGGGAACAGAAGTTAAACGTATGGACATTAGGAGCACCGTTTAGAAAATATAAACAAATTGTTTGCAGTCAACATTGATAACATTTTACTCTATTTTACTGTATCTATAGATATTGAATATCTTTGTATTGATATTATCACTGTTCACGATAGTTTTTATTCTTTTCCGTGGAGATGCTTCAGAAATTCATTTGAAAATCAAATCGACATAGACGAATTTAAACTAAGTTTGTCATTAGTGCTCTAATTCTCTTTTTAAGTGGGCTGTAAACGTATTTTCTTAAACAAGAAGTATTCAATCTCTTTAAATATTGCAGTGCATACTAGAACATTAATTTGTAACCTTATTTAACTTGTAAGATTTTTTTTAAGTCAATATATTTTAGAGCATGTATCGACTTCTATAATTTTAAAGAGACAAATCTTTTATTGCCAACATACTTTAGCCATTATGTTAAAAAATTAATATTGAAAATCTAGCTTTAATTTTATTCAAATCTAGTGAGAAATGAGACACTTATGATTAATTCTCGCAAGAATTTTACTAATGTGAATTGGCAGCACTGCTTTGCTCGCATTATATGCTCATTGAGCACTAATGATGGGAAGAATCTAGTAACAGTAGTTGACTACACCTTTTGTGTATCGTAATCGGCTGTACTCGATTCTTCCAGAAATATAATTTTAATACAATATTTAAAAGCTTCTAGTATCCCAAATATTTAACTTACGTGGGTTGGCGAAATACTCAAAGCACAATTTAAATTATATAAATAAAAATTCCCACAATCAAGTATTTAAAGTGATAACAAATTATCACAGTTTAATTTTGTTTAAATTATGTTCACACTAATTTCTATCAATTATTTTTTGTGTGCGTATGTGACTGCAGGTTACATAGTAATATAAAAGTATCATAGACAAGTGGAGTCTGTGGGCCGCTAGTTTGAAAACACTACTCTAATGAGATAGGAATAAGGAAGCATTTTAGAGGTAATCCCCCCGCATTTGCGTGAAAGAGGAGTGAGAAATCCTTTAGGTAAAAAAAATCCGCGGTAAACCTGACTGGGATTTGAATCCTGATCTCTCCGTCAACAACAAGCCAGTCTAAAATGAAAGTGATACCTTTAGACCGGCCACCAAAGCTATGTAATAGCGACTTATTCATTGATAATGTAACTGAATCTACTAATAATACAGTACAAAATACAATTAGTGCTTTACCTCAACACTTCTGCTTCCGCAGAAACATAGCTTCAGTAGTGTTTATGAATTTCGTCATATTTTAGGCGCAGGGCCGCTTGGACTCTGCCAGAAGAGGGGTCTTCCCCCCTCCAGTGTATTTGAAGTTTTTTTGGGGGGAGGGGGGATACATAACTTTCAAACAAACGAGGATAAAGGAAGGTCCAGAAAACAGCAGACCTAATTAAGAACTGACTAAGGCTCAAATAATTGGAAGTAGCTTATTTTCGTTTTTTATATTTTACACACCACTTTATTACGCGAAATAAAAATCTGCCCAATAGCACATCGCTCATTGTTCCATATGTTTAATGGGGGTCAAACCTAGATCAAATTTAAGAGGAGGATAAACTTTGAGAAACTACTTTTCTTAAAGCGTCAATAGTTGCACCCTTTCATATATAAGTTAAATCCTAACTTAGTTTTATTCAATTTGATCAATTTTATTTTGTTTCAAAACTTCCATGTTATTTCCTTGCATGAAAAGTAATATATTAAGAGTGAGGTTTACCTTTGGAGAGATTTGGAATTGGATAGATCCGATCCACAAGATTAGTGCAAAACTGGTAGAGAGAGAAAGATTGAGGATTATTGGGGGGAAGGTAGGGGGATGGGGGTGAGGATGACAAGTCAAAGTGAGCAAAATATTTTACTTGAAGATTCTTGTCTCTCGTTTGTCTTAAAGACTGTTTGCCTTCTCACATTAGTAAAATAGATGTTCTTTTTACTTTCTTATTTGGAGAAAGTAGTGTAATAGTAAACATTTTGGCCTTGAGATTATGATAGATATTGACGTTTTATGTGATCCTGAATTTAAAAAAAATAGTATCACATTTCTGTGCATTCTTAACAATAGGCGTAAATAAATTAAGCCCAATTTATCGCACACAAATTTATCTATATAAATAAAATGCTCATTGCCCTATTTCCCCAATCTCTGGACCTGGAAACTTAAAATTTTGTGGGAGTATTAATTTTAGGGTCCAAGCAATAGATATGACGGTATTTTCCGAAATTCAACCTATTAGAGGCAAAAAAGAGGGGTTGACCGTTTTTTTAATTCGCTTATTTATCTTTAGAACCAGTGAAAATTGAGCTTTGAATTTTAAAATAAAGGTTTCCAAGGTCTGTTGGGAGAAAAAAGGGTGGGGGCTCAAAACTTCCTAAACTAAAATAAATTACTATTTATCACAGTAGTAGAACATTTAAATGTGTCAGGCAACTAAAAGGACTACTCCATAAAATTATAAAAGTTTGAACATTTTTAACGTTTACGTTGGATCCCGGAAAATAGGGGAGGGAGGCTATAAACAGAAAAAAACTTTTAGGTGTGGTAGAAGGACAACCTTAGACAACCGATAGCCAAATATTTCCTCAAATTTGAAATTTCTTAACTGTAGCTAGAAAAATGGGGTTAGGGGCTTACATTTTTCAAAAATAATAGACACAACTAATTTCCAGTGTAGTATAAACCTGAAAATCGGAAGAATGGTAAATAAAATGACTTTGCCAAATATTTATAAAGGTCTTAAAATTTAAATTTTCAATGGGACCTGAGAACATAGATGAATGAGGGTGTACAATTTTGGTTTTAACTTTTAGGTGTGATAAGATTTCTTTTAATTTGACAAGCCGGTATAAGTAACCCCCAAAATAGCCAAATAAATCTTAAAAGCTGAGATTTATAGCTAGGAGTTTAAATGGTGAAGAGGAATGGGATGGAGGGAGGGGCTGGGGGCTCAACATTTCTAAGATATTTAACTACTTCTGTATGTGGTAGAAAACTGAAATTCACTAAGCAAGTATAAAAACCACCCCAAATAAAAAAGGGCGATTTTAAATTTTGAAATTGAATTTTGGGAAATTGAGAGCTAAAACCAGAATAAACTTTTGAGATGAGCTAGAGGGAAAACTCTAAATAACAAAATTAAGCTTAGAATTTGAAACTTATCAAAGTGAAAAGGAAAAAGGAGATAGTAGGAGTTCTAAATTTATAAAACTGTTTGAAGCCACTACTTCTCAATGTGGTTGAAAACTGATATTTGGAAGGCCAAATAATTATGAAAGTCTGTAAATTTAAAAAAGTTTAAATGGGACACCAGGAAATAAATGATGAAAGGGGCGTACAAAACTTTTAAGAATGATAGAAAATTTAAATTTGGAAGGCAGGTAGAAGTACTGTACAACTCCAGATAACCAAATAAATCTTAACATTTGAGATTCAATATTGGTAGTTAGAGAAATAAGGTAGACAGTGATGGGGCTATAATTTCCAAAACAATAATAATAAACTATACATCTCATAGTGTTAGACGACTTACATTTTTCAGTCGGTTACGAGGACCATCACGAAACTTTTTAAAGTTCTTAAATTTTAAAATGAAGGAGGAGAAAATGGGGAGAGAATGTCCCCTGAAAATTCCTTAGCTAACATAAAAGCAGTTTTTGAGCAGGTAAAAGATTGAAACTCTACATGTATGTTATTGGACCTTCCCAGATATCCAAATGATGTCTGAACATTATAAAATCTCAATAACTAGTATATAACACTATTTTTGATGTGGTTAAGTTGAAATTTGATAGGCATTTAGATAGACCATTTAAGATAACCAAATAAGTTTTAAAATTTTAAAATGAGAATTTGGAAAATGAAGAGGGGGATGAGTACTTACTTGCTCTATGGCATTAGGATCTCGACAATTCTTTGCCACCCTTACAAAAGTACGACAACTATCTCTATCATGAGCTAGTTCTATAGTTTCCCTCATTACACTATATCCCTATTTTGAACTAGCTATATCCAGTCCACCTCATTACATCCTATGTCTATATTAAGCTAGTTATATCCAGTCTACTTCATTACATCCTATCCCTATATTGAGCTAAGTAGCTAGTACGGCGTTTCGGAACCCCACTTCCGCTAACGGGTCAAAGCACTTTTCTTCCCTACCACCCCTTACACTCCACCAACCCTTTCTCATTCCTGCGTATTCCCCTTCATATCGAAAATGGTCTATATTCTTCCCATCTCATTCCTGCGTATTTCCCTTCATATCGAAAACGGTCAATAATTTTCCCAGTATTCCTTCATAACGAAAACTGTCTAACATCCTCCGATCGTTCCCTGGTTCGAGTCTGTAGTTTAGATCCTTGACCCTTCCTGGTCTATTTTACGAGCATTATAGGGCTGTCAGATATCCTCCTCGAGCCTGTAAGCCTCCCCCCACAGCCTTCCCCCTCCCCTCCCCCTACCATCACTCAATTCACGCCCGTAAACATTATTCTATAGCTGTAAGGATGTTGATAGGCATCAAAGCCAATAATAAAACAATATGAGGTTATAAAAAATCTTTATTTATCGACTTGAAACTATACAATGTTTGAATTATCAATCCAGGAATTATGTGTGGGCAGGGACATTGTTTGCACACTTACGCGTTCAGATTGCTTTGGAAAAGATAAAGTCTAAAATATATAAGTTTTCCAGGTTGTAAATATTCAGATTAAAGGCTCCTCTCAATCAAACTATGCTCATATATTTACTATTCATGCTATCAAAGACTGGTATTTAGCTATGATTAATGTTTGTAAGGAGAGTCGGAATATCAAACCCTCTCTAGAGTAAAGTAAGCCATCTTATTATAAAAATTCTATATTAACATTAATCATTAATCTTTTTTGTTTGTAGTGTACCAGATTGTACAACCATTAATTATGTAACTTTTGAATCAAACGTCTATCTCAAACGTCGCTCCCCGTCAGTGACGCCTTAGACCACGCGACCATCGACCAAGGGCATACCAATAAATGCACACCACATTTGTGCGAGTGAGAAAAAAAAGGTGGTTTTACTGGGCGAAAAGATTTTTCTAGACCAGGTAGAATGTGTACCCTGCATTTGATTCAAACGTCGATCACTTTGTCATCGGCCGTCTAGTGATATCTTAGTCCATGTGACCAAGTATATAATGCATTGTGACGGTAGATTGCTACCCACTTATAAAGTGAAAACAACAGTTTTATTCCTCAAGCCACTTATAACAGAAAAGATAATTTAATGTTTGCAACTATATTTTGTCTGAATAATATATAACTCTTACATTAATTCATAGGTAATATTGAATTGAGTAACTTGAATTTAATGTTCGCAACTATATTTTAACGAAATAATATATAACTGCATACATTCTTAAGTAATATCTGGGCCAAGGAAGATATAAAATGTATCTGCGTTTGTGTGAAGGCAGAGCGACATCCATTACTGTTTTCAGCCCGTGGCATGGTAAGTTTTTTATTCAAACTATATATTTTACACCATGGGCTTTGCTAGATTCAGCATAGTTTAATATGCCTTATAATCTATCTTAAGACTAGGACAGGCACAACATCCAGTCCCTGGCCATTAATTTTTCACTGCGAAAGGGTAAACCCATATGTTCATCAATGATATATTTTCGGCCATACTGGAATCGAACCCGGGACCTTTGGCTCAATAGGCAGACACACTACTGACTGAACTAAGGTGTCGGACTCGCTTAAAATATTGATATATATATATCCAAATTATTTATGATCGTGTGTGTGTATGTTTAGCTATTAACGATTATTATTAGTGAACCTACCATATTTTCAACTAGTTGATCGGTTTTAGCATCCAAAAATCAAACGTATTTTATAAAAATGGTATTTATGTGCGTTAAAATGGAGGGAATTAAAAGTAAAAAAGATAAACAAAGATATAAAAAAAGCAAAATTGTGACCATATTTTACAGCAAAAAAAAAAAAAAGAATATGGACCAAAGAGATGAAATATTTATTTTACAGAGCAAAGTAAGGATTCTATCTAATTTTTAATATGAATTTTCACTGATACAAAATAATACAATTTGCTTTGCAACCAACGTAAAAATAAATGTTCGACTTAATTAATTGTATTAACTTCAAATATATCATTTTATAGTTTACACCCAAGAATAAAGTAAACATTTATAGTCAACATAACAAGTTTCCAACAGATGGTTGTGCGGCTTTTCCTATATAATTTTACCAATACATTAGTTACATCAGGGCCGTACCAAAAGGGGTGGGGAGTTTGTTTTGGGGTTTAAAACTCCCTCCCCCCGAAATAATTAGGGCAAACTAAGAACTTATCTTCATAATATTATGTTAAAGCTTGGCTGTGACTGAATTCTCAAATCTATAAATTATATTCCTTATTACGACCAACATTTCCAAGAAATCGTGGGCTTGGTTTGACAAGGTTCTAACTGCATAAACCATACTTTTGAGAAAAACGAGTTTAAAGTTTCAATTTACTATAACTTTTTTATTTATGAATATTTTTCAAAATAGTTTTGTAGGCCCTCTTATAGGTCTATTTAAGTTTTTCTACTATTATTCTTTTAAAAATTAATTTTTATTTGCTGAATCTGAGGTAGGGGAAAATGCTGTTAGAACCTTGTAACTATGATTTTGACTCTTAGGGAAAGTTACAAGGTCCTAACTGCACATACAACTCTTTCAAACTAATTTTTATAAGTCATCCAATAAGTATTCTCAGTCAGAACTATAAATTATATTTCATTTTTATACAAAATAAGATATACATTTAAACTCAATGTAATTGTTGAATTAATTTTAAAATAACATCAAAATAGTATACAATCTCAGGCAAAATTTAGTTGATCTATAATTTGAGCACTGCTGAATAGTATTCCCTGTCTTGAAGAGGTATGAAGGGAATGGCTCTTTTGATGTTCTTTTTTTTCTCTTTTTTTTTCAAATTTGAAACCTCAATATTCTTCCTTGTAACTTTTGGTTTGATGTTTAAAACACAAGTCCTCTAGGCTTGCTCACAAAACTCCTAAATGGAGTAAAATTAAATTTGATATTGGCAATTTTTTCATTTTCTTTTACTCACTTTTACTTTACTTTTGTTTGTGGTGTCACACCCACTAAAGGCATGGAGAAGGAGGATGGTTTCAGCAAAAGGAAGTTGATGGAGTTTGTTTGTTGAAATCAATTTTGATTCCATCTTGCCCCTGCCCGGCTTCATGAAGTATACGTTACTCCTTGGTCGTGCAAAAGCAATGAGTAAAACAATCAAGTCGACATCTTCCCCTATTATTGTAACAGTGGGATAGAGGGCAGCATTCTCTAACCCTATCTCTAACCCTTTCTCTAACTCTCACTAAAGAGCCCTAGTTCAAGACATGGTTGAGAGCCAGTTAAAGGCCGGATTTATCAAACCC
The DNA here is from genome assembly GCA_039000515.1 of Timema cristinae. Classification (NCBI taxonomy): domain Eukaryota; kingdom Metazoa; phylum Arthropoda; class Insecta; order Phasmatodea; family Timematidae; genus Timema; species Timema cristinae. The sequence goes on along the minus strand of JBCFYV010009882.1, from coordinate 1,172,361 downwards.
AGGGAAATAATTGATCCACCATGGAGCTCTCCTACAGTGATTGTAAAAAAGTAGTTTACAACAGGGAGCTCAGTGTAACAAGAAGAGTGTTGTACCCAAATACAGAGTTGAGGACTTAGTGTATCTTTCTAATCCAGTTCTAAAATGTGGTCAAATAAAGAAATTCCAACTCCAGTATAAATGACCATATTTAGTGTTAGAAGTGTTGTCACCGATAACCATTAAGGTACAGCTGCCCTTTCGCACTGTTATTGTTCACACAAATAGGGTTAAGCCATATTTGGGTAAGTTCTTCCCTGTACCTTGTAACAGCGACACGGAGGTGCGGCCGAGAGGTCGTCCGAGGAAGACGCCACTGGTTCCCGAGGACGCCAGTAAGTCACGTGGTGGCCCTAGCAGCGGTTCGAGGTTCGATGCTGGTTGACCCTGTCCAGTCACGCTGGAGAACCATCCTGCCAGGAGGAAGAAGGTCACCAACCCCCCCCCCCGACGTCATCGGAGTACCCCTCTTATTCGTATAACCTCAGAAAGCGCCATTAAAATGGTTGCTTTAGTGTTTTATTTTTGTGTGTTTTCCAATGTGTTAAGTGAAGCGACGAAAATTAGTAAATTACCGATTGGAGTCCTGTTTGAAAGGACAGGAAACCTAATATTATCTGATAACAGTTTTAAAGTAGTAGTAAATTTTGATTTAATGGAATTAAATGTAGAAAACAATAAATTGTTCAATTCAGTAACTTCTATAATTAGTGTTGAGCTGCCGGATGAGTTAATAGAAAATAATTCTTCATGGTATCAAAACTGGAAAACCGCCACTGAGCAAGTAACTGAAACCTATAAACTGTATCAACGAGAAATAACCAGTTTTACAGACAAGTTACCTAATAAACCTAATAAACCAAAAAGAGCTTGGATTGACTTTGGAGGTAAAATTCTCAAAACGGTTTTTGGCACTTTAGATTCTGATGATTTGTATGAAATTAATCAAAAACTTGAATATTTGGACCAAGATGTTGATGATGTTGTTTCTAATATGAATAGGTATATTTTAGTAATGAAAAATTTAGAATATAGAGTTACAAACAATTCAAAATTCATCTAACAACTTGCTAAGGAATATCTATCTCATTTCAGTGTTATTTATAGTGAGATCTGCAAAAGTGTAGATGGACTACTAAGGTCTATACATGTAATTAACACTCACATTGATTTAAACAATTTATTGCTTAGGGTAATTGAATGTATGTCAAATGCTAGATTAGATATTATTAATCTAAGACAATCCATAGAAATAAGTTCCAACAACAAGCTAAGTAGTGGACTTATAACGCCGAGTGTTTATTTGAAAATTTTACATTCAATAGAAAAAAATATTAAATTACCGTTGACCATGGTTGTACCAGTGAAACCAGAGTATTTACATGTTTTTTATGGAATGGCAACTGTACAATCTATAGTAAGTGATAATACTTTACAAGTAATTATTAGTGTACCTCTAGCAAATACAGATAGCCAATGGGAGCTATACCAGATTTATACTTTCCCTATGCTTTGGAAGAACATTAATAAGTATGTCCAGTATAAATTACATGATTATATGCTTATCAGTCAAGATAGACGATACTTTAATAATGTGAACGCTGAAGATCTAACAGAGTGTAAAAAGCATGTCACAATTTGTCCTTCAAATTTTGTTCTGTATGACACAACTGCCAATAGTTGGGATAACGACCTATTTTTGAACAGAAGTTCCAGTTTATACTGTCCACGAACAGTTAAAGACTTGTCGAAACCTTTTTAACGTCGTACAAGTAAAAATGATTGGATGTTACATTTGTATGTAGAACTACTTTCGACAGTATGCCTCCATATACTTTGAAACTTGAGAATAGTGGTGTCATATTAAATGCTAGTAACTGTGACATGAGTAGCAGTGATTTCAAAGTATTAGTTTCAGTTCATGGTACATTGTATTTTCAAAATAAATTACCCTTGATGTATATTCCAAATTTAGGAAACTTAAGTTTCGAATCAAATGTAATATTCCTAAAAATGTAAATTTTTCCAGGGAACTAGTGAACGAGATTGATGCCTTTGTTTAGTAATCGATTAATCCAGTTTATTTTAATCAAGTAGCAGAGAAAATTAGGGCCTATAGCTTAAGGGAACGTCCTAAAACTTTGTCTATAATCTTAGGCTCAACTATCACACCTGTAGTATTGGTTATTATTATAGCTGTGGTAGCCTTTAATTTTAAAGGGTAATTAGTTAAATGTTTTATTAGGCCTGCTCCTAACATTGTACCCTCAATACCTACGCAGGCACAGTCTATTGTAGTCACCCTGCCAGACTTATCTAATAACTAGTGTTAAGGGTAGTAACCACCTAAGTCAAATAAGTGTCTCATAAATGCTCCACTTATTTTTCGGAGGGGGTTGTAATGTAAGAGCATAATTATTTTAAGGTTTATTCTGGCAGGAGGTTAACCCACGATTATACATTTCCTTGGAAGTCAAGAATATTGGGTTGCCTTCCTGCTGAGAGTATAGCTCATATAGCTTCATCCTGTTGACGAGCGAGCACGGTGCGACCTATGGACCTTCTGACTCATGTGAATAGAGATCAGCATGTTTGTGTGTGAGAAGAACACAGGTTGTTGATTGTCGGAAGCCATGCTGTATGTATGTGTAGTCGGGTTGCCGGTAAAGAAGGGACGAGCTAACATGTGATCTGGCGGTTCACCCTGGCCGGAGGGTCGATCCCGGATCTCTAGGTAGTTTTTGACGAGTCCCGTTATCGCGCGTGCTCCCTCGTCACGGGGAATTATCTCTTTTCTATGTAGTAGCTTAATATCTCTCTAGAGTAATAAACAGATCTTCTGGGACTAACATGCTAGCCTCATTCTCCACGGACCATCAATCCCAACCCCTACCGCTCGGGGTCCATCCTGCCCATGTAACCCCCTAGGATGCTCCGGTAGCATAGTAGTTAGGGTTGGCTACCAGGCACCCAAATAATAGGGACGTTACAGTAGCTTTATGCCGATAAATGCTACACGTGGACAAATCTAAGGAATGTTTCAGTATATATTGGTTTGTGGTCTGAGGATGTAATATGTACCTATCTCTGCCTTTTGTTACATTAAACTGATTTGTTAAAATGCACTCATATCTTTTCCTTTCAAGTGTTTCTTATCATGTTTATTTACCTTGTTAGCAATCGCTGTCTCTGGTGTTAACTAGAGCAACGGTTCATTACTACCCGTTCGGTATAGGTTCTGCTAATTTTGGGTTTTATTAGTAGGGCTGGGCCGATAAGCCCTTTTGCAGATATTGCCGATGCTAATATTTTGTTTCTGGTTTTTCCAGTAACCGATGCCAATTTAGTTTTTTTTGTTGCAATATTACAAAAGTGTACAGTAACAATTCTAAAAAACAATAATTATCTGATATTGACACTTTTTTACTTTTTATGATAGCCACCAAAACAGTGTTTAGTGAAGTACAAATAAAATTATTCCCAGGCAGTGGAAAGTTTTGTCTTTACTGTTTGTTATATTATTAACTCTCAATTAAATGATCACTATATTAACTCCCAGTTAAGTGACAAAATAACTAAACAACTATTTACTACGGCTGTAAATTGGTACTTCAACATTACGCTTGAAAGTGCTCTAAGAACTGATCTCGGGGAGCGCTCAGTGGGCGATCGATTAAGCGGATCTTGGAGCGCTCAGTAATCGGTATACAGCCGATGCCACGCACCATGAAGAAAAGAAAAACACAAAGGTTCTGTGCAGCTAGCCCTTAGAGTATGCAATAGAACAATAATGAATAATGGTACGTTATCTTGGACTCATTCATTGTTTTTGCGGTGTGAATAAGTTACGTTTACGTAGATAAAATATAGTTTAGTTAGTTAAGCCAACGGAAAAAATTGGGGGTATGTGTAATTTAAATAACTCAAATCCAAAATGAAAATGATTTTAATAGAAAGCAAAATGCTGTGCGCATGCGCAGACCTCGGCTCGTACTTAAAGGTGTAGGTAATATTTTATATTAGATTGGTAAACAACTTGTATTAGATTAGAACTACGTTACTTATAGCCATAAAGCCCATAATACGATGTAGCCCATTATTATTTTTTGTTATAAATCCACAACAAATAAAATCATACTGACCCACCTAGTATCATTTTTGAATGTGATTAACTTTGCTACTTGAGGATATCTTTATTTATAATACTTATATTTATCAAGTATTTCATAATTTTAAATAAGCCTTTAGGTAAATAAGATTGAATGGTTTATTTTGTTTAGAATGTTAGTTTTGCTGTTTATTATAAAATAAAATATCTAACGCAGGATTATAGGATTTGTGTTTACATGCAAGAGACTGTATTTAAATATTTTAGTTTGAACAATGAATTATATTTTCATGACTTGAGAATTTAAAATATATCTATATATTTAGAATTATCGGCATAAAATATCTGCATGATAAAAACCAATTATGCTTAGCAGATTGTGCCAATATCAGCCGATATATCGGATTGGTTATCGGCATCGGCCCAGCTCTATTTATTAGTGATTTAATTCACTTATAATTTGGGGTACACTCTTTTCACCTTGTATAATGACAGACAATAATTTTAGTGCTGCTCTTTGACATATTTATTATAATAATATTAAAAATTAATACACCAGAATATATTTGGTTTTTCTTATTTATATTGTAATTATTTTTATTATTTTGACTTTTACCATAAAAGAGGAGCCAAGCTCAGACAAATATATAAAGAAATCCCATACCACTAATTACATTGTTACTCCCCTTTTTTTAAATGTTATTCCATTGTTTTTATACAATTGTTTGTGTGTATTGATTTTGGTAACTATACTTGGATTTATCAACTGAGTGTCTTCATTTTCTAATTAATATTTTATTTTTTATTTAAAATTGTCAACTTTTGTAATTATAGAAATTAATAACTTATATGTTCTACAATAAAATATTATAATATTTTTCTTTTTTAATTGTTTTATTAAATAGATTCCATGAGTTTTGTTTTGATCGCTGTACTTCACTGTATTAACTTTGTACGTACAGTACCTCTATTATCTAATTACACTTTTTGTTTAATTTGTGTTGCTCTCTTATACTTTATTCTACATGTTATATTCATATGTATTTTCCAATGCTGGCCTGTTATAGGTCTTGTGACTTACTAGCCAGAACTATAGTAAAAGAAATTGAAACTATAATTTTACAGTAACTACACTAAAGGGTAGGGAAGCAGAAATTATAATTTTGAGGTGTTATACCCACATTTGTGTGAAAAGAGAGTGGAAAATTATTGAGAAAAAGACATCTCAAAATGCCCAGCTGGGAATACAGCCCCGAACTACCCTCCACCAGCGGCAAATAGGACTAGATGAGACAGACGATTTTGTTCGTGTGTCCACAGGAGTGGGCTATAGTAGTAGTAGTAGTAGTAATTATTTTGCTGAGCGGCCCTCTTTGATTCTAAGACATCATTATCGCAATAGACTTGTCTGCCAAGTAGGGGAACATCTGGGCTCGAATCCCGGTAGTATAGTAATAATAATAATAATAATAATAATAATAATAATAATAATAATAATAATAATAATAATAATAATACTATTATTATTATTTAGTTGTTAGTTGTTAACAGTTGTTAACAGTTATTAAGTATTATTATTTATTATTATTATTATTATTATTATTATTATTAGCTCTACCATATGTTTAAACAAAATTTAAGACCTCCTGTCCGGTTGGGATTTACCCAAAGCAAACCCGTTTCCGTTGCCGAATGCTCTAGGGCAGTGCTATTCTATTAGCTGGCTGCGGGCCACATCCGACCCACCAAGACCAGCAGATTTTTCCACGGATTAAAAGACCAGACATCACTGGAGAAGCGTCGTATAACACGTTTTTGCGTTTTTGCCCTGTTACGATTAGTTTCTTGAATAATATTATGAAATACTTAGAGGACCGAATTAGAGACTCCAACGTTGATAAATAAATTTAAAATGTGTTAAGAACCCATTCAAATTCAAGGGACAACATTTTTCTGGGAAATGTTGACCAGTTCTACCTCAAATTGACGAAGGATCTTTTTAGTTAAAATTAATTTATCTGTGATCATAATAACCATCGAGTGATCACTTTCAAGATGTAGGGATGGTGCAGTTATGGAATGGCATTGATTCAAACCTGTTTCCAACGTAACAAAGCTTGCTTTTGTCTTATTAACTAGGTTCGGTCTACGTATGCTTGTGAATGATTATTTTTGCATGTGAACGCTATCACTGCAGCTCTTGGATCTCGCTGGGAGATAAGTGGTTAAAGATCGTCTCCGAATTGCTCTGACAACGTGTGAACTAATTTTTTTCAATTTGGTTAGGAACCAGAAGCGTCACTTTTTAACAAATGATTTATACCTTAATTATAATGATTTACATTTAAATGATTTTGATATAATTTACTTTTTCACATTTGCTAGTATTATTCTAACGTTTATGTCTAGCGTCACGGAAAAAGTTCAATAAATTGTATAAAAAAGGCACTAGTATACTCAAATAACGTTCAAAACTACGGCCCAATTGAATTAAATGTCTGACCCGCCAAATATTATTATTTTTCGAAGTGGTCCTCTTGGATAACTAAGTGAATAGCCCTATTCTAAGGCGTCACACTCGCAATAGACTTGATTGCTAAGTACGGGGAGATCGGGGTTCAAATTCCTGTAGGATGTCCTGAGCGTGGTTTATTCTAAATGGTTTTCCAATCTCCCTCCACGCAAATGTGAATAAACTTAATCTAAATGCAACCTTTCTCATTCCTAGGACATTATCATAATAAGTACATAGGTCTATAACCCTAACAGTTACTGAGACTTGGTACAAAAAAAAGCAATATTTAAAATATACAAAGCTATGAAATAAAGTAGGCCTACATAATTATTTTATGTAAGGGAGTTTAAATTACTGTTTAGTATAAAGAGTAGCATTACTATCACCTTATAATAGTTATTCTCGTATTGATTTGAACAAATTCGGTCATTGTATAAATTTTGGAGCAGATCTGTTAGGTATCAAACCAGTGAGCTGCAAGCTAAATATAAGCCAAAGGAATGACAAAGCTGTAACTTTTACTCAAATAATTCATTTCAAGTACAATGAATATGTCATCCCTCATTGTGAGGAGTCTAGACTGCAAGTATATCCTCCTTCCTCCTTCACTAATTTCTCACGAACAGGGAAGAAAGATAAGTAAAGAGAATTGCTGAAATATTTTTTAAATTCCAAAAGGCGAAGAGCTATTTCTAGCTGCCCGTGTAGCACTCTTAACATTTGAACTCATCAACCAATTTAATTCAAGTTTCGCACATTTGTATTTTACCTTTATACAGATCAATGTATCTGGGGAAGAAAATCGAACTAAGGGTTGGGGAGAAATCAACCCTTATTTGTATAAAGCCACTGCTTTTATAGTTAATTATTACACGTATTTAACTTTTACATTATATTGGTGAAAAGTGAAAATTATTATATAGGTTCAAACTACTGTAAATCCTTTAGACAAAAATTAGGTTTTTCAATATTTTCTTGGGGGTGGGGGTGGGGCAGACAACTGAGGGCCCCACAAATTAAGTTTGCCCAGAGCCCCACTTCTGCCAAGGATGGTCGTTCCAGTGAGGATCAAAGTGTATATTTTTTTTTAAACATTTTTGAATCTAAAACTAAAACTAATGAAGAGAAATTATGAAATTTTAGGTATTTTAAATATATTTGTAATAAAAACAACTAGGTCTTTGCCATATTCCATCAAAACTCAAAGCGTACCGGTAATTTAGTTGGATCACTTATAATGTGAGTAGATTGGCTGACTACCTGCCCCACTTTGACCTTAGAGCTTTGACCCTGTGATGAGATAGTCAGGTTTTCTCTGGTGGCAACATCCCTCATCAGGAATAGACCACCGGTAATGTCGCAACCCTGAGGAATCATACCTGACGCCAGTTTGGTGGCTCGATGTGTCGCGACAGGAATATACCATGGGTGATGTTGCAACCCTGATGAAGTCATTCCTAATGAATATTTGATCTTGACCTACTATCTGGTCATTTATATATTATTTTGAGATGGTGCCAGCTTGGCGGTTCGATGTGTGGATTCAGGAATATACCACGGGTGACGTTGGAACCCTGGTGATGATGGTGATGATGTAATTTATAGATCTGGATCCCCCCCCCCATTAGTATTATGTATTAAATCTATTTCTGTACTCATACCTAGTACCATAGTGGTGGGTCAACATGTAGATACAAGGTTAGGTCAAGGGTGATGACTCTTACCTGGTGCCAGAGTGGTGGCTCGACATGTCATTACAGATAAATCCTTTGTGTGATTACTCATACCTAACCCAGGGTTATTGATCAGACATGTAATTATAGGAATAGGTCACGGGTGTTGGACAAAATGAAAGTGTGTTTTCCATTAATAAAACACGTTCTGCTATACATATGTATATATTTACTATACATTTTTAAAAGAATGACGCATATATCCGTTCTTACATTTCTCTACATTTGCTCTTAGCTGTATTAGTAGAATGGTTTTTAGTCCACAATCCAACATGTAACAGTTAAATCCGACACATTGATGTATGTAATAGGTACCACTGATCAGATTCAGGTTTCATATTTGTATTTTAACCATAGGCTGTTTAAGGTCGATACAATCCACAGTCTCTCTTAGCATGTCGCATACATCCACGACGAGTGTGTCGATCAAATCGTTGCAATATCTGGCGATGGGTGTCGACCATATATCCCATCAGTTGACGGTGATGGCGTTAACGCTATTCACAGTTCACCTTAAGGTACTTGTGGACGCCCTGTTAGTCGTTGGAAAAGGCTTCGTGTGGTAAATCGAGTCTCTGCCCAAACTTTCCCCATAGTGAATTCAAAAAGAGTTTAGCCAGTGTGCGGAGACCAGGATTTTTACAAACAGAAACAAAATCAAGTTTTACCCCTTACCTTTCCTCATAACTTTTAATATAAGCTAACTTATCTTCTTGGGAGGTAGACCATTCTGGCCATCCGCTGGCTTCTTGTTTAATACCCGTTATAAAAACCACTAGAATGTGTCTGACAGTCGTAAACAGAGACATCGCACTACCACACTTCGTGTATGGCTTCAACGGTGTAGCCTTTCTCAAAGTCTTTAATGATCTCGTTAATCATCCAGCCAACGATCTTTCTTGTTGTAGTGCTGACATGCACCTTAGTTTTTCTCTTCCCCGTTATTACCGGACAAGATGAAAAATAAAAATATGTTCTTTATTATTATGTAAAGCAAATATCTAATTTTCTTATGTAGTTAGTAAAAAAACTATCCTTAAGGTCTTAAATTAACCTTATATATAACTGAAAAATAAACAACCATTAAACTAACTACATAAACCATATATAATATTAGCTGTTTGGTTAAAAACTCCTTATTTTCAAAAATCACTGATTAGTTAACAACTCTCAGACATTATATATACACGTTATGTGTCAGGTTAAAAACTCCCTATTTATTCATTTTAAACAAAATAATAAGATACATTTTAGAAATATTATTCATCAGTAAACTTACTTTAATAAATTAAAGATCCAGGCTCAAAATACAAAATAAGTCCACAAATATCTAAATATCGAATTTTAACCAAATACGTCAAATCATTTCAGATACATGACCAGGGACAAAGATACAGATATAATTGTAAACCTCGAATTTTTTAAGGTTGGAGTGCATATAAAATATGTAGGTATTCATCATATTCTTTAGGATTAAAATATTCATTTAGATGAGGGAATGAAATTTGCCTCAGCCATGAAAGAGTAAATATTATCTATATGCGAAAAAATGTCCCCGATTAACGCTTGAGGCGTTGTTGCAGGTGGAGGGCGTGGTGTGGTCAGCCCTTCCGAAAACACCACTGTGCATTCCTTTGGCAGGGTTGCAGTCTCGTGTAAAGGGATACCCTATGACTGTCCCAGGCATCTGAATCAAACATAACTATATAATAGTTCCTTTAAGTGTAGTTACGGATTAATTTTGAACAATTATAACACCCGAGAAAACCTCCCATTAAGGTACAAACACATTTACACAATAATGCCCTTAAGTAACAGGTCCAGCCAGGACTCGAACCCAGAACACCTATATCAGTCAATCATGCTACCAACTTACCAAGGGTGTCAGACAATACCTCATCCTATTAACTGCACTAAGGTACCCTAGTATAAATGACATACATTTTAAATGACTTTTTTTAACCTCCAATACTGATATGATCATTGGCTTACCTTTTGAATACACCTATTACTTAAAGTGCTAGAGCACTTTAGCCGGCTTATTGGCTTGTTCAGCACCCCTGGACCTAAAAAGCTCAAACACCCAACCCCAATAGGTGAGAATATTCGGGCTAGGCTGGATACCCAAGGAGGCGAGAATCAACGCCTCCTCCCCTACCAGTCACTCACTGGTTGGACCAAAATTGGAGACTTTCGCCTTCCACACTATCCAGGGTGGTGACCGGAGCTATTTACTTCCACTCATAGAAGCGACCTTACGATATCCAATCTTTCCCATGTGTAAGGGAATGGGATTACGCCAAATGAGCGTGAGAATAGGTGGCAGTCCAAACTTCCGTTTCATCTGGAGCTGTGCACACCCCATTTTCATCCCACGTGCTTAGGAGAAATGTGGGATCTTAGGCCAACTTTTCAGCTTCCAGCGGTGCTTTAAAGCTTTCTATAGATTCCGTGGACAAAGCACCAAGGCCAAACACATACAAACCATCACCATCGATTTCGACAACTAAAACAAAACCATATTATTAATAAGGCATAAAATAAAGGACTATTATTCTTAATACATTTTTAATAATATATATATATATATATATATATATATATATATATAGAGAGAGAGAGAGAGAGATATGGTAACTACCTGGGCTGTCTGTACACCCCGTCACATTACGGTAGATTTGATTAAAATGGTCCATTTTCAAAAATTCGCGAATGTTTGTCGGTCAAATACTCGTTTAAGAATAAATATATGATCATATTTCAGACTCTCTATACAGAAATAACGTCCACGCATATGACGTCACTATTCACCTTCGGCATAATCCTGTCTCGACCTGTATATCCACCAAACTGGCGCTATTTATGAGTCATCAGATTTACGGCATCACCCACGCTGCTTTATTCCTGTCTCAACATATCTAGCCGCCAAACTGGTGCCCAGTAAAAGTCATCACCCTTAGCTTATTCTTGTATTGACAAGATGACCCTCCAATCTGGCACCAGGTATGAATCATCACCCTTGACCTATTTGGATGGGACCGGCTAGAAAGTGTACCGGGCAATTAAAATACCCGGGGTGGACCAACTAAATAGGAAAATAACCATCAAGTAAATACCATAAGTCTAGGATTAGGAGAGGATTTTAACCAGATAATTAACAATAAATAAAAGAAAAATTAATATCATGTAGGGAGAAAAATTAAAACCTAAGAACCCAACCCGGACTAAAATTTCAGAAGCCGGGTTTTTTCACTAGGTGAAATAAAAAAATAATAATAAAAGCCTATTCTTGTACCGACATGTCGAGCCACCAATCTGATGTCATGTATGAGTCATCACGCTTAGTGTATTCATGTATCCAAATATGAATCATCACGCTTGCTTATTCTTGTATCCACATATTGACCCGAAACTTTGGAACTAGGTATGAGTACAGAAATAAATTCTTACTTCATCATGGTTGCAACATCACCCTTGGCTTAATCTTGTATCGACGAGTCAACTCGCCACTCTGGCACCAGGTATAAGTCATCACCCTCTATTTAATCAAGTGTCCACATGTCAACCCACCACTTTGGCACCAAGTGTAAGTACAAATCCAAATTACCTGATGATAAGTCAAGGCCAATTATTGATTAGGAATGACGTCATCAGGGTTGCGACATCACCCATGGTATATTCCTGTCTCTACACGTCGAGCTGCTTAACTGGATCCAGGTATGATTCATTGCTATGTGGTGGTAAGGTGAAAAAAGTAACACCTACCTCTTTTGCCCTATCAATGACCTCGATGTACATGTGACTCTCATCATTATCACATATAAATAGTGAGGATATCTCCTTTGTGATGTGTGAATACTTTATGAAATGATACATAACTTTTGGGAACAGATCAGATGTCATCCACAGTTCGCAAGACCTAAAGATCCTGGTGGCACTACATTTAACATGTGAGTTTTGAAGTCTTTTCTGGAAGAGACAAAAGCAGGAGGTAGAAATGTTTCTCCAGCACACACGATGGCTACAACTGTCACGAATTCACCAATATCACCACTCGACATTGGTTTGGCTACTTAACACATTTCTTTGCTATTATCTTCTATGGTTTCTGCACATAATTCACACAAGTTTCATCAAGGTTGAACACACGAGATGCATCAGCCAATTTAGGGCTTTCGCTGAGAATTTTGAAAATATGATAGAAAAATATTGTTTACGTTGTGTGCATTGAACGACGTCAGTCGTGATAAACTGCACCCCTCTTGTTTCCTTATGCTGAGCCTCTTGCTTCAATGTAGAAAACCCCTCAACTATTCCACACCTGCAGACTTTGAAGCCTCCCAGGACTCTGGAAATTTTATGTTATTTTTTGTGCCATTTCATAGGCGAGTTTTTCGAACAGCAGTTGTTGAAAATCCATAACACATTCTACTGAATGTTTCTATGTATTCTGCAAGATCATGTTCTTGTTCCTCAGTAAATATCTGACGGACATTGTAAAGTGGCTGCACACGTGTATCAACCTCTGGATTTTTTTCTTTTTCTTGACATATCTATACAATGTTTGAAGGGGGACATTATCTTTTTAACTTCTTGTCAATTGGAATACTTTTCCTGAAGGACTAATTACACTGCTGCAGCCATTTGTTTTTCTCCAGTTTTCCAATTTTCCTCGGCAAATTCCTAGACCTTACCATGATTATGCTGAAAAAAGTACCATAAACTATATAAATTACATTAACATGTAAATTAAATTCATTTTAAAAGCACGGGCACTCCTATAGCATTTTCCAGAGGGGTGGATAAAAATATATAAAATCAAATTTGGCTCCAAGAACCTTGAAGGGACAGAATGTTCCGTTCGCTAAATCCGGGGTTCACTGTAAATGATTAAAATTATATGTACAAGAAAGTGGACGATACTTCTATTTTCCTTCCTTATATCCGGGGCTCGTTAAAATCCGAATTCAATCTAGAGGGGTTTTACTGCTTATTAAGATATGAAAATAATAGTTTGGTTCTATACCTACACAGCAATGTTTTAAGATGTAAATTTCATTATATTGTATAGCAGTAAATGGAAACACCTAAGTAATATTAATATGAAATTACAGTTGATTAAAACATTCCTAATGTTCAAAATTGAGAAAATTCACTATACTAAATAACTTAAAAAAACCTTCCAAATTCACGGGGAGGGGGATAAGTGGCCCCTATCTATGGGTGCCCATTTCTTGTAACCCAAGCTCTAAGATTAGAGGGATTAAAATACATATATATAAAATAAATAATCCAGTGTTATAAAAAAGGGGAAAAATAGACCAATAGAAGTGCGCAGTGTGATTAACTTTTTGTTTGTGTTGAAAAATGCTGGGTACACAACACGTTCCCAGCGCATGCAACTCACTCCTAGAAGCGGGAAAACTACGGTCCACCTTCAATGATTAAATAATATTATACGAAGAGGTCGAAGGCTAAGTTAAAAGGGGTTTGGACATTAAACATCTCTAAAACCTAGGGATAACAGGGCATAACTACAATATTAAAAGATTTCAAGTCTTAACGAGCACTTTGATTTAATTTCTGACAAGTTTTATTAAAGAACATGCATATATTTTGAAGAATCTTAAATGGTTCCTCATAAATACAATAGCAGTAAATGACTAAGCGCAATAATAACATTTGATATAATCCAAAAGGAAAATATTTAATAAACTTTTACTTTTTTCTTTTCTTTTTTTAAAATATATTATTTACCACGGACATATTACGTGAATTAAATATCAATGTCTGGCATTATTAAATTTGAGTATGACAATATCTAATATTATAGATGACTTCTCCTATATGACACATTTCAGTACTAGTTGCGAAAATACAACATATTAGTAAAATTTTTAAAGTTCATTGTTTATACATACGTAACAAGTATACTCATAACGTCGCTAATATTGAATGTACAGGGATAATCTAATTACTGAACCTTCCTAAGTAGCTCTTTACTAAATCTACAAGTATGGTAAATAACGTTAGTTTTAAATAAATGTCAAGGAAACTTCCTAACTTTACTAACACTTTGAAAGTTTCTGGCATAAATTTAATAAATAATTTTCCCACATTAGTATTTCCAAAACTCATATTGCAACACAACTCACAAATGTGAGATAAATAAAGTTAATTTGTTATGTATAACTGTCAAGCGTAACGCCTAACTTTACTAACATTTGACAAGTTATGACCTAAAGTTATAAACAAATTTCCCACATAAATATTTACTAAACTCATATTGCAACACAACTCACAAATGTGAGATAAATAAAGTTAATTTGAAATGTATAACTGTCACGCGTGACGCCTAACTTTACTAACATTTGACAAGTCCAGACCTAAAGTTATAAACAACCTTCCCACATAAATATTTACAAAAACTCATATTGCAACACAACTCACAAATGTGAGATAAATAACGTTAAACCCAATATTCTGCAAAATAACGAAGATTTATACAAGACTTCAATAATTATATTTAAAAGAAAGGATGACCAAACGAGAATTTTGAAAAGTTACAATATCTAAATTTACGCCGAAAATTAATTTCTCCTTACATTATATCATTATGTCCTTGAAGCCTCCGCTTCGTCCTACAGAGTCCAAGCCTAGTCCAAGAGTGGAGTCTTACTTGACGGACGGTCTTTTATATGGTGCATACACTAGTCGAACAAGAGAGAAGGGATCACAAAAGGGTGGGAATCACTGAGATAAACACACAGAAAGGGGGAATGCGCGCGGCACTAGAAACGTCTATTTTCTTCTGGCAAGGCCTGGCAGATACTATCCTTTTCTACTCTATTCTCGTTGTTGTTGTTGTGGTGGTGGCATTGAGCAGGGTGGTGGTCTCCAGGGGCGAGACGTGGCTCTAGGCTCGGCGTTAGCAGTTGTTCGCGTGTTGTTCATGTGGCCAGACGTGTTGTTGTTCGAGGTGCCTAGCCTGGTCGGTGAGATTGGGTAAGTGTATTATGATTGACTTGCCCATTTTGTTTTATTATTATTATTATTATTATTATTATTATTAGCACCACGTCTTACTACCCGTTCGGGTTATACGCACTTACGCTAATGTGTAATGGTAGGGTGATTGTGAGATGAAATGAAGGACCTACAGTTTAACGTGGAATCCGAACCACGGTGGAGGCCTGGCAATCCCCACATTCACAAGATGTCTTGTCAGAGGTGAAGGAAGGGTTTGGAAATCAGATAGATCTGTGCCGGGACCGAGGATTGAACCCCGGCCGCCAGCACAGAAGTCTGACACCTTACCCCTAGACTACATTTTGTTTTAACTTGGATCAATAATTGCTACAGTCTCAAGGACATAAAATTGTATTAAAGTAACATTTAATGCATATTATTTATTATGGAATACAAGTCTTTCAGTGTACCACGTCAATTTGTTGGAAAAAACTGGCTACATACCTCTTCCTTCGGCTTTGTTCGAGTTAAATCCTTGGTGTTAAGTGGAGAAATAATGCAGCATATGTATGATATTTGAAATCAAATACTACATACAATCAGACAGAAGATATATGATCTGTAACAGAGTTAAATGAGTCATTTTCAGGTCAGAAAAATTTATTTCTTTTGGTAACTTCCAAACGACGCAAAATCCACGCTTGAAATGTGATCGGCGAACACTCCAAACAAAGCATCACTGAATAACCTGACATCTAGCGGTACAAACACAAACTTCGTTTTAAAAGATTCTATGTTTCACTGTGTACCACTCTTCCTTACTGGTTTTTAATACATTTGTTATTTTTATGGTTTGTGAAAGATATTTCTATTTCATATAGTGTATTATAGACGTAATTTAAAGTAATAACTCCCAGTAGAAAACTATATACTAGTAGTTCGTTTCGCCTGCATTGTAGGAGTGAAGTTTATTGGTGGTGTATTTGAATAATTTATACATAAACACAGTTTTTTATAATCACATTATTAATAATATTACAAAGTTTACTAGTAGATGTTTAGCAAGATACACTAGTACCAAACGTATTACTTTGTCATGTTTTTCCAAACAGAGAAATTATGTCTTCCATATAGTTTCTTCATTTGACAGTCTGCTTTTTACAGAACTAATAATATAACGAATAGTTAGTTTTTTACATATTTAAAAAGTTTGAAAGCATCTTTATTATATGTTTATGTTCTATATCCACAGAATAATGCATTCAATTGCCTTATACATAGATGGAAATGATGACCATGGACGAATGATAAGACGTACTCTCATGCGGTATCTTAATGTCACACTAATCCTGGTACTACGCTCAATCAGTTCAGCAGTAAAGCGTAGATTCCCAACTTTAGAACATTTAGTGGAATCAGGTAAGTTCTATTCTCTTTGCATAAAAGGCAATGTGTGTCATTTAATCCGCATGACTTGATTGAACATTACTAAATACCATAACAATCTGAAATTTTGCAAGCATAGCGGGATTACAGCATACAGCTAGAAAAGTCTAAAAATGATCAAATTAAAAACGGGCTTCCTGGAATTAGAGGGTTTATTTATAAATAGAAAAAATGTTTAGGGGGAATAAAAGATTGAAATTTGGCAGCCAGGTAAAGAGACCATATGAAATATCCAAATAAGATCTACGACTTGAAATTTCTAAGTGAATCCTGGCGAAATGAGATAGGTGGGGTTCAATATTTTCTAAACTATTAGTAACAACCTATCTCTGCTAAAGAAAACTGTAATTCGTCAGCCCCACTTGAAATAACAATCTAATTCTGAACATATTAAAATTTTAAAATGGGACTCGAAAATAAAGAATGTGGAGGCTATAAACAAATTAGGTGGTATATAAAATTGAAATTTTCCAGGAATATAGAGGCCTCCAAATAACTATATATTCAATATATGAAATTTCTAAATGTTGGTCAGTGAAATGGGTTGGGGGTTGAGATTTAAAAAACTAGTAAAAAAACTTATAATTTTGCTAGATGATTGAAATTTATCATTCAGGTACATGAGTAACCGTAGAACAATCTTAAAATTTCTAAATTTCTAAATGAAATACCGAAAAATGGGGTTACCCAAAAAATCCGCAACTAATAGAAATAAAACCATTCCGCTATAATATAAAATGTAAATATTTACAATACAAATATGATGATTGTAGAAGGACAACCAAAAATAACCAGAATCATTTAAATTTTTAAAATTTCAATACAAGTGTCCATGAAAACAAATATAGAAGGAAACCCCTTTTTTGTTTGTTAGAAGCTTGAAATTTGACAAAAGGTAAAAGGACTATCCCAATTAACTAGAAAAGTATCTAAGTTTTTAAATTTAAAAATTAATGTTTGTAAAATAATCATTTCTAAAATGAATAGAAAACAAACACTTATTTAAAAGGTGTAGAATTAAATATCTGAAAAAGTTATAAAAGCCACCCCAGATGGTCAAAATTACTGAAAACTTGAAATTTGAAGATTGCTGCTAATAAATGAGGTTCTTTAAAATTTCGCTAACTGATAGAAAAATCGTTTTATTAGTGTGGTAAAATATTTAACTTTGGCAGGTAAGTATAGGGGCCTTTAGAGATTGTCAACCAACGTCCAAACAAAGGAAACTCTAAATAGAAGTCTGGGAATTTAAAGGGCTTGAAATTAATACAGCTAATATAAATACATACGTTTCGTTATGGTTGAAAATTTAAATTTGGCAGACACACAAAAAAACCATATCATATAGCAAAGTCAAAAGTCTTATGATTTCTAAATGGGAATGTGCGAAAATAAATGAGGGTAGCTCGAAATTTTTCCAAAAATATATGTTTCGGTTTGGAGTTATATGTAAATTTAGCATGCAGGAGTAGATAGTATGGCGTTTCGGTACCCCACTTCCACCAACGTGTTTAAAACACTTTTTCCCGGTGACGTAATTATTGCGTGTTATTTCGCAACAATCCTCTGTGGGTTTTCCCTGGTGACTCATACCTGGTGCCAGTATAATTCAGTCTGACCTGAATTTCCCTTCTGGTTATTTCTATGATGACATGGGCTTAACGACATGTTGTCCTCCTTCATTGTCTCAAAGGTTTATTTATGATTTTCTATGTGGCAATGGGTTTTACCTGATGACTGTTGATATTTTGGCGGTTGGACAAGACAGGAATAGATCGTGATCTTGAATTATGTCAATACCCTCCCCCGGCAATGTGTTTTCCCTGATGATTGGCGCTAGTTTGGCGGCTTAACAAGAAAAGCCTCCTCGATCTGTGTGACGTAATCATTGCGTAAGATATCGCAAAAACTTCCCCTTGGGCTTTCCCGATGACTCATACCTGGCGCCATTTTGGTGTCTCGACAAGACAAGTAGAGACAGGAATAGATCGTGACCTTGAAACAGTGAGCTAGTACATGAGGTCATTGACCCCGGCAACTCTTTCCTCCTCTCCCCTTTCTATGTGACAATGGATTTTCCCGGTGACTCATAACTGGCGACAGTTTGGCGGGTCGACAAGAAAAGTTGGGACAAGTATAGATCATGACCTTGAATGATGTCACAATGGGTTTTCCCTGATGACAGGTGCCAGTTTGGCGGGTTGACAAGACAGGAATAGATCGTGACCTTGAAACCATGAGATAGATCATTGATTCTGGCAACCCTCCTCTCGGATATGAGTTTTTCCCGGTGATGTTGCAACTAGACATCACAATGTCGAAATCCCCTATGTGGTAATGGGGTTTCCCGTGATGTCGTTTCTAGAAAGAATTGAAGCTGTTCTTATTATGCACAATCAGGGGCCTCGGAATCCTCAGTTAGGGGCCGCTATCCCCCACCACAAAGTCTACTAAAATTGATTGTTTGCTATCGTCCGACGACATACGTGGATGTAGGTATCCGTCATGGACCGGAGAAGTAAGGTAGAAAATGTTCCAGCGCTTACGTTGAGTGAGGGAGAGTATAAAACCACCTAGTTCACCCGAATGAGATTCGAACCCACGACATACCATGCCATAACTATTTGAGTGACACGTACCCTTTCTGGCAAAACGTGTGGTAAGGATGATTAAGAAATGTTCCGGAGGGAGAAATACCTACATTTTACACCACTGGGGATTATATTTCCACCTTCGTTAGAATTAGTTTAGCCTGACATTTAGACAACGTGCACACCAAGATTAAAACTTCGATATATTTAGAACGGTCGTACTTCCTGCACCCCCACCATTTTCAAAGGGGTTTGGCTGGTTGACCCAATTTTTCTAGATCAGGTATAATATGTACCCACATTTGTTTCAAACGTCGATCACTCTGTAATCGGATATCTAGTAACGCCTTAGACCATGTGGCCATCGATGCACAAGTATACAAATTTTTACGGCGTATACACCGGATTCAAACCTCTATATATATATAGAACGGTCCTACTTCCTGCACCCAACCATTTTCAAAGGGGTTTTACCGGTCGACTAGATGTTTCTAGACCGGGTAGAATGTCTACCCGTATTTATCTTCAAACGTCGATCACTCTGTCATCGGCCATCTAGTGACGCATTAGACCCTGCGACCATCGATGCAAGTATACAAATTAGACGGCGTGCACACCGGTATTTGAACCTTGATATCTTTAGAATGGTCGTATTTCCTGCACCCCCACTATTTTCGAAGGGGTTTTGCCATTCGACCAGATTTTTCTAGACCAGGTAGAATGTGTAACCTTATTTGCTTCAAATATTGATCATCAGCCGTCTAGTGACGCCCTAGACCATGCGACCATCAATGCTTGTATTAAATTTCTTTGTGACGGTAGAGCTCTACCCAAGGACCTAGTCTTTTTTTTTTGCCAATGATGGTGATCAAAATATGGTCGGATGAATTTATGGTTTCATTATCTACCTTCCGCAAAAGAGGGCACACTTACCTTTTAAATTATTCATAACTAGCAATCCCACATGGCATTGCCCGTGACCCACTGTGGTATTGTGTTAAAATATAGCCTAATTAAAAATTTAAAAAATCCTGCTTCAAGGTGCATTCGGACCCCTCCCGTACACCTATGTTAAAATTTAATATCTCTGCGTGCCGTAGATTTGGCTGGGCATCGCACACAAACACACACACAGACAAAAACTTCCTTTTATTATTATAGATACTTGTTCCATTAATATAAATATTTGGATAGCCCAGACGGCCGGTCTGGCATGCAAAAGAGGAAACAAGATCGAAAATTCAATATCTAGATGTTTTCCCACTGCACCCCAACGAGAATTCGAACCGAATCCTAGAGATGAACATGACAGCTGAGCACTGTCTCTCCGAACTGCAGTCCCATTTTCATAGGAACAACTAGAAAAGCTACTAGATCTAATTTCACGTATTCATACGTCAAGACAAGTGATCTGCAGCAACCTATTTTGATATACTATTAATACCTATAAAATATCACCGATTATGTAGTATTATTAAATTTTGTCTGAAAAAGGTTTGTATTTTCTAAACGTCTCTTCGTATAAAAAATTGGAATCTATATTAAAACAGTTGTTTTTAAACAGCGTTCTTTTACTACCGGTTCGGTTCGGTTTATAATACGTTTAAGTACTATTTACGCTAATGGACTAGGAATTGGGAAGGTTGTACCCGCATTTGCGTGGGGAGGGAAAGTGGAAAAATCAGCCCAGTTTACCAGACCGATATTCGAACCTCGATCTCCCCCATCCTCGGTATAGACTACTCAACACTACTCAAACACGAATCTGGCGCGTTGTCCGAAAGTCTATTAGAAAAATAACATCTCTAAATACGGCCGACGCTGATGAAGGAATCTATAATATTGAGTACTTTGGCGTGGATTTGTTTAGTTTACCCTGATTATTTATTAAAACTTATAATGTCCGTTTATATACACACACATACGCATTTTTTTTTAAATTTATAAAATGTAATTGCTGTGACGTTATAAAGTAAAAGAATTTAATTATTTTAGAAACAATAGTTTTATTCATAATGTTTGAGACTGAGCTTCTAAGCTAAATAAACTTGTATTTATAGGATAGGAGAGAGGGTGTTTGGGTGTAAAAGTTAAAACACAAACATAGCAGTTCTATAATATTAATTCACTAAAACTTGGAATATTTGTATATATAAAAAAGAGATAGTTTTAGAATATGTATTTACGAGTAATATATTACACCTTAATTGGAACATACCAGGACACATGCTAATATATATATATATATATATATATATATATATATATATATATATATATATAGGTAATAAATATATATTAAAATAGTACAAACCATGTGTGAGAAAATGATACTAATAAAGACATGTAAACATTAAAAAAATATTAATCATGTAATAATATCTAATATATATCAATTTTTGGTGTATCTGCTTAAGGAGCTCCGGTTAAATAACAATAATAATGTAATTTCTAAGATTAATTGTAGTATTTTTAATGAGCCAAACTATTTGTAACATGTAATAAAAATATTAAATGAATGTTACTTTACAGAGACAAAGTTTGTTAGGGTTCTAGGTAATTTAAATAAAATGTAATGAAAAATATATTTCTGGAGATAAAATAGAAATGTTATATACAAAGGTGAATAAAATCAAATATTATTCTATATAAATATTTCTGATTGAAATATGTGACCAATTAATAAGTACTATGTTTTATTTTTTAAAACAAACAAATACACAATTTTGTTGATCACAATAACCAATCTGTAAATATAAACTTGAAACCAACTTGTTCTAATATATTTAACAAATTAATTATTTCAAAGATAAATTATTTGTAAATCACCCGAAATTATTTGGTATTTGTAAAAAAAAAAAAAAAAAAAGTAGGTTATTCTTAAATATCATTAAAAACTAATCTCTGATTTTCATTTTGAATTCAATTTTTCCGGTTAATTTACAAAAAATTCAAATTGACGCTAATTCACTAGGAATTGGGAAGGTTGCACCCACAATTTGCGTGGGAAGGACGAGTGGAAAAAATCAGCCAGTTCACCCGACCGAGAATTCGAACCTCTCTTCCCGTCCTCGGTAGTCTATCTCTAAACGAATCTGCCGCGTTAAGCCATCTGCCTCACCGAGGCATGTATCTATCACTCTGCACTCTTTTAGAAAGTTAACATACTTTACTCTTCTATATGTACATTTCAACCAAACCAAATATTACTACAGATTGAAAGAAGAAGCAGATCCGCGAATCCAGCTGGATTCTGAATTGGGAAGGTTGAATCCACATTGGCGTGGAGGGGGAGTAAGGAAATGTTCCAGCGTTTACGTGGAGGGAGTGTGGGAAACCATTTAGTGAAAACTACCAACAGTAGACCTCGGCAGGTATTCAAATCCCCCTAACCTCACCCAACACAGATTCGAACCATGATATCTTTCGCCGGGTGCTTGATGCCCTCTAGTTTGTCAAAACTGGGAAAAGAATATGACGTTTCAAACTGGGCGCACCTTGTTCGGTCCCTAGAATATGTTTTTGACAGAAAGGTGCTGGCAATATACAACTTTGCCGGAATAAATAGTAAAGAGCACATACGGTTAAATGTTAAGCTTTATTGCTTACACCACGTGTGGTTAATATAGCTTTATCAAGTATAATATGTGAACAGAAAGGAGGAATAAGTATACTATTATTATTATTATTTCACTGCTTAAATATTTGTCTATAATTTTAAATAAATTTGGTTTAAGGTGTCACACAACCACACCCACGCGAACTCGACACATTTTAGCACCGAGTCTTACTACCTTGTTTGGGTTATACGCTTAAGTACTATTTACGCTAACGGATTGATAATTGGTAGTTTTGAAGCCCGCATTTGCGTAGAGGGAGAGTGGAAAAACACCCCTAGGTTACCCGACAATGATTCGGACTTTAAACTCCTTAAATATTAATTACGCTAACGGATTGATAATTGATAAGTTTGAATTTCGACGCTGATGAAGGAATCTATAATATTGAGTACCCTGAATATTTATTAAATTTATAATGTCCGTTTACACACACACCACACACACACACACATACACCACACAGCCTCCCATCGTTCTACATGTCTAATATAATCACAAGAAAGAAGTAAGGCTGAATAAAACAAAGATTTACTAAGAACTTTCGGCACAAAAAATATAGGGTTTGAATTTATAAAGTAATTAGCGTTTGTTGACCTTGCAGGGATTTGAACCCTCCTACCTCTTTTACGTCAAAGGGCGTGATGTGTACCCGCATTTGTGCGCCTGGAAAAAATAAACACACCCGCAAGAGGGTCCATCTCTAATGTACCTAGTTAAACAACGGCAAATTTACAAATTAGACGATATGTCTCGTTCGACAGTGTGCCCCCTAAGAAAATATGAGGCTGAAATTCATTGCCCGTGATCCACTGTGGTAATGTACTAAAAATAACCTAATTAAAATTTAAATATCCTGATTTGAGGTGCATTCGGACCCCCTCCCGTACACCTATGTTAAAATTTCAGATCTCTGCTTTGCCGTATATTTGGTTGGGCATTGCACACAGACAAACACTTTCTTTTATTATTAAAGTTTCCTGTTCCATTAATATAAATATGACGGATAGCCCAGATGGCCAGGTTCGCACTCAAGAGATAAAAGAAAAAATGGCGCACATATTATTTATAGATCACACGAACTTGACACATTTTTTACCAGCGTCTTAATACCCGTTCGGGCTATGCGCTTAATTACTAATTACTCTAACGAACTAGGAATTGGGAAATTTTGAACCCGCAATTGCGTAGTATGAGAGTGAAAAACTACCCCCAGGTCTAAGACAGCACTCTTACAGTATACTAAACTGCAGGGGGTTCGAATCCTGGTCCACTAGCTGCCACCTTCTTTGGTCAGTTAGGGGTCTCCAGCTCAAAGGATTATATTTGACATAGGTTTGGTAACAACATAAATACTTTTATTTTGAAATAATGAAAATTACTCCAAGGTGGTAAGGACAAGGAAGTGAAACCGCATTTGCATGGAGAGCGAAACCGGGAAACACCTTACTGGAATCCGATCTCCCGGCAAAACATCATGACATGGGGTTAATATCGGGTTTCGAACCCCTAACGTGTGTATCTACCGTCATAATCATACTAGCTGTTATGCATCGCGGGCCTCACGCTTTAAATAGCGTTATGTTTGTGAATTTCTATTCTACCTCCACGAACATTCTGTACACTTCAGTTTCTATCACCTAGTATTTAGAAGTGTTCGTTAAGCGGGGGTTCTTATCTCCTCTAATTAGTATCAACTTATACCCTCGCAATATATAGGACAGCCAGTGAAGTAGTACGGTTCAAGGAGTAAAAAAAAAAAAATGGTCGTCACGTCTATGGCAAGTGTGAGCAGTTTACCACTCTCCTTTTCACTCAAATGTGGGGACATTAAATTCCTCATATAACATAGACTAGCCGGTACGCGATTCCCGACCTTCCCCCACCAGATTTTCTCAATATTAAGCTCTTTTTTTTGTGTGCATAAACTACAAAAATAGCAAGCTCATTACTAAATACTAAAACAAAATGAATGCTAATGGAGTTCTCCCAAATTTTAACTCATCACTATTGGGCAGGTAAGTCCTTATTGACTAATTACAAATATATCATTATGATGATAATATTCTCAGGTAGAAGCCCTGAAGCTATTTCAAATTAAAAAACCTAATAAGGGGAGGCAGGAAATGAAATATGCCGGGAAATAGAAGGTTTAATACAGTTAAAAAAAAGTGTTAAATACTGTATTTAATATTTATAAAGTGTCTAAAAAAAGGGTCGGGGGAAATATTAGCTTAAAATATTTCCAAAAAATAAATTATAAAATCTTCTTCTTGGCGTGAGGGAAAATTTAAATTTGCTAAGTTTGTAAAAGGACCACCTCAAAAAACCATAAATATGAAGAGTTTGTAATCCAAAAATAGAGGGTAGGAAATGGCTAGTAGAAAAAAAAATGTCTCAAGATGGTAGAAAATTTTAATTTTGTATAGGCAGAGGAAAAAAAATATAAAAATAGACGAATACAAAAACTAAAGATTATCTTAAAAGGCATCCATTTGTATTGCAATATCAAAGCAAAAAATAAAATATCGCATTACTAGCAGCGACATAACAATTAAAATAAACAAATTCTGGTGGCATGGTGAACCGTGATGCTATTTATAAAATCCGGAATTGTTTACAAATCATTACGTTTCTGTAACAGATGCTCTTCTATCAAAAATATTTCTGTAACAATGTCTATTAGTTTGTTTATCTTATTTTATGATCGTGTTTAGGTAAATGTTGCGTTGTTAATAAACTGTTTTTTGTTTGTGCACCCAATTTGTGAACAAGGTAAAAATTTTGTTTCAAATATTTTATTTTATTTTAAAATTATCATTATTGGTTTGTGATTGCCATAGTTATCGCAGGATTGTGTCTCGAGGATCTATCAAAAAGTGGGCAGCTGTATTTTGAACTTTTTAATTTGAAATAGTTTAGGCGCTTCTTGACCGGGTGAAGGACGGGTAAAACCGGTAGTTGTATTTAAAACAATATTTTGCACTTGTCTAATACCTAGAATGTTTATGTAAATAATCCATTTTCAAGTTTAATAATTTTATTCGTCCCACCAGATGTCGTTGAAAACGAATTATTGTGTTTAAGTGTGTGTACGCGTTGGCCACAACTAATGTAGTTAATAAGTACAGTACATTCAATTTAGTGGAACAGTTACAATAAGGACATGGGAATCGAACTGGGGACATTTGTCTTTGTATGGCAGATATTTATGCTAAAATTTAATCAAATAATACCCCGTTAAGTTATTATATATTTAAGTAGGCGACGGGCCTATCTATATAGGTTACAACTGTTGATATTACATACGAGTACAGTAGGCCTATAGTTTATAACATGACATAATAGACCTACATTGTATGAGCTCACTTTATAATATTTGCTAATAAATCATGTATTCAGCCAAAACATACATCTCTATATTTATATTTTTCTATAGTTGAATCGAAAGACCCAAATAAAATAATATTTAATCCAAATAGGCTAGTTGCATATTTGGAGGCTGCTAGTCAGAGGTATTATAAAATGTCACTTTTACTCTATTGCTGTTACATGTTTGGATATCATCAGGAAAACTCTGTTGGTTTTACAAGAAATCAAAAGACAGAACTTCCAATAAAAAAGTTTTTGTAAGAATTATCACAAAATGCTAAAACGGTGAAAAGCGATTTTGTAGTCCCCTTAGTATGTTTATAACAGGTATCACAAAGACTAGCCGCATCGGTGGCCACGTGGTCTAATCGTCAAGCTCTGTTAGATATAGGCTTGCTGATGACAGGTAGGTCGTGGTTCGAGCCCCATGCTGGTGTATCAAGTATGAGGCTTTTTTTACTGGTTTCCCAATCTCCCTTCATGCAAATGGGGATAAATTTCCTTGAAATGTAACCATTATATTTATTCATTAATTAAAATCTAGCCGAACGCATAAATCAATTGCCGTGTAAAATTGAAACAAAAATAACGATTAATCCACAGAGTAAGAATTAAAAGAGCATTTAAAATACAATTCATCAATATTAGCTTGGATAGCAAATGAAAAACCCTTTCATAGAATAACACAAATCCAGATGTCCGGGATAAATTCCTGTTGCTTCCAGATTTTTCTGGGAAGCATTGGATCTATAACGCTGACTTAGCCTCATGAGGAAAAATGAAGAGCTATTTGGATTAAGAAGTAGCAGTTTTGGTCTAGAAAAGTGAGATTAACGGCCAGAGGGTTCGTTTGTGCTGACTACAGAACACCCTCTACCCACAAATGTTAACACTATCATAATCGAAAACTGTGGTGGCCGCTTGGTCGGTATATCTCAATTGCTGGATCATGCCATGGATTTTTTTTGTACTCTCATTTTATCAAATTATCCTCTACTTGTTATATAATTAATATGGCTATTGCTAAGTCTACAGATCTTTTGTAAAAAGTATCTGGAATAGCGATGATCTATTGAATAAACATCATTCACTTCTTGAGGACGAATCTACAATTTCTAATGCTAGTATTGTCCAACCCACTAAATCTCAAACCATAGGGAATAAATACATAGTATGTGAAAGAGCCGTCTAATATAGCTTAATAAAGAAGTGAGAGTGGGAAATTATCCACCCTCAGTATATACAGCCGGGATTCAAGTCTTGACCTCCCTGTTACCGACAAACCAGACTAGACGAGCTTGATTTTTAGTTCGTGTGCCTATCGTGGGAGTTAAATAATGTTGCTGATAAGTGTGTCTAGCTAAGAAATCCGTGAATGCTCTACCTACAATTGAGGGGGTGAGTTCCAAAACTTGTCTCATCCACATGAAGTGATTTTGAGTAAATGCGAAAAACTTTTTCTGACATCTACGTTGATGTTAAGAAGACCAACTTTTAATTATATATTATGTGAATACAATTAGGATTATAAATCTAGAAAGAAAAATGTATTCATCAATTGGTACAAAAGATATTATATTAAAATATTTAGATAGGAAGAGTTTTCTACAAATCAATGTACAAAAGCAGTTTTGGAAACAAACAAATAGGATAAGGTCAGTTTTGGTGCAAAGAGCATACATAGAGTAGAATGCAATAGAAGCTTCAAAACAAAATGAATAACATGAAAGTATTACGCAGTATAAAATATTACTCAATGTCTATTAAAAAAGTTAAATACAGTTAATGTAACACACAATGTTTTTAAATTTTCACTAAATTACTTGAGATATTTCAAATTCTGAGATCCTCACAGTCTTCAGGTAGTGGTATTTCTGCTTCATAAAAATCTTCTACCTCACTTTTCTGTAGAATACAGAAGCACCTGCCTGTAGTAGTCCATTCCATCCTGTTCATACCCATCCTTCTCCAAAATGTTTGTTTAACAATTTCTTGACATCTTCAATTTTTTCTGCTTTCACTGGAACTTGGGATGGTAGCGGCTCAGGATTGATTGAATGTAGACTTTTACCTTTCTTCAAAAATGGTTTAAAAGTTCCTGTATCCACTCGGTAGTTGATTTCTCCTTTCATGACAATGTTCTTGTTCTTGGTTTTCTTTAGTGTGATCCTCTTTGTTGGAGAAAACTTAAAGTGTAACTGACCAGGGGCTTTAATGACATCAGCTACAGAGGATTTCCAATCATGGATAGGCACATTGAGCCTACATTTTTTACGGTTCCATATTTACAAAAAATATCTTTATATTCTTGTGGTTGGATGATGGTGTCTTTCTTCCTTATTTCTTTTTCGATTCGGCCGAAAACACGGTCAGAAGGAAGTAGGAATGACCAACAACTGGAAATATAATGTTAACAGACTTCACATTGTCGGCAGAATCTAGAACAAGCCATTTGGCAAGCATGCCTATCATGGTTATATTCTTGTTTTGCCTGGACAGCCATCTGCAAAAATGTGTATTTGCTCAATATTAGTCAGATCTGCATGACAAAGATAATAATAAACAATAGATGCTATCTCATTTGATCCTTTCAAGCGCTGCCCTTCAGACCAAGTAAAAATATGTACAGTGTCCGTACTTTGTTTATTCTTGGAGTGCCCTTCACAAAGAGTCATGTTATATTGATAGAGCTGCCTGGAATAGTAGGCAGCTTGATCGGGAACTTTTGGTAAAACCAAATTCTTCTGACAGTCAAATGAGAATTTAAATACCCCATCATTGCTTGTGGTTTTCAACATATCGTGAAATGATTTAGCTTTTAATTTATGCACCGTTATTTGGCCATTGCTTCAGCTTTCTGCTGTTTGGGTTGTGGCAGTAATTACTGATTTCAACCTAATGCACTCGGAGCATGCATCCGTGGGTGGAGACTTGAAACTGATATTGAAATCGTTCATAAAAATATCCCAGAAGTAATGATACTTGACCTTATTATGGACATCAGCTCCATTATTGTAGGCTTCCCACAATTTTCGTACACTGCCATCACTAGGAAGGTATTGTCTAACACTCTGTTCACGGGTGTAATGAGACTCAACACATTTAATATTTTGTATGTAATTTTGAACAAGAGTTTTTTTGTCACTGTACTTTCTTGATCTCGTGTCCCACACCACGCTTTTCTGAAGGAGATCTTCCTGTCTTTAGATGTTGTTTACAAATATTTTGAACTCTGAATTTAGAAATCCCAAGTATTGAAAAAAAAGCTTCACCACATACCTGCATAAGGCCACGCTTTTTAGACCTTATATAATACGAGATTGTTACACCTTTTTCAGGTCCTTCTTTTTCACTTGGACGTCTACGTTTTGGATTGTGCTGTACTGTGTACTGCAGTATGAAATTGTCCTGTGACACTTTGTCTTTATTTGAGTAAAACGCTTCATGAAAACGACGGATATCTTGCATAGGCAGGTCACAGCACTGAAAAGTCTTCTTTCGGTGTGTGCAGTCAGGTCTACGAGGTAGTGATTTTGGTTTACATCTGCAACACACACACAAAGTTCTAAGTGCTGAAGGTCCAGCAAATATAAATAATGAATAATATCAAGGTTATTTCTGCTTACCTTTCCGCTTTCAGCTTCTCTTTACGCCAGGAAGTTTTGTCACGTTTCTTTCTTCTCCCTCTTCCTTCAGCTATTAGAACTGTATTTTCACCATCCATTGCATATTACTTATTCAAACTATTAATAATAATGGTATGGATGCAAATTATATAGTGAAAACGATAAACAACGAAAGTGAATAATATTGGCATCAGGCACAGCTGATAATTTTGGTTCACTTGTTCTATTTACCATTTAACAATGTTGCCAAAATTTTAAAATGTTATTTCCACAAGCTCAAATGTATTTTATTCGACTACAACATGCCATTCTAAAATAAAGCATAATTGTGGGATGAAATCAGTTTTGAAAAACATTATCTAACATGTTATGCAGTACTATTGGATTAGGTAAGCTTTGAAAAGAAAAATAGCAAATTGATATTGAGGATGATGTGAGTTTTGTAACCAAACTATATGAGGTAAGGCAAGTTCTG
Source organism: Timema cristinae (assembly GCA_039000515.1). Lineage (NCBI taxonomy): Eukaryota > Metazoa > Arthropoda > Insecta > Phasmatodea > Timematidae > Timema > Timema cristinae. The sequence continues at coordinate 1,141,870 of JBCFYV010009882.1, read as the reverse complement.
GAAACAACACATGTTTTCAACATGTAAAAATAAATGGATGTAGTAGGTTAAGGAGCAAAATAATATCGGAATCGGATGCAGTACCACCAAGAGAACAAGATTCAAGTGTCAACTTATTTTTTTCAATTTATGTATAAGATGAGTTTTGGGAAAACTCACCCCTCAATTATTTGGCGTCAGACTATTTTATTAATTGTGCCTCCAATACGAAAAAATTAGACGTTCTGAAATTTAAAAAAATACCATTCTTCATTTATTTATAACGTTTTAATACATGAACGAAATCCACCATAAAGAAAAGCAGAATGAAGTCTTGTCTTCCACTTAGGTGGGTGAAGGGTCTAGGCCCAGAGCGTTACTTAATATTAGACTAGTCCGCCAATGTTGGGGAGAAGGAGTTTCAAATCCCAAATGGGTGGTGAAAAGGGGGTGTTTTCTTAAATAGTTTGCTACTTCCCTGCAAATGTTGGTACCTTTCCTCTAAATTCAACCTTCCCCCTCCTGAGCAAATTTAGTGTAATTAGTACATATGGGGTACAACCCGGTTGGATAGTAAGACTCTAAAACAAACTAGTAAATGTAGGCTGCCTACGCAGGATATTGCATTACTAGAAAAATAGAAACATAAACTTAGCCTATATGCTTTAAAACTAAAATAACATTGGTTTCAATGCGAGAAAAAAACCATTGCTGAAATGTGAATGGTCTGTCAAAGAGACCTCAGGCCCATTCTCACTTCTCCCCTTCCTCCATGGTCTCCTTTAAAGTGTGGTATCTGGTTTCACTGAAAGGGTAACATTTCTAAAAGCTAGTTAAATATTCACTTAAATAAACACTGGCGGAACTTGTGTCCTCACGTCTTTTTAATCAGTTCAAACTTGACAAATTTTGGGTAGCACCACTGATTCCAGATTTGATCTAACCCATCACTCCACACAGTTCGATACACACGTTTCTTGGTGGTGGTGTTGACATTCCCTATCATTTTTCATATTTTACAAGGTGTCCATCCATTTAAAGTAAAACACTTTTGTAGTAATTAACAACCATAAAATACTCAAATTAATTACATTAACAGTTTCTAATGTATTAGTTTAATTATTTAGGTTTCACTTAGTGCTTGTTCAGAATTCTCTTGGGAAGCTATTACTACGTGAAGATGAACATTTAAACTCGCTGTAGACATTTTCATAAATTTCCTTCACAAACACAAGTTCAACAGTAATATAAAAATTCGGAAAGTTGATATTCAGAAAAACCTAGTTTGCCTAATCATGTTTTTCTCTCATTTGGGCCTTGCTGGAATGGTTGGGGTTTAGCCCATCCCGTCCCAGGGATGTTTTTGTTGTTGTTGTTGTTGCCTGCCCCCTCTCTCGAACCCGACTGACTCCGAGTTACCCCCTGCATCTCTTTATATACTGTCGCCCGCGGGCGGGAATGCAGAGGGGTCCCGGGCGGACAGCTGGGGGCCCCGAGAGAAGGGACCAGGCGGCCTTAGCCCTTTATTTACATTCTAAATTTGGGGTTACATTATATATACAACATGTCAAAGTGGGTACAAGGAATGTCTCTTAAAGTTATAGTTCTGTTGTCTCAGCTTCGTGGTGGGGTTGCACTCTCACGACGATCTTGGTGCGGAATCTTGTACAGGTGTTTATTCATAAATGGTTTTCCACTCTTCAACAAAGGGATGATCGCGCGCTCAGTCTCTGGTATTTCCACAAATGGCGTCAGTACACCTGATTTTGGTAGTTATTAGAGCCACTAAAACAATTTTAATATATTCGTAAATTAAGTCGTGTTACATGCAGTTTGTCACTTTGATAGATATTATCAAGGTCTGTAAGATAGGAACATTAATATAATATCAAAATTTTACCGCAAAGAAATAGGTTTGAAGTTCTAAGCTGTTGCGTAACACATGTCTGTGCCCTCTTTGGCGTGATCAGGTTAGGCCCTACCAATAATATAGTGTTTTATTACACTTCTTTTTATTAATTTGTTAGTTTTAGTAAAAACTGTCTAAAAACAACTGCCCAAATAAAATTAAATCTTACCTTTTGACAATACTGGTGGTCCGTGGTCTATAGTGTCAGGTAACATTATATGGAATTGCGTGTGACGGAAAGATTGAGGTTGGGTTTTTCCTCTCTCTCTATGTTAATGCGTGTGCATTACCCTTAGCTAAACCCTCTAATCACTCATTGTTTGGGTTGAAATGTGTGAAATAATGAAAATAGCTTGTCGGATGTAGGGAAAACTAATAATGATGTGTACGCGCTGAAGTTTTTATTTTGGTGATTCGCTTTGCACCGGTTTACTACCGTTTGGGCTGTATTCATATGCACTAAATACTTTAAAACTCTAAAGGGTGGGGAAGGTTGAATCTAGCTTGAGTTGTCACGGATCGTTTTCATTAATATCCAAGCATCTGGTAGACACAAAATATATAACCTTAAAATATATTACATATAACCACACACATTTTATTAAGCTATATAAAACACACATACATAATATAATATAAATATAAAAAACAAGGAAAAGTGAACATTAATTAAATAAATTTGTAAAAATTACTTAAAAAATGGCAGACTTTTATCATTGAGGGCGACACGTGACATGAATTTTATCCTTCCACATTGGGGGTCACGTTCTTATTTCTGTCAAACAAAAGCGAAAAAAAGCTGACCAACAATCCCCTATTCTAGGAAACTTTATTTGACATTATTGGTGTATTGGGGGATTTAATAAAGGTCGTTTGGATTAGTTTTGAAATGAGTAAAAACTAGAAAAAAAAATTAATAGACCTCAAATTATCCCTTTATTCCTTCTAAATTTTTGAATTAAATTTTATTTTCCCAGTTTTAGGTCTATATATTTAAATATTATCATTATTATTATTTTTATTATTATTATTATTTTTATTATTATTATTATTATTATTATTATTATTATTATTATTATTATTAGCACCGGTCTTATTACCCGCTGGGTTATATCACTTAAGCTAATGTGTAATGATAGGGTGATTGTGAGATGAAATGGAGGCCTAAATTTAAGTGGAAACCGAAAACCCCGGGGGGGCTGTCTTCCACACATTCACGGGTTTTGATTAATACACGTTTGTCAGAGGTGAAAGGAAGGGATTTCAACAGATAAAATTTTTGCCGGGGACCGAGGATTTTAACCCGGATCCCCAGACAGAAACTTCTTTCTATATTTCGTTCTGTCACTAGCTCCCGAATAAGTATTTTAAAAACCTTTTTATATATTTCTAGTAATTTTTAACATCGTCACGTTTTTTTTTTTTTTAGTACATAAATTGGGAGCCCCACACAGTATATATCTAGTCACCTTCCTTTATCCTGGTGCAACCCTCCTAAACAAATTAGGGCCCCCGAATTGGGGAGAGTTTTTTTATATTGTTTTATATGTTTGCCTAGTAAAAAGTTTTTATATATAAACTGAAAAAAAACAATCCCTTAATCCGTCCCCCATTTCCCCCTTAAAAAGACATATTTAAACTTTGCATTTACGTTTTTGTATTTGATAAGATCAAATATTCTTTCTTATTTTTATACTTATTACTATTATATTTTTGTACTGTTCTTATACCTTTGGGTTATCGCATTACGCTAATGTGTAATGGTAGGGTGATTGGAGATGAAAAGGAGGACCTACAGTTTAACGGGGGATCCGAACCACGGGGGGGCCTGGCATTCCCCACATTCACGAGTTGGATTAATACAGTCTTGTCAGAGGTGAAGAAGGGTTTTTAATCAATAAAACTGTGCAGAGACCCAAGGTTGAACCCCCGGGTCCCAGCAAAAGAAGCATTCTTTACTATATTTCGTTCTGTATGCTCCCAAATAAGTATTTTAAAATCCTTTTTATATTTTCTGTAATTTCTTAAATATCACTTTTTTTTCCCGTACATAAAAATTTGGGGGCCCACACAGTATATATTGTCACCCCCCCTTATCCCAGGAGCACCACTAACAAATTAGGCCCCCGAATTGGGGTGGTTTTTTAATTGAAATTATTGTTTGCCTAGTAAAATGTTTTATAAAAAACTGCAAAAAAACTGCAAAAAAAAAATTTACCTTTTCCCCCTACCTACATTTCCACCCCTTTAAAAAGACTATTTAATCTTTTGCATTTCACGTTTTTGTATTAGATAATGACAAAATTTTTTTTTCAATCTTTTTTTTCTACTATTATTTTATTATTATTATTATTTTTATTATTAGCACTACTTCTTATACCCGTTGGGTTATACGCCTTACGCAATGTGTAAGGTGGGTGATTGGAGATGAAAAAAAGGACCTACGTTTAACGGGGGTCCGAACCGCGGGGGAGGCCTGATTCCCCCCTTCACGAGTTGTGTTTTTTAATCTTGTCAGAACGTCCATTAACCTGTAGTACCACTTTTGATTTTTGAATTTTTTTGATGCCAAGTTTTGTACTGTTTTGTACCCTTTTGTCCCCAAAAAAAAAGTTTTGTCCCTTACCCGTTTTGAGTAATTAGATATCAAATGGTAAAACCAGTTTTTGCTGTTTTACCACTTTTGAATTTTCAACTTTTTTTGATGCCAAGTTTTGTACTAGTTTTGTCGTTTTGTACCACAAAAAAAGTTTTTGTACCCCTACCCGTTTTGAGTTTTTGCATATCAAGTGGTGACTTCAGGTTAAAGTGTTGTACCACTTTTGAATTTTAAATTTTTTTGATGCCAAAGTTTTGTATAGTTTTTTATAGTTTTTTTACGTTTTGTACACAAAGAAAAAAATTTTTTACCCTTTTCCCCTTTGAGTAAATTTGCTACAAAGTGGTGACTCCAGGTTAAAGCTGTTGTCCACTTTTGAATTTTCAACTTTTTATGTGCCAAAGTTTTACTAGTTTTTTTACCTTTGTACCACAAAAAAAAAATTTGTCCCGTACCTGTTTAGAGTAATTGCATATCAAAGTGGTGATTACGGTTAAAGCTTGTTGACCCCCTTTTGAATTTTAAACTTTTTTTGATGCCAAAGTTTTTTTATAGTTTTGTACCTTTTGACCCAAAGAAAAGTTTTGTACCCCTACCCGTTTTGAGTAAATTTGCATATAAGGGTGACTCGGGTTTAAAGCTTTTTGTACCACTTTTGAATTTTCAACTTTTTTGATGCCAAAGTTTTTTACTATTTTTTCCCTTTTGTCCACAAAGAAAGGTTTTTTTACCCGTACTGTTTTGGTAAATTGCTATCAAAATGGTACTTCGGGGAATGCTGTTGTACCACTTTTTAATTTTCAACTTTTTTTGATGCCAAAGTGTTGTACAGTTTTGTACCGTTTTTTACCACAAAGAAAAAATTTGTACCGTACCCGTTAGATTTTTTAGCATATCAAAAGTGGGTGACTTTCGGTTAATGTGTTGTACCAAATTTTGAATTTTCAACTTTTTTTGATGCCAAAATTTTTGTACTAGTTTTTACCGTTTTGTACCCCAAAAAAAAAGTTTTGTCCCTTTTCCGTTTTGGTAATTAGATATCAAGTGGTGATCCCGGTTTAAAGTGTTGCCCCTTTTGAATTTTCAACTTTTTTGATGCCAAAGTTTTGTCTGTTTTTTACCCTTTTGTCCACAAAGAAAAGGTTTTGTACCCCTACCGTTTTGAGTAATTAGCTTTTTCAAAATGGTGACCCAGGTTAATGTATTGTACCCAATTTTGAAAAATTTTTTTGCCAAAGTTTTGTACTAGTTCTGTACCGTTTTTACCCAAAGAGAAAAATTTTGTACCCGTACCCGTTTTGAGTAATTAGATATCAAAAAAATCCTTGATTCCGGTTAATGCTGTTGTACCACTTTTGAATTTTTTTCAAATAAAATTTGGGGGGGTAGTGTAAAAAATAATTTATACTTTTTTCAGAGAAAAATTTTTTAAGGTAAATCAAAAATAAATTTTTTTTGAAGATTTTGCCCCAATTTTTAAGAGAGGTATGAGCTTCCAATTTTGTGTACCATTTATTTGGTTTATTAGTAAGCAGTAAAATAAAAATAATTTAAATTTTAAATTTTTATAAATTGGCCACTTTGTTTGGGGTTTAAATTTTTTAAAAATTTTCAAAGGAAAGAGGAAAAAAATATTTTAAAAAAAGTTTCATTTCAAAAACTATAACATTTTGACTATAAATTATCTGTTATTTTTTTTATGATATCCCAGTTTCTACATGTTCATGTTATACGCTATATGTTAATCAAATTGTGAAAAAAATGGGAAAAAAAAAGCATTTGAGGGGGTTATCTACCAGCATTTTTTTTTGGAAGATGGGGCAAAAATTTAGGAAAGACTACCCTCAATGCCCCTACCGGATTTGCCCCCCAAAGTGTCCCAAATCGCGGGCCAATTTTAAACACTGTGAAAACCCTTTTGACCACTCAGCCACTAAGTGGGATCTGTTATTTAATAGGTTTTAGGGGATTCAAACATCTTTTGGATTTACACAATTTTCCAGAAATAAATGTTTTTGGGAATAATTTTTTTACCCCTTTGGAGGTTTATTTTGGAAATTTTCTGGTGTAGCCTGCAAGCAGGCTATACCAATTGAGAGGCTGCCGTATGTTGCGAAGATAGTCCCAACATTTTCAAGTGAGGGTCCCATGTGATTAGCACAACGAGCCCTCCAGACTTCTTTTCAGTTTTCAGTGAAGGGGCTTATTCTTAAAATTATTCTTTGTCCCCACGAGGTTGATTTTGGTTTCGTTTCAGCCCCATATTTTCACAGACATAATTGGGGAAAAGGGGGATAGAACCTGGGCTTCAGGATCTGAAGCAAAAAAAATTGACCACTATACAAAAGAGGGGGTTTTGGGTATAACTACTTACTTACTTACTTACTTTATGGAATAGGGAACACAAAATTCTTACTTTAATATTTTAAATTATTTTTCTTATCGGGGTTCATGTCGTGGCAATTTTTGAAAAGTGCTATGACTGAGCATGAGTGCGAAAATTAATCAGCTCTAGTAACTTGATAGTTCTTTTCCCCTGTTAGGTTGAAATTATTTTGTATTTAGCGTGATACGAACTGGAAAAGGCAAAGGATTTTGAACATAAGTGCGTTACAGAGTGTTAGTAACATTTACTTTCGCAAAGGCTTTTTTTAAAAAAAAAGTACTTGAAAATCAGAATAATCGCTACATTGTTTATAGAAATATTTATTTGTATCTTCATTTTGTTTATTTCTACAGTAAAAAAAATGTATCGTTACTCATCCATTGTACTTAAATTAGTAGTCATATACCTAAGCGTCAGTGATATGCATACCATTAAAAAACTTTCCCTTTACGACAACAGTTAAATAATCAATTATATCTTTGTGCGTCCTTTCTTATAAACTTTTTATTCATAGGATATAAAATATTATTTTTAAATACTTCTCACCACAAAATTTATAAATCCCCTTGGGTTTTTTTCGAAAAGCAAAAGGGACATATTGTTTTTTTTATAAAAAGTAAAAAACCGTGGGTACTTTTTGTTCGGGATTGTACATTTCTTCCGAAACGAGCGCACAAACTGCGAAATGCAACAGGTTCAAATTAAAAGTAATCCCTTTAACAAGCTAATAAAATAAAAATTTAAAATTTTCGCACCTTGCTACCAAAACTTCGTTCATTAACTTTTTGAAAAATAACTTATTCCAAAGTCCAATGAGAGTCAAATCCCCAGACCGTAAAAAAAAACTGTATATAAAATTATTGAGAACGTCTCCAAATTACATTTAGACCAAATTTTATTAAAAAAAATATGTTTGATATGAGTGGAATGTTTATTTTTATTTTTAAATAGTGGATTAAAAAATTCAATGTACAGTAGTTTTCTATACTTTGAAAATTAAACCCTTTTTATTAAAAACCCCTGTAAAAGCTCAAAAATGAGAAAACCCCAAGAAAGAATATAAAATAAGAGTGAAGAATTTTTTTTGTTTTACTGCCTCAGTTAATAAGGGCTTAAAATCATAAAAATTTGTGTATCAGCTGTGGTTTTTTTTTTGAAAAAATGTATCACTAGAGTAATACTTTCATTGAAGTAAAAAGGGAAAAAAACTATATTTATTCACAAAAAAGGAAAAATTTGTGAGTTTTTAGTTACTGAAATATTAGATTTTTATTTAAATTACGAAATTTTCAAATTGGCATTGGCCCTTTTATCCTAAGAAAAGGATTAATGTTTCTTTGACTCAAAAGGTACGGTTAGTTTACCCTTTACTGCCGCCGCATTCCGAACAGCAGGGTTGCCCAAAGCTTGCAAACGTACTAGCTTGTAATAATTTAATAAAATCTAGCACCACGTTTATACCCCCTTTGGGGTTTTAAGCTTTAAATACTAAATTTGGCTACCTAATTTATTAAGAATTGGGAAGGTTTAATTAAAGGAAGGAAAACCCCCATTTGCGTGGAGGGAGAGTGGAAAATCATTTAGGAAAACCACCCCCCGTTCACCGACCAGATTGAACCCGATTCCCCCTCCTCAGCAGTCGGGGTCAAACAGACAAGGCGTTAGCCCAAATAGCCACCGAGGCGGGTTATAGCTTTAAATGGGTAATGATCATACTAACGATACTTTTTTTTCAGCTAAGACAAAAAAATTTTATAAGGAAAAGTTGTAATTAAAAAACCGTATTTTTACTAGAGTGTCGACTTGGGGGTCGTTAGAGTTCAAAATCGTCGTGTTATTGAAGCTAAAAAAAATTTTAAAAAATATTTCTAATAAAAAATAAAGAAATTATTAATTAAATAATTTGTTAAAAAAAAAATAAATTTGCTTAAATTTTACAAAGAAAATAAAAAATTCATTAATTAAATTTTTTTTTTCCCCTTTAGATGCATTGAAATGGAAAAATTTTTAAAGAAATATTTCAAAAACTATTTTTAGATAGTTTTTAAAAATTTTATAAGAATTTGAAAGATGGCCAGATATGTTACTAAAATAAATAATAACAAAAAAGTTGAAAAATTAAATATAATTTTTTTAAATTTTTTTTTTTAGAAGTGCATTCATGGGTAGGCCGCTTAACATGGAGTCACCAATTTTTATGCTAATTATCAAAACGGGTACGGGTACCAAAAAAGGTTTTAAAAAACACAACACTTGGGATCAAAAAAAGTTGAAATTCAAAAGTGGACAACAGCATTAACCTGGAGTCACCCTTTGTATGCTAATTTTTCAAAAGGGTAGGGTACAAAAAATTTTTTTTTGTGGTACAAAACGGTACAAAATAGTACAACAAATTTTGGGATCAAAAAAAAAGTTGAAAAATTTAAAAAGTGGTAAAAAATCTTAACCGGAGTTACCATTTGATATGTAATTACTCAAAAAGGGTACGGGTACAAAATTTTTCTTTGTGGTACAAAACGGGGCAAAACTAGTACAACACTTTGGCATCAAAAAAGTTGAAAAATTTAAAAGTGGTCAACAGCATTAAACTTGAGTCCCACTTTGATATGCTAATTATCAAAACGGGACGGGTACAAAACTTTTTTTTGTGGTACAAAAGGTACAAACTAGTAAAACCTTTGGGATCAAAAAAAGTGAAAATTCAAAAGTGGTTTTAAAAAAACATTAAACCCGGAGTTACCACTTTGATATGCTATTATCAAAAGGGTTTTGGGGACAAAACTTTTTCTTTGTTTTACAAAACGGTACAAAATAGTACAACACCCTTTGGATAAAAAAAAAGTTGAAAAATTCAAAAAGTGGTACAACGCATTAACCCGTAGTCACCATTTGATGGGGAATTACTCAAAACGGGTACGGGTACCAAAAATTTTTTCTTTGTGGTACAAAACGGTCAAAACTGTACAAAAATTTGGCATCAAAAAAAGTTGAAAAAATTTAAAAGTGGTCAACAGCATTAACCTGGAGTCACCACTTTGATATGTAATTTTTCAAAAGGGTACGGGTAAAAACTTTTTCTTTGTGGTACAACGGTACAAAACAGTAAACACTTTGGAAAAAAGTTGAAAAAATTTAAATTTGGACACAGCATTAACCCGGGGCACCAATTTGATTGCTATTACTCAAAACGGGTACGGGTACAAATTTTTCTTTGTTTTACAAAACGGGCAAAACTTTTACAAAACTTTGGCATAAAAAAAAATTTTTAAAATTTAAAAGTGGTACAACGCATTAAACCCGTAGTACCCTTTGATATGCTAATTACTCAAAAAGGGTACGGGTACAAAACTTTTTTTTGTGGTTTCAACGGTACAAAACTTAGTTCAAACTTTGGATCATAAAAAGTTTAAAATTCAAAAGTGGTACAACAGCTTAACCCGAAGTACCACTTTGAATGCTAATTTTTCAAAGGGTACGGGTACAAAACCCTTTTTTTTTGTGGTACAAAAAGGTACAAAATGTACAAAACTTTGGACTAAAAAAGTTGAAATTCAAAAGTGGTTCAACAGCATTAACTGGAGTCCCACAATGCTAATTTCTCAAAACGGGTGGGTACAAAACTCTTTCTTTGTGGTTTTAAAACGGTACAAAAAATAGACAAACTTTGGCAAAAAATTGGTAATTTTACTAAAATTTATGGGGTTTTTTTTAATGGGGATTGTAATATCTATCAAATTTAAAACTCTGGGGTCACATGGTTTGCATATAAAAAAGTGGAGTAGATTTAAGGAAGTTCTCTCTGCAAAAAAAGGGGCCCTTTTCCCATGAAGTTTGGGGGGAAACCTTTGGGGTTTGGGGTTTTGGGGTTTAAGGGGGTCGGGGGCCTTTGGCGGGAATTTTTGTTTGCAAGGCCGCCCTTGTGAAAAAGTGAAAGATTTTACCCCGAACCAAAGGGGACGGGGAAAGATACTTTTGGGGCCTTTCGACTTATACAATGGGGGGCTTTGAAAAAACATATTAGACTGTAAGAAAAAAATATACACTTCGACGTTGAGGCGGATTACTTACTTTAAAAAGGGGTTTTTTTTTTTAAAAGGACTTTTTTGAGGTTTTTTTAAACGTGCTTTTCTGACCCGATGTTTTTAAATGGGGGGCACGAGTTTTCTTTAAAACCGGGGGCGGGGGGCCTTCCAAAATTTTTCCCGGGGCGGTATTCTAACTACCTTCCCCGTTATTTTACATGTTCAAAATAAACATGTGACAAAGGGTTTTTATTTCCCCCCTTTCCCCAAGGAATTTTGGGGCTAGGGGTTTTTAAACTCTAAAAGAAAAATTTTATTGACTTCGACGGGGTTTGGAACCCTTGAATTTTGGGGGGCCCTGATGTGGGGCACTTTATTCCAATATCCCCTGGGGTTTTAAAATAATGTTTTTTTTTTTTTGGGCTAGCCTAGCCCCAGATAAAAATTTTTTCCCTTTAAATTTGTAAACCCCCAAAATTTTTTTGGGTTTATAATGCAATCTAAAACTATTCTATACTCCCAAAAATGAAAAAAAAATTAAATAAGCTTCATCCAAAAAAATATATTAAAAAAATAAGCGGGGTTTCCACTTCATCTAATTCAACCTTCTTAATTCCTAATTTCCCTCAGCGTAATTAATACTTAAAACGTATAAAAACCCGAACGGGAAATAAGAAAGCGGTGGGTACAAAAATTGAGACAAAAAGTTTGGAAAAAAAAACACTATGTAATAGAAAGGGGGGGGGGGCAAAAACATTATTTCACTGAACATACTATAAAAAAAGAATAGTGTGGGGTATCTCCCAATTGGGAAAAACAAAAAACGGCTTTATTTCAGCGAAACCCCTATTAAAATACTATTTAAATTTTAAACACAAAAATTTTTTTTAATTTTTTTAGCGGGGGAATACAATATAAACAGCAAATATAAGGTTTCCCCCCTTATCTTCTTTGGGACAGATAAAGCCCAAACCCTTTTTTCAGTGAACCCATTATAAAAAAAACTTTTATAATTTTAAAATTTTAATCACAAAAGCTGTCCCCTTTTTTTAACGAACATACAACAAAAAAAACACGATAAAGCCGCCTTAATTAAGCGAACCTACTTTTAAAATTCTATATGAGTTTTTTTTCAAACACAAACCGTCTTATTTTAACGAACAAAACAATAAAAAAAAGGGGAGTTAAATTTTGGGGCCTCCCTTATCTTCTTTGGGGACAAAAAATTAAAAGCCGCCTTATTTTTAAACGAAAACCCACTTTTTAAATTCTTTTTGTGGGGGTTTTAAATTTTAAAACAAAAAATCCGTCTTATTTTAACGAACAAAACAGTAAAAAAAAGCAACTATTTTTTGTCCTCCCTTATCTTCTTGCACAAAATAAAGCCGACTTTTTCCAAAACAATTTTTCATAAAAAATTCTATAGTGAGTTTATTTCAAATAAAAAAACCCTCTTATTTTTAACCCAACATTTCAATAAAAAAAGCAAAAAATTTTTATGTGTCCTCCCTTATCTTTTTTGGGACATATTAAAAGGGCCGGCCCCTTTTTTAAGCGAAAAACCCCCTCCTTTAAAATTCTAATAGTTTAGCTGTCAATGGGGAACCGGGATTTTTTTTTTCAAAAAACAAAATTTTCTTATTTTAAAAGAAAATACAATAAAAAACAGCAAAATTTATATGTGTCCCTCCCTTATCTTATTTGCACAGATAAAGCCGGCCTTATTTAAGCGAACCTACTATAAAATTCTATAGTGAGCTGTCAATGTGAATTATTCAAGTCTGATAATAAGTGACGTCATTACGAATCGTCACTACCATACTCTCATACGCCCTTGATTATTTATGATGTCAGTACACAAAATTAATTACGTGCAAATGTGACGTCTAATGATTCCCCCCATAAAACATGTTCAAATCTAGTCTATTTATTTAAATTTTTTTAATTTGATTTTAAAAAAACAATAAACATTTAAACTGATTACAATTATATACACTTAAGTCACTTAATATTATTCAAATCAATATATAAGTGACGTAAATTTATCATACGCCCTTTAAATTATCTTATATGTCCGTACCACAATTAATTACGTGCCTTGCACTTAATATCATTCAAAATTTTTTATATATGACGTCATTACGTACTACTGAATAAATGTACCTAGGCACAAAAACCAAAATTTACTGTCACTGTAAACACTCCTGCACAATTAATTATCGTCAGTACTTAATTTTATTCAAATCTAATATATAATGTGACGTCATACTATCATACGACCTTAATTATCTTTATGATGTCACGTAACAAAAATTAAATTACGGCCTCGCACTTAATTCATTCAAATTGGACGCCGGGAACGTCACCATATTGATACGTCAGTTTTTTGGCTTATTGCCACGATTTATACCCGGGGGTAATACTAATCACGTTACTTTGATTTAAAAATACATTCAAATAAAAAATTTTTTTATTTATCAGCATATTGTAGATGCCAAACCTTTCATGCCAGGCCTACCGGGAACCTTCATGGGAGACAAACCCCAATGCCATGCCTTCAATTTCCCACCAGAAGGTGGGCTTCAAGCCAACTTCGCTATCACTGGGCTAATTCATTACACCTTGCTGCAAACCGGTAAATTACGTTATCATTTGTCAGATGGCCACTTCACCGGGGGAATCTCACCCCAATTCTATTGAAAAATAAAAATCTAAAATTGAATGGATTAAATTACTACAAATATAAATAACTTCACAACAATCGGCTAAACTGTACCAGAATATTAGGCAATGGAAAAAAAATATCCAGGTGGACCTTCCCTGGGACTCACACCACTACAGCTAACATGATAAAGCATGCCCGGATGAATATTTTACAGAATAAAAAATTACATTGCAATCAATCATGTGGTTTCACCGGGACTCATATCAAACACCTTATTATACTCACATAATTATAAAACCTACATGGATAAAAGGTCCTGTATAAAAGAAAAATCTCCACCGCAATTGGTTAAGTGGATCCAGGGATCATAATTTACACAAAGTGTAAATAAACCTGGCCGTATTTTTACCGGAAACTCGAATCCCAACACTAATGTGAAGGTTTATACGTCTGTATGCTAGATCCTCCTTAAAAGACGTCCTAAGGAATATAAATAAATGCACCACAATCGGTTTAGCGGGTCCAGATATCTGAGACAATAGACTGACATTCATAAAAATTGTACGGTACTACACAATATTTTTTTATTTATTTGAAGATATTTACATTCCAAACCTTAAAAAAAGCAGTGACATCATTTAAAGTCTATTTAAGCTCGTAAAAAAAATAAAATATTTATTCTTGTTTTTCAATTATTAAAACCGCCTCTCTCTGATATTATAATAATACTTGCCTACGACTTGGCCAGTTTTTTATTTGGAATTTTAGAATTGAAGTAGTAAAAAAAAATTGAAAAAAAACACAATTTACATTATACATTATATTTATTAGAAAATGGTAACCAACGTAAATCTTAATAAACCACCATTTTTCTCAATTAAAATATTTATCGAAATTTTTTTATTGAAAGTTATATTGTGGCCACTATGGCAACATTAAATAAATTATGAAATCGAACTGTGGTCTCACAAAGTTATAGACGGTAATAATTACTTTGATGAAATATCTAAAATTCACTTTTAAAACTAGTTGAATAACTTATTGGATAAGGTTTTATCAAATAGCTTTCTTTTTGTCTTCCCGGAAATGATTAAACTGTTTTAAATTAGAGTTGAAAACCTTAAATTAAAATAATATATTTTTTAAACTCAGCTTCCTGCAAATAAATTGACAATCTTTTAGAGTTTATTTTATATTTGCGTTACATGTATGGAATTTAATAATTAATCATTTATAAATTCATGATTAGCTATTAACATTAGTGAAGATTCTGGAAAGTGGGAGACTTGCTTTATGTTACCAATTGAAGCAATCGATGTTGGTTACACTGCCAAAATAACGTGTGACTTGGTTAAGTATCTGACAGTTTAAAAAAATGCCAGCTCGTGTGTTAATGAGATCTAACATAATTAATTAACAAAGTATGTAATGAATAATTGAGTTTATCAGGAACAGAACAAAAAGGTAAAATTAATTTAGTAAATTATACCATTTGGGCATCGCAAAAAGACGTAGCCCCACCCCCATCCACCCTTACCAACAGTCCAGAAATAATTTATTGACTTAATGCCTTCCCTAACTACGGCCTTGGGCGTAGCTATGCAAACTGTTTTGCAGTCATGTGTCAAGCATAGCATACCTCGAGGGCTGAGCCAGCAAGTTTCTACCCTACAACTTTGACAGACTGTACCTAGCAATATCGACACGACCTGACATTTCGTATGCAGTGAGCTCCTTGAGCCGATACAACCGAAACCCTTGTAACATTAGCGTGGACTGCTAATATGACAATGTTACTACCCGCCCCTAAACAAGTTAATATTCATAGACATCCTGCCATAGAAATACCAATAGAACCTGCCAGTTTAACTATTAACCCAAATAATCTTATACTCATAGACTTTCAACACTATTAAACATCACGATCTTACTATTTGTATATAGGTCTCTACTCACGCGTATATCTGTCTAAAATAGAGCAACGTACAAGTTTAGCCTACTCACCACGAATGATTAAATGAAGAGACGTTCAAAAACGAGACAATTGTGTAGCCCCCTGATGTTCCTATGAAGAAAGCAGCATTGCTCTGATTCGCCAGTACGGTAATACATAAAATACCACTCATATGTTGGACACCTGGGTTGGCGTACGTGACCTAAGCAAGCATAGCTCTACACCTGCTCACGTTGTGAGTCAAAAACAGTGGCAGTTGTTCAAGACAAAAAACTGGCCTACGTGAATGACACAGCAAGGCCTTTCCACCAGATGTTTGCAGATGACAGAATTGTAAAGGTGAACGCCCACCTTCCCTACCTTTCAACTAGACCTATATAACGAGGGAACACAGACAATCTCATTGACTATTACTTTGGCCACTTCCACGAGAAGTCCTGTTGAGGACTAGGACGTTATATAGCCAGGATGGCTTATAATATCTTTGTTTAAACCTATAAAATATAAATTCCTGCGATGGGTTTGATTTTCTTAAATATTTTGTTTTTTGTTACGAAATCAGTCAGTGTAGGCATCTGCAAGATTTTGCTAAATACTTTAAATTTAAAGGTAAGTTCTTTTATGGAACTCTTAACGCTCCCTATTACCGCTTGGGCGCTAGTATAGTATTTTCTTGGTTTAATGAGATAGCCACATTTTTTGGTTCTTTTTTATGTTTTTCAATACTTAGGTTAAGTATTAAATTTTGGCTTGTGTGGTTATCAGTAATTTAAATTCTTTAAATTGATAATGTTTCATTTGTTGATTATTTTGAAGAATTTTTTGCTTTGTAGTTAATGTTAAAGTAACTTAATTTTTGTGGTTTAGCATGGGTTTTGACTTTAATATTCGCTGATTCTTTTAGGCAAAATTACAAGTTCTGTAACGTAACTTGTTCTAGTTTTACACTAAATATTTAAATATTTAAATGTGGGAATTGTGTTTAATTCTTTAAAAGTGACAAGGGTAATTGTCCTGCGAAGGCTTGAGTTTAGTCGGGAAGTCAAACCTTTGTGCTTTAACGTAAATATCTGATGCGATATTTAAATTTAAAAGTATTTCATAAATTTAAAACGGTTTTGTCTTTATTCACTGGTGTGAATCTGACGTTTTGTGAACCAATTAAAAGAGGCTCATTAAGATCTTTGTAATTTTGTATAATTTCTAGGAGTTAAAGTTTAACGTAAGTATCTGGTGCGAAATTTAAATTTAAATTTATGAAATAAATTTAAAACTGTTTTGTCTTTATTCACTGGTGTGAATCTGATGTTTTGTGAACCATTTAAAAGAGGCTCATTAAGCTTTTGTGATTTTGTATAATTTTTAAGAGTTAAAATTTAACGTAAATATCTGGTGCGATATTTAAATTTAAATTTATTCCATAAATTTAAAACTATTTAGTCTATTCACTGGTGTGAATTTGACGCTTTGCAAACCTTTATAAGAGGCTCATTAAGCAATTTGTAATTTTTGTAATATTTAGTCATCTAAACTTTTGATCCTTTTTGATTTTATTTGATCTTAATTCACTGTAGTTAATTAGAAGCTTGCACATCATTTAGAAAAGTTTCTTTAAATAATTGCAACTATTTTGTTTATTTCATTGTTATCTTCTAGACAAGTTTATTTTCTTTAAATTATGAAACGTACTGCGCATGTAATAAATTGCTAAGATTTATTTGTTTTTCAACACACATCAGTAAGACCTGTAAGGCCATGAAACTTGTTTTAATACTGTTTGTTACTTTGGATAAAATTAAAATATTTCATTACACATCAAATGGTTTTCTTTTTCATATAATTATTTCCTTTAGAGATCACCCCCCTCATTTTTAGTCCATTGTGAAAGTAACTAAATAGAGTGAGAGTGGGGTGGTACACCCTGAACAAATACACTTGGTGCATCGAAACTCGCCCTGGGAAACCTAAATAGTATGAGCAACCATGTACGAGTCTACAAGAGATCAGGTACTGAACTGTTTGGCTATGTGGGCGCAGACTAGAGAGGAGGCCTGGATAACATCAGTAAGAGACCGTTTCTCTAAGAATCCTTTTAAACTAAATTGGTTTTTTGAATGTTGATGTGAAATCGACCTTAATTTATCGTAACATTCAAGGAGAAAACAAAATTCATGCATATTTCAGTGTACCACTTGAGTAAGGGTAAAGTGAGAATACGGGGACACATGGAGATTGCAGATACGAGGACACATTATCATAATGGAGGGGATGCTGCGATAGATAGGGTGATGTGAGTTGGGGGTGGGAGGGGTGGGGGGTTGGAGCACCTGGGTGACTGAGAGATGTGAGGGTTTATTTTTGGTGCAGTTACGAGAACACATTTGCATAATAATGAAGAGTTGGAGGGTTCCTGAGATGTTGTGATAGATAGGGTGATGTGAGGTGTGGAGGAGGGGGGGGGGTGGGGGGATGGAGCACCTGGGATGACTGAGATGAGTGAGGGGGGTTTAGTATTTTTTTGTGATAGATAGGATGATGTGAGGTGGGTGGGGGGATGGGGGAGGTTTAGTATTTTTTTGTGCAGGATACTGCAACACATTTGCATAATAATGGAGGGTGGGAGGGGGGATGAGAAGGGTTGGAGCACGCGATGGTGCCAGAGAGATGTGAGGGAGGGAGGGGGGTGAGGGGGTGTGGGATGAGAAAATTGCGTATACTGCAACACATTGGGTGTCTCCTGAGGGGGGTTGGAGCACCTGGTTTTTTTCTTATACCTGGGAGGGGTGGGTGGTTGGAGCACCTGGGTGACTGAGAGATGTGAGGGTTTTTTTTTGGTGCAGTTACGAGAACACATTTGCATAATAATGAAGAGTTGGAGGGTTCCTGAGATGTCGCGATAGATAGGGTGATGTGAGGTGGGGAGGTGGGGGGATGGAGCACCTGGGTGAGGGGTGTTTAGTATATTTTTGGGAGGGTTCCTGAGATGTTGTGATGTGAGGTGTGGAGGAGGGGGGGGGATGGAGGATGGGGGGGGGGTTGGAGCACCTGGGTGACTGAGAACACATTTGCAGGGGGAGGGGAGGGTTGGTGGGTGGGGGGATGAGAAGGGTTGGAGCGCGCGCTGGTGCAGTTTTTCTCTCGCACGGCCTGGGTGTTTTTTCTCCCTCTCTCTTTCATCATCGTAACGTAGTGGGTAGAGTGTGTGGATAGAGGTGTAAGGTACTCTCGTGCTAGAGGGAGGCAGGGCAGGCTTAACGTAGTGACAGGGGGGTGCACAGGTGGTCTCAGGTGTGGCAGCTGTACTTCTCGAGGAATACGAGAAATATTTTTTTCTGATTCACGAACTTTAGAACATAAATTTCTTTCTAAGTGACATGCTTAGATTTGTGTCGAGTAGGTCAACCCTCAATCTTCTGTATGTTGAGGTGGAAGGTGGTGATGGGAGCCTCGAACCCTGAGGGATCAGGTTTCAATCCCTCTCTCTCTGGTCTTACTTCAATCCTCACTCCTGGTAAAAGATTAGGAATTAAGGTTAAATATCTTCTGTATGTTTTCAATCCTTAGTCCTGCTCAAGATGATTACCAAACACCCTGATGGTCTGACTTCAATCCCCACTCCTGGTAAAAGATTAGGAATTAAGGTTAAATATCTGCTGTATGTTGAGGTGGAGGGTGGTGACGGTGAACCTCGAACCCTGAGGGATCAGGTTTCAATCCCTTTCTCTCTCAAACGCTGATGATCTGACTTCAATCCTCAGTCCTGGTAAAAGATTAGGAATTAAGGTTAAATATCTTCTGTATGTGTAGGTGGAGGGTGGTGACGGTGAACCTCGAACCCTGAGGGATCAGGTTTCAATCCCTCTCTCTCTCTGGTCTTACTTCAATTCTCACTCCTGGTAAAAGATTAGGAATTAAGGTTAAATATCTTCTGTATGTTTTCAATCCTTAGTCCTGCTCAAGATGATTACCAAACACCCTGATGGTCTGTCTTCAATCCTCACTCCTGGTAAAAGATTAGGAATTAAGGTTAAATATCTTCTGTATGTGTAGGTGGAGGGTGGTGACGGCGAGCCTCGAACCCTGAGGGATCAGGTTTCAATCCCTCTCTCTCTCTCTCTATCTGATCTGACTTCAATCCTCACTCCTGGTAAAAGATTAGGAATTAAGGTTAAATATCTTCTGTATGTGTAGGTGGATGGTGACGGTGAACCTCGAACCCTGAGGGATCAGGTTTCAATCCCTCTCCTCTCTCTGGTCTTACTTCAATTCTCACTCCTGGTAAAAGATTAGGAATTAAGGTTAAATATCTTCTGTATGTTTTCAATTCTTAGTCCAGCTCAAGATGATTACCAAACACCCTAATGGTCTGACTTCAATCCTCACTCCTGGCGAAAGATTAGGAATTAAGGTTAAATATCTTCTGTATGTTTTCAATCCTTAGTCCAGCTCAAGATGATTACCAAACACCCTAATGGTCTGACTTCAATCCTCACTCCTGGTGAAAGATTAGGAATTAAGGTTAAATATCTTCTGTATGTTTTCAATCCTTAGTCCTGCTCAAGATGATTACCAAACACCCTAATGGTCTGACTTCAATCCTCACTCCTGGTAAAAGATTGATAATTAAGGTTAGATATCTTCTGTACGACAAGTATTATCCCACCTACTTAAACCGACTGACATCTAAGTTCATGAGAGCGTTCACTGATATCTAGACTGTTCACTGACATTTAAGCGAAGGGCTAGAATCCTGTCGAATGTACTGGGAGGGTGGTTTTTTTTACAAAAAGGTTCCACTATGCAAATGCAGGTACATTTCCTCCTAGTTCTATTTTACTCATCCTCTTACTCGCTAGAGTATGCAACGTGGCGCTAAAACAAAATAAAGACGGGGAAGAAAACTACGAAACTTTTTTTTTTAGTAGGTCGGGCCTCAAATCCAGCACAATCTCAGGAAGAAATGTGGCATGGCGGGTCAGCGAGTTTCTCTCTCTCTCTGGGAGGCGTACGTCCCGGTTGATCTTAACAGGGGTTCACCTGCACCTGGGTCACCTCATATATGGTAGCTTCCCTTCCCACCTTTAGGTCTACCCTTTATTGCCTCCAGAGGGTTATTTATTGATAAACACAGCTGTGCAGTTTCTTGACGAAGAATGCCTTTGATTTTAATCGGGCTGAACGAGAATCTTGAATCGTTATTCCTGACAATGATATATTTTAATCGTTCTGCACGAGTCTCCGAAACATGGGCTTTTATCATGAGAGGGAGGGAAGGGTACAGCTCCTGAATTATAACGCCGTCTCTCGCTTGACATAAGAACCCCTCGGTCTTTTATCTAAACATAAATTTCCAGATTCTAACCGTATTTGAAGCCTGGTCAATACAGCTTCCTTCCCTCATCTAGGGTATTCCAATCAAAAAATTCTTTTACAAGATTCGTACATTAAAAGTTAGATGCGAGAAAAGTTATTTGCATGAATAAATAGTGAAAGGATATTTAAGAATAAAGCATCTACGTATAAACTGCCAGGATTCAAATCTTCACTGGCAAACCGGACAAGACTAGATTGAAGCCTTTTTCTGGATACATTCCTAAACATTCTTCAAAACACTTAGGATGCAGAAGACAAACTTTCGCGAACGTTTCTTTGTATTCCCATCTTCCCAGTTCTATCATTTTGGATGTTGGTGACCTGCTGGTCTAGGGGTAAGGTGTCAGACTTCTGTGCTGACGGTCTGGGTTCAATCCTCGGTACCGGTACGGATTTATCTGATTGCCAAACCCTCCCTTCACCTCTGACAAGACATCTTGTGAATGTGTGGAATGCCAGGTCACCACCGTGGTTCGGATTCCTCGTTAAACTGTAGGTCCTTCATTTCATCTCACAATCACCCTACCATTACACATTAGCGTGAGTAAGACGTGGTGCTAGTAATAATAATAATCTAGAAACGATACTAGATATAACTTCCTGGTATTGATAAGTCAAGCCGTAAAAATATAGTAAAATACCCGTTATATGACAATTGAACTGTAGATGGATCGACATAAGAAGAGCCTTTTAAAAGTTATAAAAATGTAGGAAGGTCAAAATTATCAAAAATACATTTCTTTTTCTTTCAGCAGCTGTTGAGATTAAGACTATATAAACGTGACAACTGCAGAACACTTTACACGATAATTGACACAATATGGCTCTTCCAATTACAATCTGACTATATCTAACGGTCAAAAGAGCTATGTGTGACCTAGTGTGTTCTTCCTATTACAATCCGACTATATCTAGCGATCAAAAGAGCTATGTGTGACCTAGTGTGTTCTTCCTATTACAATCTGACTATATCTAACGGTCAACAGAGCTATGCGTGACCTAGTGTTTTCTTCCTATTACAATCCGACTATATCTAGCGGTCAAAAGAGCTATGTGTGGTGTGTTTGCGTTGGGACCGACAAGTCGGTGTTCGTTACCCAACGTTCTATGAGAGGTCTGTATTGTGATCTCTCATCCTCTTCTGGAATCAAAGTAAATTGTCTAGTTCCCTAGTCCAAGGGCGGTACAGGTTATTACAGTATGATTTTGGTAGGAAGAACGGTTAAGTCTGTTCGGCGTAGGAATTATTTTCTGAAAGGCCTTTTTCCCTACCAGAAATATAGTATATAGTCGGATATTGGTAGGAAAATAGACCTTTCAGAGAGTAATTCCTACCGTGAATAGAGTATAAACCCGCCTCGGTGACGTAGTTAGCTAACGTGCTCGACTGCTGAGGACGGAGAGATCGAGGTTCGAATCTCAGTCGGGTGAACTGAGGGGGCTGGTTCACAACCTCTAATTTAACACTACCAATTCCTAATCCATTAGAGTAATTACTACTTAAGCGTATAACCCGAACGGGTAGTAAGACGTTGTGCTAAAGCTACAAGATCAATTTTAATATATTCATTCACCAAGTCATGTTATCTTTGGCCGTCACCGTTGATAGATATTATCAAAAACCTATAGAATGACTCAAATAATATAGTAAAATGTTATCAATGTTGAATTTTCTAAACTTTTCTTCTAACCAAAATCAGGGTACGCTTATCCTCCATAACATCCATTAGAATGGTGTCTCTTCACGCTAGGCCGAACGGGTCCCCGGTAATTACATTAAACATTTATTTCCAATCATTATTAATTCTTTTACAAGATTCATACGTTTAAAATTAATTACATTAAACATTTATTGGGAATTTAGGAATTAAGGTTAAATATCTTCTGTACGACGAGTATTATCCTACACATGGTCTTAGTCTTACAAGGATACTGATGGTCTAAGGTGTCGGACTTCAATCCTCAGTCCTTAGGATATCTCCATTTTCTTTTAATTAGCTAGAACGCTCTAAAACATTGCGGTATAATACAAACTCTCGATATTGCATCTGCCAATCTAAAATCTTATATTCTAAACTATCGCTGACATGTAGGGTGCGCGGTTCAATCCTTCCCTGAATTACCTTTAAATTGACTAGATCATGGATTGTGAAAGGAGTTAAATTGCTTAATTACAGCCTACGTTACACGACGATAATGAGGAAAAAAAACAGACCTCCCCCTCGTCTTGGAACACCTGACCCATGATTGAGAATGGTGTCTCTTCACGCTAGGCTAGAGTTATTTAAGAATACCTTTGATTCTAATCGGGCTGAACGGACTCCGGAGCGTGTGGAGTGTAGAATCCCGACGGAGAGGGTACGAGCTCCTGAATTATGACCCTGCAGGAGGGTTGGAAGGTATGCTCTGAGGAAGGGTAGAGAATCTTGATTATAAGCTTCCTCCCCGCAGCTATCTCGCATCAGTAACATGAATCTTGATAACTCGCTTCACACGAGAACATCCGCGTGAGATGAACAATATACTCGCGTTCCCTATATATAGATCTGAACTTCTAGGCGGACTCATCTGCATTCATCCCGGCAAACAGTAGGTTCTGTTTTCTGTATTAGAGTGCTTCGCTATTTTGATCAATGTGCAAGAATATTCACTCGAAAAAAATATCATTCGTATTCAAAGAGGTGAGTGTTTTACATTTTGAACATTTCGAGGAAATCAACTATAAGTTTCTTCCACCGTGTAAGTTGGATAACCTCTCTGTTTCGACTAGGGAAAATATAGATTGGGTAAGAACTCGTCATCATGGACTATCTTGGAGAGAGGGTGAAATACCATATGTGAATCTACGTTCTACCATAATCCCCCATCTAGAACGGTACGGGTCACGAGTATCGATCTATATCAAAGGAGCGGAGAAGTTAACTTGGGTAGAGAAACTCATAGGTTCCGATAGTGACAAGTATGAGTTTTTTGAGTTGAGCGAACTTGGTTGTCCTTCCTTGAGAAAGCTTAAAAAACTGTACAACGTAAACAAGTGCACTACTCATTACGCTAGCTTCTATTCTTGTGCTACGGAAAATGTTCAACTACTTAAGGAATGGTTTAGATCTACCCATGCAGAACTTTTACGATCCGACTAGGAGAGGTGTTGAAGAGAGTGTATTTAACCAATCTCCTTGTTACATCCTCATTTAAAGGTAATTCATTTAAAGGTAATTAAGATTGTTTGAACTTTGGCTAATTCAATATTCAAATGAAGTAACTGATTTTTTAGAAAAATATTGTTAACTTCTTCATAATCCAGCCTCATTTAAAGGTAATTAAGATTGTTTGAACTTTGGCTAATTCAATATTCAAATGAAGTAACTGATTTAGAAATGGTTTAAATCTACACATGCAGAACTTTTACGATCCGACTAGGGGAGGAGTTGAAGAGAGTGTATTTAACCAATCTCCTTGTTACATCCTCATTTAAAGGTAGTTCATTTAAAGGTAATTAAGATTGATTGAACTTTGACTAAATCAATATTCAAATGAAGTAACTGATTTTTTAGAAAAATATTGTTAACTTCTTCATAATCCAGCCTCATTTAAAGGTAATTAAGATTGTTTGAACTTTGGATGACCGAACTTTGCTGTACTAAGCTAATTTTTAAAGGTAATTAATGGACTTTGTTTTTAAGGTAATTAATATTAACTAAGCAAACGTCTTTAAACTTTGATGGGAATGATGGTAAATGATAGTCTAGTGAGTATAGTGGAAGATATAATGTTTAGATATCGTAGATGAAAGTTCTATGCATCCGTAGGAAATAAATGTTTAGTGTAATTAACTTTTAAATGTATGAATCTTGTAAAAGAATTAATGAAAAGGTAATTAAGATTGTTTGAACTTTGGCTAATTCAATATTCAAATGAAGTAACTGATTTTTTAGAAAATATTGTTAATTTCTTCATAATCCTACCTCATTTAAAGGTAATTCATTTAAAGGTAATTAATAATTCAGCCTCATTTAAAGGTAATTCATTTAAAGGTAATTAAGATTGTTTGAACTTTGGTTAAAAAGGTAATTAATGGACTTTGTGTTTTTAAGGTAATTAATGGTCGAACTTTGTTTTAAGGAAGATTGTTTGAACTTTGGCTAATTCAATATTCAAATGAAGTAACTGATTTTTTAGAAAAATATTGTTAACTTCTTAATAATCCTACCTCATTTAAAGGTAATTCATTTAAAGGTAATTAATAATCCAGCCTCATGTTTGAACTTTGGTTGCCTCATTTAAAGGCAATTCATTTAAAGGTAATTAAGATTGTTTGAACTTTGGCTAATTCAATATTCAAATGAAGAAACTGATTTTTTTAGAAAAAAATATTGTTAACTTCTTCATAATCCTACCTCATTTAAAGGTAATTCATTTAAAGGTAATTAATAATCCAGCCTCATTTAAAGGTAATTCATTTAAAGGTAATTAAGATTGTTTGAACTTTGGTTAAAAAGGTAATTAATGGACTTTGTGTTTTTAAGGTAATTAATGGTCGAACTTTGTTTTAAGGAAATAAATGACTGAACTTTGCTGCACTAAGCTAATTTTTAAAGGTAATGAACTTTGTTTTAAAGGTAATAAATGACTGAACTTTGTTTGTTTTTTTAAGATAATAAATGACTGAACTAAAGTAATTAATATTAACTAAGCAAACGCCTTTAAACTTTGATGAGTATGATGATAAATAATAGTCTAGTGAGTATAGTAGAAGATATAATGTTTAGATATCGTAGATGAAAGTTCTAATTGATTTAAACTGTACTTTGTGCCTAATAAATCTTAAGTGTTAAGCTGATTGGTACACATTCTTACTCATCAGAATTTTCCCGATTAATTGCATCCGTAGGAAATAAATGTTTAATGTAATTAACTTTTAAATGTATGAAACTTGTAAAAGAATTAATGAAAAGGCAATTAAGATTGTTTGAACTTTGGCTAATTCAATATTCAAATGAAGATATATATATCTCGTCTTCACTTTCTTATATCTCAAAAAGTGACGCATGGTTTGATGTATGAATACATGAAAATAGATTAATACATTTTGAAAGCTGTCAATAAAAATTGAACTGAGCCGATTGAAAACGTGGGAACCTATTGAGCGAGATGTGTGTAGGCATGCTACTCAGACTGACAGGCTACAACTACAATTTTTAACGTCCGCTTGTACGACTCAATGAACTCGGACTCCTATAGGGAGTCGAACTAAGGAAATATCCTAAGACCGAACCAAAAAGGTAGGCTAGATTTAGTCCACGGGGTTCTTTGCAGAATACAGAAAACCATACCGCAATGAGTTGAGGTAGGCTTTAATATAGCATGTGAGCGTTGGAAAACCATTTAGGAAAAAATCGCCTTCAATACACTCAAGCAGGATTCGAACCACGCTCTCCATATCATTAGCAATCCAGTCCGTTGCGAGAATGAACCATTAGACCATGCAGCTAGCGAAGCAGGTATTAATTACAGCTTCATTTATCTGATATCTACATATAGCGCGAACGTGTACTAGACGCACTGGAAATGAACTAGGGCAAACTTCCCAAAGATTGTATACGAAACCTAAGAGTCTGTTAGTATCCTTCCAACATTAACGATACCTTCTTTTGAAATGCTCTCTAACGCTTTCGTGTTTCTCAAACCCCCTCCCACCTCGGAATATATGTATGTCTTTATCAGGGATTGAAGCTCGGAGCCTGAGGTGTCGCGTAGCTTCCCTGCATGAACGAGTGGTGGGAGGGTACTATGTACCATAATTCAGGCATGATGTGTAAAATCGTTCGGTAGCCCGCATTTGTTCGGAGGGAGAGTGGAAAACCAACCCCCAGTTCATCTCGAACCTCGATCTCCCCAGGAATTAGGGATCCACATTCGCTTGGAGGGAGAGTGGAACACCTCAGTTCACTCGGTCAAGATTCGAACCTTGATCTCCCCGAATGTACAGTATAGAATTGAAATGGAGATGAATAAGATTTAGCTTAGAGGGAGTAAACCCACATTTGAAGAGTGGGAAAAACCAACCCTCAGTTCATCTCGAACCTCGATCTCCCTCAGGAATTAGGGACCTACATTTGCTTGGAGGGAGAGTGGAAGACCTCATTTCATCTCGAACCTCGATCTCCCTCCCGGGAATTAGGGATTCACATTTGCTTGGAGGGAGAGTGGAACACCTCAGTTCACCCAGCCAAGATTCGAACCTTGATCCCCCGTAATGTACAGTATAGAATTGAAAAGGAGATGAAAAAGATTTAGCTTAGAGGGAGTGAACCCACATTTGAAGAGTGGGAAAAACCGACCCGACCAAGATTTGAGCCTGGTTCTCCTCGTTTTAATTCTAAACATTTTTTAGGTTTGAAATGGAGAAGAATAATGAGGATTGAAGTCAGATCATCAGCGTTTGAGAGAGAGAGAGGGATTGAAACCTGATCCCTCAGGGCTCGAGGCTCCCCGTCACCACCCTCCACCTCAACATACGGAAGATATTTAACCTTAATTCCCGATCTTTGTCAGGACGGGGGATTGAAGTCAAACCATCAGGGTTTGGTAATCATCTTGAGAGAGAGAGAATAATACTTGTGAGAACTAAGGATTGAAAACATACAGAAGATATTTAACCTTAATTCCTAATATTTTTTCAGGACTGAGGATAGAAGTCAGACCATCTGCGTTTGAGAGAGAGAGAGAGAGAGGGATTGAAACCTGATCCCTCAGGGTTAGAGGCTCGCCACCACCAGTCCTCCACCTTAACATACAGAAGATATTTAACCTTAATTCCTAATCTTTTACCAGGAGCGAGGCTGGGAAGCAAGGTTCGAACCTTGTATTGTTAGTTAATGATGTAAACAATTCTTTTTTAAACTCATTTCAAAAACTATTCACCTTTAACCTGAAAACAATTCAATGATTATTGACTTAGGTCTTACGAGGAGTAGATTAAGCACAATTATCCTGGGAGTGAGGTTCGAACCTTGTATTGTTAGTTAATGATGTAAACAAATCTTTTTAAATATTATTAACTTAGGTCTTACGAGGTGTAGATTAAGCACAATTATCCTGGGAGTGAGGTTCGAACCTTGTATTGCTAGTTAATGATGTAAACAAATCTTTTTAAAAATTATTAACTTAGGTCTTACGAGGTATAGATTAAGTACAATTATCCTGGGAAGCAAGGTTCGAACCTTGTATTGTTAGTTAATGATGTAAACAATTCTTTTTAAACTCATTTTAAAAACTATTCACATTTAACCTGAAAACAATTCAATGATTATTGACTTAGCTCTTACGAGGAGTAGATTAAGTACAATTATCCTGGGAAGCAAGGTTCGAACCTCGTATTGTTAGTTAATGATGTAAACAATTCTTTTTTAAACTCATTTCAAAAAAACTATTCACATTTAACCTGAAAACAATTCAATGATTATTGACTTAGATTAAGTACGGTTATCCTAGCACACACACACACACACACACACACGCACACTTACCTTCAAACTTAAGGATGGCGGTTTTGGTGGCGGTAGAGAGACCTTTGTAAACAAGTAGTAGATCCGCTTTTGAGATGTCCTCTATCTGGGCGTCACTAAACGTCGAAAATCTTCGCGGCAGCCAAACTTGATACTTGGCGTCGAGCACAGTAAGTATACGATGACCGAATCGGGTATTTATCGATTTTATTGAAGAAATACGGTACGCATGACCTATCTCCAAGTCAGTCAATTTACGCGGAAGTATTTCATTACTTCCCACCTCCGTTAAAAATGCGGCTACAAATTTTGACGCCATGGCTAATATAGCTACCGGTTAATGATTCAACAAAAAAAGGGTTGACCACCTCTATTTATAGGCTCCAAGCCACGCCTTCCCCCTCCCACAAGGTACACGGATCTAGACCCTCAATGTGAAAACTACTCAACACAAATCTCTGTTACGAATTAAGTATCATGATTCTAAGCATGTCACTTAGAAAGAAATTTATGTTCTAAAGTTCGTGTTTTGGTGAATCAGATAAAATATTTCTCTGCCAAGAGGGAACTCGTATACCTTGACTGTTATGAGAATATACGGCTCTTTCAAGTGCAGCTGCCACACCTGAGACCACCTGTGCACCCCAGTCACTACGTCAAGCCTGCTCTGACATCCTTTACCACGTGAGTAGCTTACACCTCTACCCACACACTCTACACACTACGTCACGATGATGAAAGAGAGAGGGAGAAAAAACACCCAGACCGTGCGAGAGAGAGAGAAACTTGCTAGACAACCCGTCCAGCACGCGCTCCAACCCTTCTCATCTCACATCTCCCAGGAAACCTCAATTATGCAAATGAGTCCCCGTATGCCGCACCAAAAAAATAGTCTCCCCCTCACTTCTCTCAGTCAGCCAGGTGCTCCAACCCCCCACCCCTCCCACCCCCCACCTCACATCACCCTATCTATCGCAGCATCCCCTCCATTATGATAATGTGTCCTCGTATCTGCAATCTCCATGTGTCCCCGTATTCTCACTTTACCCTTACTCACTTGTGTATCAAACATATTGATATTTGGCATTACTACTATTTTTGGAAGTTTTCGGGCACTGAAAAATCAACGTTCAGACCGAGACAAGAAATAGAGAGAGAGAAATTAATATGTTAAAACTCGTTTGAGAGGTGGTGTTGTGTATAATAAATAAACATTTAGTCTTAATAATTATCAAACACTGTTATTTTGTTTGGGTTAGTAAGGCCATCTTCCTCATGACGTCACGACACATGATGTATAGGTAGGTGTGTGGCCATTTTGTGAGTACTTTTGTTTTTAGTGTGATGTTCATTTGGGTTTTTCTTCTCCTCGATAAATTGAGATGTGTCTTGTTTAATGCCAAATATACGTGTTTTTTAGTAAATAAAACTAACAGTATTTTAAAACAATAAGATAAAAAATACTCAATAGGTTTGTTAAGCAGTTAAATTTTCATCATCTCTTAATCGTATCATGGCTTGGTATTTTATCAGATGGTTATTTTGTGATAGTAGCATTATTTATATTATCTAATTTTATTCATTGAATCAACACTTACATTCACACCTTTTATAAGTTTTTTTAATGATTAATAAGGTTGTATTTTCAGGATTCATGACAGCTGTAGAGATACAAATGTACCAATCAGTCCCTAGTGTAGAATTTAATACATACTGGATCCCATGCACGTGGTTCATCTCATTACTAAAAGAAACAAGGAAAGAATCAAGAATCACCGATTCTCAAGGACTTAAAATTATAATGGAGGTATGTCAAAATAATTGTCATATGAATATAGTAAAAAGTAGTGAATAGAAACAATATATTTATTTTTAATTTGATGCTATAATTTTGTCTTAATTCATGTCAAGTTGTATACAATGACAGCTTGTCCTAAAGGCCAAAAGGCCACGTGACCTCCCATCCAAACACCACGTTATACATACAAACAACTATAAGTTATAATAATATTATATAGTTTATATAAATAAGGGAAATATTTAAATTAAAATAAGCTTTCTCTAATTTTGTTTTTTTAAATTATGACGTTTAAAATTAATGATTGAGAACCTTCAAACAAAACTTTCTTCCCAAACGGAGTATAATATTGAATGTTCTCCAAGTTCACGGCGAAATAGGATAAGGAGAGGGGAGGCTTTGATGCACAGAACTCTGTACGCAAGACCATAGCGTTCACATATGATTTTCCCTTCCTGCAACACGCACGATAAACGAGCGTGGAGTCGCTTGCGAATGAAAGACATAAAGGTGCGCGCGCGCGCTATTATAATTATTATATTAGTGCGTCATTTGTATTTGCTTATCGTTGTTATCATCGTTCAACGGTTCAAGTGTTTTAAAAATGAATCCTGAAATTAATTATTTGTATTACATTATTAATAAGAGACTTAGTTTAAATGAAATGCTTTTAATTAAGAATAAAAGCAGGAAACTCCAAATTTAAAAAATAGACTGTTCTTCGAATAAATTACGTATGTCTCATAGCTATTTTAATAAAAACATGTATTATAACTATTTGTGGATGTTGGTTGTGAACTGATTGACAAATTATTTTGTTTTTATTGTTTACTTTCAAAGGAATAATCCTATGCATGAATTAAAGGTGGTGTTGCTCATTTAAATCATTTATCAGAGAGAGAAGAAACATGAGTTATTATTAAAGCATATAAATGCATTAGTTTAATAAAATATGTTGGGCAAAATATATATTTGGGAGCAAATAAGTTGTGTGTATTTTCAACAAAAATGAAACGAAAATGTTGATAACAAATACATGCTTATTCACTTAATTATGTGCATTAAAATGTGTGGGGCTTTTGAATTAGCTTTACGTGGTCATTATGAAAGAGATACTTTTGATAATCGTGGTATTTTCTTGGGTTTAATTGAGTTAGCAGCTGAATTAAACTTCACTTTTATATTTCATTTGAAATAATAAAATATACTTAAAGATACCTCCAAAATTAACTTTTGAATTCAATGTTTCAAGTATATCAAACTCAAATAAATTCAGAAAATTTTATTGCAGTCAAAGGTGATAAGTTTACTGATTTTTCCAATCAACAACAAATTATAGTTATAATTAGATACGTTTGTGATGTGCAATTTTGTGAACAATTTTTGTATTTTATCAAACCATCTTGATTTACAGCAACATTTTTAAAAATCAATTGTCATATTAAATGAGCTTCAAAATAAATAAACATTCCACCACACAAATTAATTGCATGGCGTTACGATGATGCAACTGTAATAAGTGTAAAATATAACAGTGCTCAATCATTAATAAGAAAAATATATCAAATGGCTATATGTACGTACATTGATATGCACATCAATTTAACCTCATTATGGAACTAGGAACGCAATGTATCAAAAAAGTTACGATACTTTTCGCCAATTAACCACTTTTCTCTACAATTTTTCCCCCTTCGCCTAAAAGAATAGCATGCCTTGACGAAATATGTAAGAAAATATTACCTTGAGCTTTTCCAACGCGCTGGCATTTTAAAAACAGAACATTCAATACTTTATTTGACTAAAAGGTATAATTTAAGGAACGCTAAGAAAAAATCATAGAGACTGATGTTTGAAGTAGATACACTAAAACACTAAATGAAGCCAGTGGCCTACTGAACTATTCAAATAGTTCACAATTCATGTAATAGCTTAAAATTTTTCATTTAATTATACAGGCATGGACATTTAAAAAAATCAAACTCAAGTCCTTGGTATTGAGAGCTTATATTTTGAGAAAGCTATAGAACAATTTGAAATACAAATTTTAAGAAAAATTAGAAACTCCACCTATATTATTAGAGATGAGGTTGAAGAAACCGAAAAAAGAAGAAAGAAAATTGCATCCACTGATGGAGATATTAGAAATACTGCTGCAAAAGAAGTTTTTGACATTATTTTAACCCAAATTAAGGATAAATTTGCTTTTGAAATTTACCCAAGTGCAGCAAACTTATTCAATTAAATTTAAAAAAAAAACATGGAAAATTTTTTCCTCAAAATGCCTTTAACGAAATTGTTGTATCT
Source organism: Timema cristinae (assembly GCA_039000515.1). Classification (NCBI taxonomy): domain Eukaryota; kingdom Metazoa; phylum Arthropoda; class Insecta; order Phasmatodea; family Timematidae; genus Timema; species Timema cristinae. Next base: position 1,109,370 of record JBCFYV010009882.1, on the reverse strand, counting down.
TATTCCATGTTAAACGCTATACAATTAAAGAGCGAATTGGATGTGATTTACAATTGTAAAGATACGTGCGAAGTTGTGGGTGTGTTATCTTCAAAAACTAAACTTAGGTGGGATTTTATCTGAAAGTTTAAAACGGTCGAACATTATTTACACTACATCAATGTCAACAAGTGAATGTGAAAGGTGTTTCTTACCCTAAAACGGATTAAGACTTTCTTAAGTAATACAATGACGGAAAACAGACTAAAGCAGATCCATCAGTTAAAAATAAATGTATTACATTAATTTCTGATTTCAACAACATAATGCTTGTCGTATTCTCAAATATCAAGGAAAGTAGGCTGGACTTCCATTATAAAATATAAACAACTGGTATGTTTAAATTTTTATAATTATTTTTAATTTTCAATTTTGTGCCCTCCCACGAAAAAAGATCCCATTCAAATGCACACTATAGTTGCATAGCAGAAAGTTAAGTATCAGAACTTCAACTAGTTGAACTTTAGTCATCAAAAATGTCAATTATCGAACTCTTATTTATATTGAAGAAGTACTCTAGGTATTTGTATATGTACACTAATTTATTTATTTGGGCCATCAACTTAGAAAAAAAAATCTAGCCTTAATACCATTTACGATGTCGTTATATAGTGCACCAACTTCCATGAACAACGCCAAAATTTTGTTTCAACCTAAGTGTATAATATTCGCAAAATGGAAAACACAACAATCAAGATCTAAACAATACAGTACCCCAATTTGTTTGGACCAGCAACATACTATAGTAGTTGGAGCTAGGGGCCAAAGCAGTGTAATTGTTGAATTTTTAATGGGTTGGATGTACCTTCCCTAGTGCCGACCCACAGTGACACTGAGTCTGGACATATAATATGGGGTTGGTGGTACATTATAAATAATAACTAAGCAAATTAAATCTTTAGAGCGTGCCTCTATGTTGGTGGCCAATGAGCAACGGACTTACAGATTTATGACCTGTCTAAATCCTTGTGCACTCATGAGTGTCAGTACTAGGAATAATAAGTGCTCCATCACCTGTGGCACACTAAGCATTACAGTAAATACCTACCAGATTTTAACAGAAATACATTGCCCGGCTCCTTCCTAGAGATCTTCACTGGGAAAATGTAAGTAGAACTTAGTATTCTGTAAGAAACAATCTATAAGAGTAGATTCTTGGCATCCTGTAGTACTAGCCACTGTATTTAAGGGGTACAACTTTACACACATCTGGAACCATGATGGAATAGTGTTTTTTTTACATTCAGTGAAATTAATGTCAAGTGTTATTGGAGTCCAGAGGGTATTTGTTAATTGGTTAATTGGTTAATTTATGCCTTATATAGGCCTCTGGCTTTAGTGGAGAAGTTAAGCTAAATTGACATACCTAAATAAGCTTTAATATTGGGGATTCTTAAAAAAGTAGATCTGCACTTAGAGCTTGAGAAAAAGGAATGGAAGTAGGACACTTTATGTATACGTGGATATAATCATGTGACGAAAGACAAAACGGATCTTCGTATATATGTCCCCCAAACTAAGGTAGGTATGGTTTTTGATAAGGACGGATCAAGAATGATTGTCAACTTAGTATAAATAATAGAAAACTGTTAGAACAAGTGAATGATTTTGTGTATTTGGGCAGAATGTTCAGTAAAAATGGAAGGATGGATGGTGAAATTGACAGACGGGTGAATGCATCTCGGAAAATAGTTGTATGTATGTGGCCTATTACAAAAAATGAGGAAGTATCTATTTTTAATATTTAGCAACGCGTCCAACTATTCGTTTGGGTTATACGCTTAAGTACTAATTACGCTAGTGGATTAGGAATTTCTGAGTGCTACTTATATTATTATATAATGTCAAATATTTTTATCTAATAATAGGGAGTCTATGTATACTTTATGATCATATCTAAAATCGTCTTCACAACTCAAGCTTGTATTTGTTTAGCTAATCTAAAATCCGCATATGTAAATTGATTAAGTTTCACTAGTTTAATTTGTAAAACCATTTGTATATTTTCCTATATTGTGTCTCAAAAATTTTACAAGTCAAATGGGAAAAGGTATATAAGTAAGATACACTTATTTTTAAAGTTTGGAACCACATAGAACGTTGAGCCATCATAACCTTGAGGCCAAAAATGTCCATGATTACCATAATTTATTTCACCTATGAGAAAGTAAAAAGGCTAATTAATATCTTTAATCAATATTATTCTAAATAAGGTTAAGAACAGTAAAATTAAATAGTTTAAAAACAAAAATAGGCCCGTGTTCAATTATATAGATTTACTACTACAAACTAATGTCCATCCATATTTTCTGGTTCGGATTATAAGCTAATTTGAATTTGAATACAATAATATGAACTATCTATTCAATATGAACAGTTAGTAAGACGAGGAACACACACACATCTCAGCCGATGAACATTTAAAAATTACAAGATGTTTATGGATTTCTGTTTGACCATTCTAGGGCCTTAAGTATCGATGCTTAAATTGTACGCCTACTACTCTCAGGCAAATACATTGATTCCTACTTATGATTTAAAATAGTGGGAACATAATTTTAAAGCTTCACAATATTGTAATAAATGGTGTCTCGTCACGTCTAAAACGATCGTGGCAACGCTGTAAATAGAAGACCCTTGTAAATTGCTAAACAGTATTTCCTGGTATTCCTACAAGTAGACTAGCGTTATACTACGGTTACCAAACTATTTCAAATTTTAATTTTATAAATAAGCTTTTAAAGATTAGTATTCAACTAATAAATTATAAATAAATAGCTAAAAGAAGGAGAAACATATTATCTAGCCTTGTGATTTCTTATTTTTCCAAAATAAATACTTACATCCATATTAATATTGTTAAAGTAGTTCTTCATTTGAAAATAGTATTAAAATAATAATAGAAAACTAAGTAAAAATTCTAATCTAAGAAAATCGAAGTAAAAATAGTTGTGCTTTATATAGTAAAATTCCATTTTGAATATTTAACTTGATGAAGTCATTATAAGCAAAATAGTGCGAGGCTGAAAATGTGATAGTTTTTACTGTATAGTTTATTTAGTATGATTAGTAAAAGTTATACAGAGTCTTCGTTCTAGATAATATAAATCCCTTTTCATTGGTGAAACTTTATTTCAAATCCATAGAACTGTTTTGTCACAATCTTTTATTTTGTAATACCATATTTTTATGGGTGAACGAATGTTGACCAGCCCTTTAAAAAGTTTTTACTCAAGAGCTGGATGTCATCTGCTGTGGATCCACCAAGTTGTAGTTTCATTATTTTCCCTACACTGCTGATTATCAGTTTTGTTCCCTGCTAAAACCTTAAGTTCAAGCCTGGTAAAAGTGAGTCTAAAACAGGGTAGTATATGAAAAATTAGATTTCGTCTTTCTTGGTATTGACATAAGCAGCTGTGTCAGGATTTTTATATAAAAATACAAAGACCTTTCTTTTTCTTGTCTACGATATAGAAAGCAGTTTTTCTTGCATAAACATTCAGCTTTAGCCTACATTATCTCAAATATTTGTTAATCGTGTCTCATTTCAACTAAAGCATCAGAGAGGCTTTTTACTTGGTCCATAGCTTCACACAGATCCATGATTGATGACAGAAAGGTTTTGCTGGTTTTAAGCAGCATCTGAAGTATTGGCTCCAAACTTACTATAAAGTTAAACGATTGCACTTGTAGCAAGATCCCTTTGCCTGGGGCTCTTACTTAAGCGTCAGCTGTATCTTTAACCATTTTCTTTATTGCTTCAATAACTGTCATTAATAGTTCACGAACAGCATGAACAGCCTCAGCACGGTACGCCCACCTAGTGTGATGCACAAGCGCTGACCAGAGTAAGATTCAGACAATTTACGTAGCAATGTATGTACATAATGGGTCCATTCATCTCCTTAAATCTTGCTTGAACTCCTGTACAATCGCCCGCCATGCTGGAAACTCCGTCAAAGCACACAGCGACTACATCCCCCCCCCCCCCTAGTACCCATCATTTCAATGACTTTTTGATTTCATTAAAGATGCATTGTGCGTTGGTTTTTTGCAACCTTTCTAAGCCAACAAACCTTTCAACTAGCATGGCTTAGCCTCGCGGAATGTACCGTAAGACAAAAGCTATTTGTTGATGATGACTGACGTCCCACTTTTTAACTATTTGCGTGACTCTAGTTAACCAGTTATCCATGAAAGTTCTCTTAGACATGACAATAGTTAACAAAAGAATAGAAAGATAAATATACAATGTATCTGTACCACAATTCACACAAGTTCACAACGTTTACTGTAAAGTTCAAGAGAAAAGAATCAAAACGTTACACGCGTTGCATACAATAACTACGATTCACCCGTTCTGCCTGGAGTCTGTCACTCAAGGTCAAACACTGCTCACATACGGCGCAGAGACACTCACGTGATGTGGCTTCTCAGTGCTACCAACACAGGTATTTTCCGGTTCAAAATTTTCCTTCTGCTATATATATATTCTTTCTTTTAGCTCGGTGCTATTGGGGGTGCGGGTGTGATTTACGTGAGATATTGGCAAGCTAGCTATTAGTTTGGTGAATGCTAAATAAAGCCAATCATGTACTGTACACTACTACAATTAAACCTGTAAGTCTAGAACCATAAATGGTGATCACGAGTTGCCGTGGCTGTGTTTCTTTTATTTACTCATTACCTGATGATCCCACACGTACAGTACATTATAGGCTCCGCTTTAAGCTATGAGTGAGGTATCTACTTCAGAAATGGACAAACATAGATAGCATAGGGGTAAGAGCATTGAAACTTTAAACCAAACTAGTATACATTAAAATGAATAATTGTTGATGGCGGGCATTAAAAAAAATAGTTTTAATTTATTGTGTTAAGATAAATTTGTTAAAATGTTAGTTTAGGTGATATTAATACGAACACAATGTTTTTAAATCAAACGTATAAATAACCATTAAACTATATATACTGGTTTTTTTTCAGGAATTCAATGAGTTTCGATCCAAATGTGGTCTTCTCTGGAGCTATGACTGGGTTAGCATTCCTTTGGTTTATACACAGGTAACCATATGTTTGATAAATAACTTACTCAAAATTATAACTAGAACAAAATATAAATTTACGGACTCTAGGTAGACATATACATAACCAATATTGTATGGCTGTGAGAAGAATATAATCCAAATTATGTCGGCGATAGCTGAAATGGCAGGCTATGATTAAGGTTTAAGGTTATATTTCCATGGCCAGATTTCATATATTGCTATACATACTATAAAGTAATAATATAAGTAACATATACAAGTATTTAATATATATATTTACAAATACAAATAACTATAAATAAATGTATACACAATAAAATGCATTTTTTTTTCAAAAATGCTTATTTTGAAAAATTCAAAGCTTACGCTCATACAATTATTAACTGTACATAATTAGCGATGCTTGTGAGTTCGAAATGATCCTTAGTACGGATAATAATGCCACTACGTCACTAAACAACCAAGAGACTTTTCAAAGCCGAAACCCTCTTGCCGTCTTGATTACGGAATCTAGTATCTGGGGTAAATATACATACCTCAAGGCTCCTACAACCCATAATGACTGTGTCCTACGATCGTAGCCACGCACTTATACGTGCTCAGTGGGCAGTTAATGGATTGATGACCCCGTGTCTGCAATCAATCCCCTGTCATCAACGGATAGATAAGAAAACCCCACACCCACACTTTTGCCAGAATTCATCCGTTGGAGGATATGGCTCCTTCTTCCATGTGTACTGGATCACTCGAAGGGGCGTTAACCCTTTGGAGGAGGTCATGCACCTGGCCTTAGGAATCACCCTAAAAGGGCTTTCAGCCTGAGTTGCCCAGCAGCCACCTCGTGGAGGTGACCTGACCAGCTTTCCCGGAAGATACTGGCTACCAACCACTGTGTGTGTGGTGAGTCGGAGTATGGGGCTCCTCTCATTCCTCCCACACATATGACCTTAAAATATATTTAGCCACCCTTCTGGTAAACCCTCCATACGTTTCCCAGGGGCACCACGAGGAGGCACTCTGCCAGGATTACCGGACGAGGTACTTTACTGTACTGTACTGTACATCTCATGGCGGGCGCAGAAAGCCACTTGCTCTGACTAGTGACTCCAAAAATATATGATAAGATTTGGCGTCACTGAGTGGTTGACGTTCTCAGAATTTACATGACTTTTTCTTTCTTATTCAGTCATTTTATTGAAGAAGGTGGGTGAGGTCATGAAGGTGAATATTATTTTATGGGACTTGTTTAAAATATACGAATTACATTGATTTGTTTAACTTTTTAATCAAACATGTTTATTAAACACGTTTTTATATAATCAATTAACATTATTTATATTGACAAGATTGTTATCACAATAAAAGTGTCGAGTAATTAAAAACCGGCTTCCTGATTTGAAAATGTTGTCAACAAGATAAATGGAATATTAAAAAAACCTTTTTTACTCTTAAATCTATATTACAGTGAAAAATATTCTTCAAAAATTGTGTTAATTTATTATTACCAAATATCTTACTTATCTTACTAATATCTTACCAACTGAAGTAATTTAATTTTACAGTGTAGATTTTACTCACCAAAATATAGTACAACATTATTTGTAATTGCTTTATTTAAAAAAATAATTGATAAAGTATTTGAATTTGTATGAGCCTCTTTTAAACATTATTGATTAAAGTTAAATGCTCTTTAAGGTTCCCTCTACAATAATATGATCCTTGACAGGGCTGATTTGATAGTAAGGCCCGTACAAATAAAACAGGTACAACCTGAAAAAGTCGAGGGATTTTGGGATGACAGGAAAAAGTCAATGAGAAGTAAATGAAATTATAAAATGTCGTTAAAATTGTCAGATGTGTTTGCAATAATCTGTGAAATATGAAGTAGAGAGCATAACCAAATGTAAACTGTTGGTGATATCTGCAAATCATGGGGATATTTTATCATCTTTTGTGCCAAAAAGTCAGTAGAAAAAATTAGAATATTTTTGTTTATTGCTTTTCATATAAAACATTGCGAAATTATCTATTCTTTGGTCTGATAAACCTGGTCAAGATGGAGAGTTTCAACATTTTAAAGTGAATCAGTCGTCTTCAAATGTGAAAAAATAGATTTCTTTAGCAGAAATAAGCCGGGCTTAAAATGAATTTTTGTAACTATCTGTTACACTGGAGGATATATTTTTAGGTAAAATAATACCAGAAGGTTTAGTTACTAGGCTTACGTATGCTTTTGCGAGAGTTTACCAAATAATTTAAGAGTCCTTAAAAAAAAGAGTTAGGCATCACTGTCCTAGGAGTTATAAATTTAAGTAATTTTTTAAAATAAGGACCAATCTAAATAGATTATAAGGGCATCCAAATAAAAAAAAAATCAGTGTGAGAGCCTCCTAGCCTTATTGGATTGTGGGTCACATATAACACTTTTTTTGTCCCCTTACACAAATATGGTTAGTAGCTTAAAGGGAGTATGGCCCCAATTTGACCTTTGACTTTGACCCCAATTTGTGTGACGTAATCATTGCGTGTTATGTTGCAACATCCTGTTTGAGTACCGTGACCTACTTTCTTCTGATTTGTTGCTATAAATATCCTCCTTCCCCCACCAATTTTGACCTGCTTTCCACATCCGCCTCCCACATTGGTTCCTCTGTCACAAGGCTCAGCCTTCCCCCAACCCTGGCGCCAGTATGTCAGCCCGACAAGACAAGAATAGATATTGAGGTTATTGCCTCGGGCATCTGGTTTTCCCTGGTGCCAGGTTGGCGGGCAGACAAGACGAGTTGAGACAAGAATAGATATTGAGGTCAATGCCCTAGGGCAACGGGTTTTTCCCTGGCGCCAGTCTGTCAGCCCGACAAGACAAGAATAGATATTGAGGTCATTGCCCGGGCAACGGGGGTTTTCCCTGGCGTCAGTTTGACGGAGGGCTCGGCACGAAGCTTTCGCTATGGCTGACAAGCCTAGAATGAACATCGGCTCTTCTGTCACAAGGCTCTGTCCCGGAACAAGCAGCATGAACCTTGCGCTATGGTGCTTTGTGGTAGAGTGTGGTAATTTGTTCCAGAGACCCCCTCCTCCTTCGCCACCCTGACGCCATGTTTGAGTGACCTACTTTCCTCTGATTGGTTGCTATAAATATCCTCCTTCCCCCACCAATTTTGACCTGCTTTCCACATCCGCATCCGCCTCCCCCTCCCCTCGACTACCAACCCTGGACATGTTGGTTCTTGATGATTGTTAATAGATATTGAGGTCATTGCCCCAGGAAACGGGGTTTTTCCCTGGCGCCAGTATGTCGGCCCGACAAGACAAGAATAGATATTGAGGTCATTGCCTCGGGCAACTGTTTTCCCTGGTGCCAATATGTCGGCCCGACAAGACAAGAATAGATATCGAGGTCATTGCCGGGGCAACAGGGTTTTTCCCTGGCGCCAGTATGTCGGGCAGACAAGACAAGAATAGATATTGAGGTCATTGCCCGGGCAACGGGGGTTTTCCCTGGCGTCAGCTTGACGGCTCACGAGCCAAGAATAGATCTTGACCTCAACAACCTTGGGGTTTTCCCAATGACGTAATCATTGCGTGTTATGTCGCAACCCTGGCGCCTGGCTGGCGGGCAGACAAGACATGTTGAGACAAGATTAGATATTGACCCGGGGCATCGGGTTGTCTGGCAGACAAGGCAAGTTGGGACTCGTAAATAAAACACAGATGTTACAAATATATATTTATTTATTAAACATCACAATTATACATTTTTACAGGAATGACGCATACATTCGTTCGTACGTTTTTCTACAGTGTCTCTTAGATGCGTTAGTTAAATTGTTTTTAGTTCACAATCCACATGTAATAGTCCCAAACCGATGACTTGACGTGTTAGTAAGTAGCACTGATAAGATCTAGGTTTTTGATGTGTGTTTCCACCGTAGGTTGTTCTAGGTCGATGACATCCGTCGATTCTGTTAGCGTGTCGCATACATCCACGACGAGTGTGTCGATCAAATTTTTGCAATAGTGCGCGACGGGTGTCGACCACATGTCCCGTCGGTCGACGGCGACGTCGATGAGGTCCCACACCTCACAAAGACGCGCCCAGCTAGGTGTAGATAGGCGACCCGTTTGATTCCGGCGTCGTGTTTCTCGTTGATGACGACCATACGGTCACCGCACATACGTCTCAAGAGATTTTCGTGATTAGTCAGACTAATCTTCTGAGGAGGTTGCGTGTTGGTGAAAAAACTTTGATATGACCGACTTGTAGGTGCTCAGTTCTTACCCTTCTGTACGGTTAAACACGGCGCAGTTCCTCCACATTTTTCTAGTTGGACATAGGGCGTAAAGTTGTTCTTGACACTCATGCCGACGATGACTCGCTTGGCGTCGACTCCATCCAGCGGGACAATGTGTTGAAAATATGGTGACGGCGAATGGTTTCGCAGGCTTTGCTTTGCTACCGCAAGCGTCTTGACCTTCCATGATGCTCGGTGGTTATGGCCGGCACACCGCCGGGACGCCCTTTTTATAGGCGCACGCCGCCTGGACACACAAAATTGTAAGAAAAGGTCTTGCGACTGTATGTACCGTTTCGCAGACTAAAGTCTACCGGCCCGTATACACCAAACGCCGGATAACAGATGATTTAATACGTTGCCGTTTGGGTATCAGAGTCCTTGTAAACGCGCTCGCCACGAATAAAAGTTGCTTATTTAGAGGGGCTGAATAACCATCTTTTTTCTTTCACTATAGACAGTTTCCACTGACATACCATTTTTAAAAGATTTGAGATTTTTTTCATATTTTTTTCTGCATGAAAACAAGCATTATTTTTTTATATTTTTTTTATGTACCCGGGATACTTTTTTATATTTTTTTATTTGCCAGTACAGTCCTCCGCCTACCTGATTTTTTCTAGTCAATTATTTATTTGTATAATATATTTTAATTATAATAAATTGTTTGTATATATTTTTTATTTTAAATCTAATAAATTGTTTGTGTATATATTTATTTTCTTTCTAGTCAAGTATAATAAACAGATTGTATAAATCTTTATTTTAAATCTATTCAAAATATATAATAAACTGTATATATATTTATTTTATTTTAAATTGAAACCATCTTTATTTAGTACCGAGGCCACTATTCCCCCCCTCCATATTGTAAATATTCACAGTATACTTTTCACTGTGTGTAAATAAATATTGTAAACAAAACCAGTTATGTTTATACTAATAATTATATATTGTAAATATTCACGGTATAATTTACACTGTGTATATACTTTTTCATGACCAAATAAATATTGTAAAAATTGTTATGTTTGTGTTTTAACGTCTATACCCCCACACCTCCCTCCTATCTATAAATACAAGCTCATATAGCTTATAAGCTCAGTCTCAAACATTATGGACAAATTGAAACATCCATTTTCGGCCATCATAAGCGGCCCGTCCGGCTGTGGAAAGTCACATTTTGTAGCAGACTTTATCCGTCACTTGGACACAATGTGTAACGTTAAATTTGTAAAACACAGGGTATTATGCTTTATGGAAAACCCGGTTCGAACAAACTGAAAAGGGTTTCCCGGAAAATGGTTTGATGTCTGTAATGATCCCCAAAGCTTTTTACCCTGGAGACCGAGGTGAAGCAACGAAATGGTCGTCGATCTTTTCACCAAAGGTTTTGCCCCATCAAAATATTAGCGTCATGTCCTTACGCAAAATATTTTCCTCAGGGCAAGGGCCAAAGAGAATTTCCTTAAACGACTTATATCGTGCTTTTTAAAAACCCCAGGGATAAAGCTCAGATTAAACACTTTCCCACAAGTCTGCCTGAAAATCCCCGTTTTTACAAGAGGCTTACACCGTGCTAAAAGTACGCCTCACGGCTATTATTGCTGATTTAAAACAAGGTTTACCCGGAATGGTTCAGATATAGAACCCGCAAAAATGTCGGCTGCTGCGTGTATCTACCGCGAAAAAAGCTAAAAAAAACACCGACATTTACCGCTTACGATCATTTCAAAAACCCATGACCCCAAAGTGCTGAAGCAGGCATCTTTCTACGTGCATGATGCATGAACCCGCACCCAACGTGTGCCTTGATGAAAACGGTCGACAAGAAAGGTTGACTCTGTTTGCGAGTGTGCCTACAAATTTTAAAAAAGGACGGGTACCGCTGAAAAATGGCAGAATACAAATTTACGTGCTCAAAAGAGGTGTTGCGCAGCTGGTCAAACGAGGAGAGTGCTGGAAGAAGAAAGGACGATACTCGTTCAGAAAGGAGGAGGTTTGCCCTTATTTTTACCCCCTCAATCAGCGGGGCCCCGGTTCCTTATTCAACAAGAAATTGGAACACACAAAAAAAGATGATATTGGGGCCCCCGGAAATTACCCCTTTTCGAGCAACACCACCAACAAACGGCTTCGGCAACAAATCTAGTGGTCTCAGAGTTGGACAAGGAAATGGAAAAAACCCTCCTTCAAAACTTGACGAAAAGTCTAAATGGATTTTATACTAACAAGTGCTACAGCGCTATCTACACTTTAGTCAACACCCACCGCCATCTAAAACCGCCACCACTCCACCCCTGAGTGTCTGTACTTCCCATCCCAAACTGTATTTAAATACTGTACCAGCACAGGCACGAAAAAAAAGCTGAATTTTTACTAGAACTATTTAGCCCCGAGGCGGATCTCTTGGGACTCAAACGGAGAAGTGAGTATTTAAAGATACGCCTCTTCGTGGATCCAATATTGTGGATTTAGTCAACGATCTGGTCAGACAGAACACACAGCGAACCGTCAGGGTGGCGAGAGTTTCTAGGCGCTGCAAAATATAACTTTCCCGAAAAATTTATTGTAAACCCCGAAAGTTTGGCGCCCATTAGTATCCGACGCCCGTACCACAACCACATACACCGTCGCAACGCCCAAAGAAGAAAAAACTGAAGAGAGTGGACGAAAACCCCGGGGGCTGCCGTTCAGAGCTTAATGGAACTCTGCCGACATTATAGACCCTTCTCATCCTGCAGGGTTTGCGGGGTGGCGTCGCTCATAAAAGGTCCAAGAAAGATCCCGAAAATGTACGGAAAGGCTTCGTGGCAGGACGCTTTTCCAACACAAACTTGCTAAAAAAAAATTTCCCCGCAACAAATACGTGGTGTCAAACATTGACGATCTCGGCAGCCCATCTAACGATATGAGAAGTCTCAGAAATAAAAAGGGTGCAGTGTACTTGCTCACCGTCATCGACGTTTTTGTAAGATGGCCGGGGAGGACGTTCCATCCAAGACGGGGGCGTAGTGAGAGAAAGCCTTTCGGGAATTTTTAAGCAAAGCGGTCGTAAAACCCCTAAGTATACAGGGACAAGGGGACAGGTTCACGGCACGGCTAGTCCGGAAATTTTTCAAGCAAAAAGGGGCATTACTACACCATCATAATCCCGACGTGAAGGCAAACATCGTGGAACGGTTCAATAGAAATCTGAAAGGACGGTGGCGTACTTTACCAAAAAAAGTATCGGTATGTGGACGTCCTCCAAGCCCTGTCAAGCTTAAACGGGTCCAAACTTCCAAATATGAGATGGCGCCCCCGCCGTTTCAGAAACTAACGTGCTTCAAGTCAGAGATTTCTGTACGGCAAAAGGCGTCCAAGCTCGAAACCTAAATAAAAATCGGTGACCGGTGCGTATTGCAAATCCAAAAATGCTGTTTGAAAAAGGGGACGAAAGCAATTGGAGCGAAGGATTTTCAGTCGTATGTCGTGTTGCGACAACCTGTCGTCTACAGACTCACCTATTTACGGCCGAAGAAGTGGAGGGGACGTTTTAGAACCGAGTTTTCAAAGCGTACGTTCCCTGAAAATTTTAAAATTGATAAAATACTACGGTCAAGGGTAAAGGCCCAGAAAAAAAGTGTATGTGCAGTGGAAAAAGGGTTTCCCCGCAAATTAATTCCTGGGGTCACGCCAGTTCGTCAGCGCACTACCCTGAAGGACCAATTTTTTCATCACTTTTCCGAGCGAAGCTCTATTGGATATTTCCCGAAAAATTCATCACGAATTTCAACACGCAACTTCCTTACCCTCTTAAATCGAAAAGGGGGGTGGGAAGTCGTCTGGCTGAATTTAACATCCCTGTTCTTTCACCCCGTACCCCGGGGCAAAATATTTTGGTCAACTGGGTTGACGCTAACGGCGTGGAACAAATATTCAGGATATATCCCTGCTGGAAACTACAGCACTTCCCCGAATTTATCAAAGCTCTAAAGAGTAGAGGTTTTAAAGGGGATTCCGGAGTTGTATTCAAAATACACAAACCCCAACAAAAAAGTGGAGTTATCTCTTCTTCACCCAAAAATTTCAGCTTGGGTTTAGTCTTCAACTCAACTAAGTCTGCAGCTCGGTTTCGTCCTAAGATAATCTGATAAAAGTCCAAAGTCCCGTACGCCGCCAACATTATACAGGCCTTCCCTCGCAAATGTACATATACACGGATATCTCGGCCTCACCCCCGTGGGTGACATTTGGCACCTCTTTTACGTATCGTCAGTATCAAACAACGAAAAACTACTCAGGAAATACAAAGCAGTTAGCTACGACCCGTTGACTACATGCCGGTGTGGAAAAGGGAAATTGAAAGGGAAATCAATATAAGAACCGACACGGGTGACCTGTACCATTCGATTTTGGGAAAAGTGTGCGTGAAATTTAATTTTTGAGCTGCTAAACATGAACTGTCCCTACCAAAGATACTACATTAACCAGGCGGGAAAACGGGAAATATTTCGATCTACCACGGTGTTCCCTATCAAAGGGGCAGGGATAGGAAGTTTTTCGGGGTTTTTTAAAAGCGTCCTCCCGTTGCTGAGAAGTGGCGCTAAACCCATCGGAAAACAGGGTTTCATACGGTATCGACGTACTCTCCGACGTTGCCAATCAAGGGCGTCCTTTCAAAGGGCCAACGCAACGTGCGGCGGGCTGGAACAAACTTGAAACGCAAGGAAAACAGAAGTTAACACGTGATGACCGGCTCAGGCTATAAAGGGCATGTAAAAGAACGACGCATTCTTAGGTCGTACCCGACGTAAAAAAGGTCAAGAAAAAAGCTAAAGATTTTTTTCAGTTAAAATGTCGTTTCTACACCCCAGTCTGCGAGTGTGAGCAGTGAACTCGATTCTTTTCGTGCCCCCCAATCAAACCAGTCTTAAAAGTGGGCAATGGCCCCAGAAAAAAAACCCTGTCTCTTCTCTCACTGATGATTCCCCCATCGAATTTACCGTTACCGGACAAGGCGAGTTCTATACGGGGGCCCCACCAAAAAACCCGTTCAATTTTAAAAACCTACGGCATAAACCATTTCTCGCTGTACGTGGACGGGAACAAGTACCGTCGAAACGTTACACCCAGTTTTTTTCAAACGGACACTAGTCATGTCCTACCACACGCTGTTTTCTGGAAGGGTATCCATTTCATGAACGGGGGTTTTGCGACATCAACGAGAACCCTTTCCCCCAGGGATATCATCTCGGCTTTGATTCACCCCTAACTGCCCGCCCCATGACTCAGATTGGAATTTGACGAGACCGGTTCTCTGAGCATCGAAGGAGCTTCACCCGAGCTCTCGTCGAAACCGTCAAATGTATGGTACGGGGAGTTTGCCAAATTCATCACCATTGACAATGACAGAAACGTCGTGACCGATTATGGAAATTAATATAAACGGCTTCCCCCCCCTTACCCCCTTCTTTAAGATAGGGACGTCATTGTGGTTTCCCGAGCTTCATCGACGACGACAACGAGTTTATCGTCAAGGAAATGAGTGTTTTATCTGTATGCGGCACATTACTTCAACATTGTGTGTTAAAACCTCCAAACGCTATCGAAGAACTTTCCCCGTGCCCGAAAGAAAAACCCCTATATAGCAACAATCTGCCGGTATTATTTGGGATTACGGTGATGTGGATTTTCAGCCTGCTCGAAACCTCATCTCCCGTGCCCCAGGCGTGAGAAACCCTTACGTCAAGGGGGAGAAAAGTAAAAAATTTTAGTCAAATACACGTCTACCCCATCGTAGATCTGTCGAAGAGTTTGTTCGTCACTAAAAAAAATTAAAATTGGGTGCCCATGTGCATAGGCACATGTTCTGTATGGAATTTCGCTTGCCCCTATCGTTGGGGACTTCGAGATGGTGATTGAAAATGGACACGCAACCCTAAGAGAACGCTGAAAACAGTCTGTGGTTCCGTTCTGTACGGTCGGGTGTTTTCCTGCTGATCAATACCCGCAAGAATAGTCTACTGCCGTCTAGTCATCAAACCGATCCGCACACCAAACCTGGGACGCATTGGGTCGCCATCTTTATCGACAAGAACGGCGTGGGGAATACTTTGAAGTTATGGTTTTCCACCGCGTTAAAGTCAAATCTGGCATTTATACGCAAAAAAAACTTTTCGCACGTCCCATAGTAAGCTACAACTTCAAAGCATGCATCAGACGTTTGCGGCCATTACTGTTCTGTACCTTCTCTATTGGCCCCGAACTTTCCCCTGAAAAATTTCCAAAACCTATTCTCGCCCACCAATCATACAGCCAACGACGTAAGGTGGTGGATATTACAATAGATTTTTCAAGATGTAGGGGCATGTCGCCCCTTTAAGAGGCCGTGTCCGGCGGCTTGCGCCTATAAAAGGGCGTCCCGGGGGTGTGCCGGCCCTAACCACCCGGGATCTGGAAAGGGCAAGACGCTTGGGTAGCAAAGCAAAGTGGGAAAACCCCCGCCGTCACCAGTATTTTCAACACATTGTTCCCGCTGTGGAGTCGACGCCAAGCGAGTCATCGCGGCATGGTGTCAAGAAAACTTTACGCCCTATGTCCCAATAGAAAAATGTGGAGGGAACTGCGCCCTGTTTAACCGTACAGAATGGCAAGAACTGAGCACCTACAAGTCGGTATATCAAAGTTTTTCACCAAAACGCAACCTCCTCGAAGATTGTTGACTAAACCGAAATCTCTCTGAGGTAGTCGGTGCCCATGGTCGTCATCAACGGAACACGACGCCGGAATCAAAGGGTCGCCTATCTAGCACCCATGGGCGGTCTTTGTGAGGTGTGGGACCTCATCGACGTCCCCGTCGACGAGGGGAAATGTGGTCGCACCCGTCGCGCCTATTGCAAAAATTTGATCGCACACTCGTCGTGGTGTATGCGACCGCAACAGAATCGAGGATGTCAACACCTAGAAAACCCTTCGTGGAAAGCCATCAAAAACCCGGATTTATCTGCTACTTACTATACAGTCAAGTTCGGTTTGGACTATTACATGTTGGTTGTGAACAAAAAAACAATTTTTACTAACGCATCTAAGAGACACTGTAGAAAAATATGAACGAATATATGCGTCATTCCTGAAAAAATGTATAATTGTGATGTTTAATAAATAAATATATATTTGTCATCTGTGTTTTATTACGAGTCCCAAACTTGCCTTTGTCTCCCAGAAACCCGATGCCCGGGTCAATATCTAATCTTGTTCACATGTCTTTCTTCCCGCCCCCTGGCGCCAGGGTTGCGAAAAACACGCATGATTACGTCTTTGGGGAAACCCCAAGGTTGTTGAGGTCGATTATTTTTGGCTCGGACCCGTAAAGCTGACGCCAGGGAAAACCCCCTTTCCCCGGGGAATGACCTCAATATTTTTCTTGTTTGTCTGCCCGACATACGGGCGCCAGGGAAAAACCCTGTTCCCCCGGGCAATGACCTCGATATCATTCTTGTCTTGTCGGGCCGCATATTGGCACCAGGGAAAAACCGATGCCCGGGCAATGCCTCAATATCTATTCTTGTTTGTGGGGCCCGCATTCTGGCCCAGGGTTGGGGGGAGGCTGAGCCTTGTACAGAGGAACCCAATTGTGGGAGACGGATGTGGAAAGCAGGTCAAAATTGGGGGGGGAAAGGGAGGTATTTATACAGCCAATCAGAGGAAAGTAGGTCACGGTACTAAAACGTATTTTGCAAATAACACGCAATGATTACGTCACAAAAATTGGGGGTCAAAGGTCAAAGGTAAAATTGGGGCCATACGCCCTGTAAGCTACTATGGTTCTACATCGTAAATTAGAAATTAAGTTTGCATTTCCCCTATGTTGACAAAAAAAGTTTATATTTTTTTACCCTTTTTTCCAAACATATTATTTAATTTGATAGAAAGAAAGGCATAAAAAAATACTATTAAAATAAACCTTCTTCAAAATGCTTCCTGTCATCCATGTATAAAGTTTTTCAGGGAAAGGGCCCCCCGGACACCTTCAAATTTAGCTTACCACTTTTTAAAAATTTCCTGAGCCCAGTACGAAAATTACGAAATGTTTTCTGTTTTCATTTATCAAGTCATAATTACGCTGTCACTTTTGATCGGTGTGGATCGATTATTTGCAATTACAAAAAAAAAAAAAAAAAATCAAATGTTGACCTTTAAATGTTTGTATTTCCAAACTGTGTGTTCTAGACATGACTTTTTTAAAATATTATATATATAAAAAGAACCTTAAAAAACAAATGGCATTCAAATAGCTTCTAAAAAAATTCAGGTGTTAAAAGTTTCCCTGACGAGGGGCCCCAAAATTTTCCCTTTTTTAGTTTAGCCCAATACTTTCTTATAGCTTCTGGAGGTCCTAAATTATTTTATTTTAAACAAATTTTTGAACTTTTAGTTAAAATAAAATTTAAAAAGGTCAAAAATCCCAAATTTTTATCAATATGAAAAATATGTTTGGGGATATCAAGCCCAAATTGTTAGTTTTTACCGTAATAAATGTAATTAATTATACAAATAAAAGCAATGTCGTTTTATCCCTCGTATTCTCTTTTGAATTAAATGTTTCCTAATGGTGGTCACGTCATGGGTTTCTGCAAAAAGAAATTAATTTGATCAAGAGAGTAGAAAGCGTAGGGGGGCTGGGGCCGGAACCCCTGGAATTGGTTGAACCCCCTAAAGGGGGGGTCCCCTGTACAACCAAAACCTTAACAAGGTATAGCTTTTTACTTTTTATACAATTTAATTAAATGGCTTCAACCAAAAGCTAGTTAATTATTTTTTTTAAAAATTTACCTTTTTAAGATCGACTTGTAAAATCCCCATTGTAAAATTAGCTTCCCAAAATTTTTTTCCCCTAATTAAACTGGTATTGGGAAACAAAGGAGTTTTTGGTACGGTCGAGTTGTGGGGTCCTAGAAAAAGTAGGTAAAAAATTTTTCTAAAAATGTAAAATATTACTTTAAAAATCAGCGGCGGAAAGAGCAGCTTAAATAAAAGGAAAATAATTGTCAAAAATTAAGTGGGTGCTTATGCAGGTTAATACCTGGATTTCCCCATCCCCTCGTTTAACACACCTACTTATGCAAGTGGTTTTGGAGAGGAATTCACTATTATAATACCAGGGCTTGTTGGTTGTTGCTAATGTAATTAACACATTAGTCTTAGTCCAATAACTTAAAATTTACGCTTGACAACCTGGCTTGTGAAAGAACCACAAGCAGAGGTCCAAAAAGAGGTGATTTTTTTTTAATTAATTTTACTCCCGTAAATTTCACTACCAGTTGGGTTTTATTCTTACTTGGTACTAATTACGTTATTGTTGTATAAGTGTGATGCTTTTACCTGTTAGAGCTCATGATTCATGATGGCATTATAAGCCAGGGATGGAAAATCTATGGCACGCGAACACGTTTTTTCTGGTTTTACGCTGGACATGAAAAAAAAAATACATTGTATAAAACTTTTCCCACGTGGTATAATTTTTTGAAGTCAATAAAATCTCGACAATCTTTTTAATATCACACAGTACTTTTAGAAGTCAACGGTTAGAAATCGTCTTGGCTCGTACTTAAATGCATCTTTTATGCTGTTGAAGACAGCACGGTTTGAACCGGATCCAGATCATTTTCATAGGGGGTTCTAATTTATAAATAACATAATTACTTACAATGTTAGATTTCTGTTAAAAGCCATATAATAGTTTCTCATTCATATTTGATAGTATGTATGTTTTTAAGCCGTAATCATGCTCTCCCATTTTTTTTTAAATCAGATAGTTTTTTATAAACTATTTGGAGGGGTCCTCCATTTCTTTTTCTTTGAAAATCGCTCACTCTAGAAGTTAGGGAATAGTTTTTGGCTTGATTTTTTTTTAAATTATATTCTTTTATAAGCCATTTAAAGTGGTCCTCACCCAGAAATTTTTGAAATTTGGATGCCCACTCGAAGCTATTTAGTTTGATCCTCACCCTAATTTTCTAAATAATTAGATACCTTTAAAAGTAATCTTTGAAGTGGTCTTCCATCGACAAAATTTCGAAATTTGAATTATTTCAGAAAATAGGCTATTAGGGATAGTCCTCGCTTGAAAAGTCTTCAAAATGGCATTCGTCTGAAAGCTATTGGAGTTGTCTTACCCTAGACATTTGGATGACCTTGGAAGTTATTTAGAGCTTTTCTCCCTGACATTTTCTGCCTCTAGTCTAGTGGTTATTTGAAGCGGTCTTCCCCGGCAAGTTTTTGACAATAAGAATGCATTTAGAAGTCATTTGGTGCTATCTTTCAGCTTCATGTTCAATTAATATCAGAGGATTTAAATATATCTAAGAGGGGTGGGGGGAATTTATTCCAGGGAGGGGCCCAATTATTTCCAGGGGGGAAGAGTCCCCACAGTTCTGCCGCTCCTGCTGTCCACACATACTCTATATTCGATATTTGTGGATTAACTTTTCTCAGGAGTTATTAGTCTTCTTTGATGTGTGCTAGTCTACTATCTCAATGCGGAAAAATGTTCGCTATTTAATATGCATGACAAATATTCACACATACAAACTAATATTTTTTCCACACTTGTGTGAGTCATATCAAAACATTGAACAAACATAGACAAATAACATACGTGTGTACCCGGTTTTAAGAGGTTTCTGCGTGTAAAAAAGATAAAAAAATTGTGTAATTTATCTACGTTGTATTTTTTTTTCAAAAATTTTAGCTTTCA
Organism: Timema cristinae; assembly: GCA_039000515.1. NCBI lineage: Eukaryota > Metazoa > Arthropoda > Insecta > Phasmatodea > Timematidae > Timema > Timema cristinae. The sequence continues at coordinate 1,089,247 of JBCFYV010009882.1, read as the reverse complement.
TTTTGTTTTTTTGTATTAAATTTCTAACTCTCCAGGGGGGGTCAACTAACCCTTTGACACCCCCCTCTCTGAATCCGTGCCTGTTTGAACCGAACATATAATATATGACTATCAAAATGAAATATGCTAATAATGAGGAGATAGGGGCTCGAATCCCCGGGTTTGGGTCTACTGAGGATAGTTTTTTCTAAAGAGCTTCCCATCTCCTTCCCAAGCAAATGCGCTTTTGATTATCTCTAAGATGCTTCCTTCCTCATCCCTACTCCATTAGAGCAATTATAAAATATACGTTATAGCCTGAACAATGTAAGACGTGGAGATTAAAACAAGTTTTGGTTTTAAAGACTGATTAAAAAAAATTAAATAATAAGTCACACAAATAGACTAGTCCAAAACCGGGCTATATATTAAATTGTCTTCTATTTATTGAGATAATTTGACCCGAACAATTTGATAATTGACTTGTCATTAATTTTGGCTTACTCATTGCACTAAGTGTAACTAGTGCATGAGTAAGCCAAAATTAATGACAAGTCAATTATCAAATGTCGGGTCAAATTAACTCAATAAATAGAAGCAATTTAATACATAGTCGGTTTTGGACTAATTTTTGAGAAAGTAGATGATATTTCTAAAATACTATTTACTACTTTTCTATTCCTATTAGGCTCTTAATGTAGTAGTTTACATTCAAACGCACAAAGCTTTTATTTAAAATAATATTTAATATTTTAGGGTCTAGAATACACCTTTGTATCCTTCTCACTCCCGGCACAACCAGTATAACACCAATTCTGACACCAACAACACTGCATTATGTTTTGGGTCTATGTCTCTATTTATATGGTGATGGTCGCACCACCCAGGTTGGTTCCAAACTTGTTGGGATCTCTACGATAACTCGCATCCTTTTGCACCATCAAATCTAAAGCAAAACGCACATCAGTGAGTCAAGACTAGACAAGACAAGCTTAGACAAAACTCTTTGGACGAAATTAGACAATACACCTTAAGTCATATATTGAGAAGTTCTAGAATTACGGGTCCCTACGTTGTGCGCCAATTGTGAAATTCTGGTCCGTCGCGTTGAGCTTTCGCTTGAAGTTACACCGTTTAATTAGCGGGTTTAATTGCCCCGTGGTCGAGCACTAATTAAAATCGGTACGGGTTTTTTGATGTTGTGAGTTAATTGGTATTTTATGCCCCGTGATCGAGCGCCAATTAAAGATTTTATTGGTGATTTAATTATTGTATAATTAATACACACTTTTTATGTTGACATGTTTTTATTTATAAATCTGGGTTTTTATTTCTAGAGAAAATAGATCATGTCGTCGAAATATTACGCGGCCTATTGTAGGGATCGCGGACAGGAGCTGTGCTAGTGACTAGTGAGTAGTGAGCAGTACTGGACGCCAAGACGCCAAGTGCCCTTACTTTTGCACCATCCTTCGTATATATCCATTGCTCATGGAAGCTTCGAGAAGGTCGTGTTATAAAAAATTAAAATATAAGACAAAAACATCTCGGTTGGTCACTAGAAGCTTCGAGAGCCGGAAACTGACTAAAAAATTACCTTTTAAAATCCTATTCGAACCTTCGAGAAGAGGAAGTTATTATTTTAAAATTGTAAACCCTGACTTGGCTGGTGTCACGTGCGTGACGTCACTGATCAGTGGCTTTTGCCTTCTTAGAAGAAGAAGTGCTTTAAGCGCCATTTAATATACTATATAATTTAAATAAATTAAAATACGTTTAAAAAATTAGGACGATATTATTGTCAATGTTTTCCCACATACTATTCAGGGGCAAATCAATTACATTACAATATATTAACTCAAACCAGTTAGTCGTGAGCAAGATGTCAGACAACGAAGTTGTAATTGGGTGCACTTTTGATTTGGGAGTGGATGTGTGAGTAGGAAGTAGGAAATAGAAGATTTTTGGGGGTTCATCCATATATTAGGAGGCGGAAAGACCAAAACACATTAGATAATTTAGTTCTTGGCTTATGAAAAAGAAGAAAAGTTTTATAGTTTCACACGTTTAACACCGAAAACATTTGACTATCTGCTAGCACTTCTAGAAGATAGAATGAAAAAACGGATACAAATTTTAGATGTCTATCCACCACAGTGCGACTATTTATCACTTTGAGGTAAGTTAAACCACTTTATCCAATAATTTATTTGATGCGTTTGTTTATAATAATCATTTATTGATTGATTATCTTGATTGTTTTTGTTTGAGTAATTGGGTTATTTTTACCCTTTGGGAACTGTTAAGGGATGGTAGGATGAAGGGTGATTTGAGTATTGAATATTTAGCTGTTTACATTAATAAATTATATTCTCTATTGCAATGTTATTTTTATACCAATATTATGATTAAAAGTAACAGATTTTTTTTACACATTGCAAATTTACTAACTATAATAAGTAAATGAAAGTATTATTTCTGTTAAATATTACAATTTAAAATGTGTAACATATGAGAAAATAGCCCGACCCGTATCAGAATGATTCAAGTGGAGCATCACCTGAGATATCTCACTATTACAAGTGGAAATGGAGTGTAAGAATGTGATGAGGTTGAACTGCTTTCCATTTATTGCTCGTCCTTTAAAATCTTTGAAGTAGTAACAATTTTCTGTTTAAATAATCGTTGTCTTCTCGGTGTCAGTGAATCATAATCTGAAAGCATACCTTTCACGTAGTTCAGCAATAGATATTCTACTACATTTTTTGTGTGTTTTCTCTTGAGGAAATCTATCATTGGTCCTACAATTAGCTGTGATGGTAATTGTTTCTTTGTAGGTCGTAAATGGTTTTCACTATCTAAAGGAGCAAGGGGTTTTACAGATGATTCCTCCACTACATCAATACTGTTATTAGGAATTTCTTGGTTGTCTTTAGTGGTGGATTGGATGCTTCCTTCATACTCTTCTTCCATTTCGGGACTTCCTTTTAGTTTGCGATGTTGCATGTAGTCCTTCAAGAATGACATAAATCTGCCAAATACCATTTTGGGTTGTTGTTCACATCCAGAACCAGGTGGTTTCTTCTGATATCTGATATCTCTTGCATAAAAGGGGGTTTTCATACTCGGGCCATATTTGCTTGCAATCATTTACTGGAAAACATAAAAAAATAGACATTTCTGTTAATAGGTTATAGATGTAACTTTAAAGTTTAATGTAATTGTGATTGTGTAAGACTTAAAAATTTAAAATTTTAAAATAAACAACATTTATAATATTAAAATTTAAACTTTGTCAAAAAGCCTGTATTTTAAGTTCTAATTTTATCATTAGCTTCTGTTTACAGATTCTTAGCAACTGGTGCTACATTTGCAGCCATGCACTTCGAATTTAGATTTGGTGCCACAAAAAATTGACTGTGTTTAATGGAAAAATGTAAAATAATATGGGATATTCTTCAAACACATTTACATGAAAACTTATTATTCATAAGAACTAGAAAACTCCCAACTGCGGGCTCGCAGTATTACAATTGCAAAGGATTTAATTCCCAATTGTACTACAAGATTTTGTAGATTCTGAGGATACTTTTATTTTTGGACGTTGAAGATTATGTACAAGCAAGTGACAGCGGAGTGTTTTGCCAATCTCGTTTGGAAAAAAGCTATTGAACAATGAATTGTTTATTCCGAAACCGCGCCCTTACAAGGGGGGGGGACACTCCCCAAATTCCCCGGGGGGCGCCCCTGCTCATGCTGTATTTTTCCATCAAAATTTTTGCATGTTGCATGTACCCTCCGGTGTGAAAGCTGCCTAAAGGTTCCGTATGTAGCATTTGCTACAATTAAAGAAAGAAACAAGATGAAGGGGAATGAACTACTTACCCATTTCACCGTTTTAGAAACCTGATGATTACTGTTCAGCGGCACAACGAATACACATCCGATCAAGACCATGACACGTCATGAACTGATAGAAACCCACCCAAATTTCGAGCAGCGACCACTAGAGGTCACGAGACTGTAGAACTTTCCAAAGGGTTTTTAAAAAATGAAATAGTGCAAGTTCCAGTCTATAGGAGAATAGTCTAGTGCCTTGGAGCTTGTTCTCAGAGCTTGTTGTCATGCATATTCCTGTTTTCGGCCTATTTTTTTCTTTTTTCCCTTTTTTTATTCATATAACAGAAAGTGAAATTAAATTTAATCGTCTATAATGTTTCTAGGTGGTTCATAGACCGTAATATTGAAGTAAGAAATTATGATTAAGTTCGATACATATCGAATATCACTATTGTGTCCGGGAGATATATAGATAGGATAAATCTGTTTGTCTAATAATATATTGTTTTGTTAATTTAATTCTGTATTTTAGCTAATAGGAAAACTAGAGTAATTTAATATTTGAAACTAGCATTGCTTATAATCTCGTTTTTCTTAAATGTTTATTTACTGTGGAAGTTGACTACTTGAAAGGAAAAGGAATTAAGGCTATTTTATTCTTGACGTGACTGATGACAGAAGCCTAGATTACTTTATGTTTATTTAGAATCCGACCAGGTTGAAACTATTATATATATTTGGGACTTTTTGTAATATTATCAGTTATTTGTAAGTTTAGTCATTTTTTTTTATAAGCTCTAGTATGTTATTTTGGCCATTAGATGTCGTGAGAACTAATGAAAAAACAAATTTTGTTTAAGGTTTTAAATAAACTTTCTAATGTTAATTAAGAGATATATATTTAACCTTAATATGATTTTTTATATAAAACCAATTTACCAATATTTTATCTTCAAAATTTTGTCCACTGTACGCATATAATATTTTTTCTTCATAACATATATTATATATATATAAATATTAAAAATATTTTATATATTTTAAATATATTACTTATGAATAAACACCCCTAAATCAATTTCTTGCTTTTTTCTTGATTAGTTCACATTTTAAGAGTACCCTTAGGATATATTTTTTATGCTTTTTATTTATTATTATTTATTTTGCAAACACTATTAGATTTATAAAATGAGGGCACGATGACGACCGTAGATTATAACTTCCGAAACTAGATGAGTTGCGTGCGCTGAGGTAGAGTTGTCTTGTTCTTAGATTATTGAAAAACAATGCACTCAAACGACTCACTCTGATTGTGTTACTGCTTTCTTTTGTTTAATTTAGTTGAGCCCTTTCTGTTATGTTGGATTGGTTAAAGAGGTTTCACGTATATGTTGGTATCAAGTATGGGTGTAGGGAGAATTAATTTTGGAAGGGGGGGGAGGGGGGGTCAGGGCAAGTAAGTTTGTGATATAATGTTAGACACAAGGCCGTAGAAAGGGGAAAGGGGGGGATTCAACCCCCCAAAATGTTATGAACAAAATTATATTGGCTTTATTTATGGTTCAAACGTATCAAAATTAAGATACAAGTACAAATTAGGGGGCTTTGTTACCAAAAAAAGCACTTCAGAGAGCTTCTAAAGGTGTTTAAGATCTAGAAATTTTCCTAGCCTTCGGCAGTTAGGAGGTAGTGTTGCTATAAAAAAAATCTCTTCAGATAGCTTCTAAAACTGTTTATCATTTCATAAATTTTTCTAGCTTCCAGCAATTGGGGGATATGTCCACCAATACTCCTTTAAATTATTGGCTGGCTACGGCCTTGTTAAGACTTACTGCTAATCCCAAAGAAATAAGAACATTGGTATTCTATATAGTAGTAGTGGAACCTTAATTATGTAAGTGAGAGGGAGGAAGAATGGAGGCTAACAAAAATGTTTTTATAGTAACTTTCTACTATCCTCACACCCCCTAGTTAATGTTAGAAATTTGGATGCTTTAGAAGCTATTTGGAGTGGTTCATCCTTATTGGAAAAGTTTTTTAAAATTATACTATTTTAAAAGCTTTTATAGAATAGTGCTTTCCCTAGAATTTTTTGGAATGTTGAGATTCATTTGAGGCTATTTGGCGTAGTTTCTTCGGGAATTTTTTAAAAAATTTGGGTGATGCTTTTAGAAATAATTGAAATTATTTCTCGCTGCAGTTGAAAATTATATTATAGCTTATAGATAATAGAAGCTATAGGGGAAGTTTTTTTTTTTTAGTGGATACGTCTATAAATTATTTAGAGTGATATTCACATGATATTTTTTTTTACAAAATTGAATGCTTCTAGAACTATTTGGAATGGTTTCCCTCCCTGACAAATTTTTGGAAAATAAATGCCTCAATATATTTAAATTTTTTCAAATTTTGATACAAGGCCATATTAGGATTTAAAAAAAATAAAATCTGGGGTTGTTAGATCCCAATAACCCCCCTCCCCCCATTCATTCATATTTTCAAGCTATTAATAATATTAACACATTATAATAATAAATCTATTTTAATTATTATCAATTATCAAACAAAAATTATTGTTAACAATGTGAAAAATAATTAATTTAAAATTTGAAAGTACTTGCTAGCTTTTACTATTTCATCCAACCCATGTACTTTTTCGTTTACCTTTTCATGGCTCCACTATGGCAAATCTTATAAAATAGGGCCATAGTAAATATAATATATTCTATCCTTTAAACTAAACGGAATGTTTAGTAGCAAAAAAAGGTTTGATAGTCATAGTTTATTGTTTAATTTACGTCTTATTTTCGTTCTGAGCCCTTCATCATGGTTAATTTCAGTTATTTTTTGTTAGAAGGAATGTATTAAATAGCCTCGGTATTACACATACCAAACATAATCCAGATGTATTTTCACAAAGACAAATAATACACGCTTCAACTATGTACGATGTTTACGCTTTACATCAAACACAGTGACTGAGCGCATGGATATATCTCTTTTGTATTTTTCTTGCCGTTTACAGTGTGCACTGCTTGATGGTGCCACCCAGCCTTGAATACGAAGAACAACTTATTCTAAAAACTTGAGTGTTCTAGTCCTTAATATTTAAATATTTGCACAATACACTGAGTCTTTTTTGGATAGTGCTTTGGTTAGTATGTCAGCCAGTTGCCTTTAGAGGATACATTTGAAACTCTAACTCGCCCTTATCTACCTTTTCACGTGTGTAATATACTTTATATAAATGTGTTTTTTTAGTTTTTAAAAACTTTGGGTTTTTGATAATCTGATTGACTTTGGTTATCAACATAGAGCACATTAGCCCCTTGCTGTCATACCCCAAGTCTAACATTAATTTTTTAACCCTTTGGGCCCTTTGGCTGCAGTTTTTAAAAGTTACCATTTTTTGCCTTTGTGATGCCTATTTTAAAGGGGCCATCTGCTAACATGAATATATATCCAGTGGTCGTTCCTGGTTTTTACATCGTAGGTAATCGGCATCGGGTTTTCCAGCAAGCCTTTTTGGTTTTGGTTTTTCGATAAGTTATAATTTATTAGAATCTTACTATTCTTTTGACGGGCCTTCCAATGAGGTCATTGTGATTAATTAGAAATCTACTGACTGAATTGACAGCAATGCTATGTCAGGTATTGGGGTTGGTGGTATTGATGTTCCGTTAGCCTTGGTCTTTCTAAATAGTTTATTGCCCTGCTCTGCATACCTTTTTTGATGTATGAACTGGTTTTATTATTTCTCCCCGCTTTTTGAAAACCTACAAATGTTCAGCAATGCTATAGGATTTCAAACTTTTTTTTTTAAGTAAGTAAAAATTTTTCCTGAAGAGCATGTTGACCTTTTGGGGTTTCTAAACCATCGTCTCAAATAAAATCAGATTTATTTTTCTTTATCAAATTCTCCAATTAAATACTTTTGCAGTTTTACTTTCTTTGAAGTCAAAGCCTTTGGGGAATTTTTTTGATCCGTTATTCAAGCACTCGGTGCTTATTTTAACCAGTACAATACCTTTACACGTTTACTTATAACAGGGAATTTTTTGTCCTTCACAATCACTCCTTCAGATACCCTCATATACACTTCCGTATCTAATTCTCATAAAGGAATGCACTTTATACATCGAACTGCACTATGTCAAGATCTTCATGAGCTGCTATGGCTAGAAACACACGAATGGAGTAATATCTCACTACTGGTGCGAATGAATCAGAATAATCACGACCGGGTTATTGGAGAAAACCCTCGTGCACACAGGCGAGCTTCGTATATTTGTATCTTCCCCGCTGGATCCTTATTGGTCTTGAACACCCACTTGGAGTCAAATATGTCCAAGGTTATTTTTTTGCTGGCAAAATACTCCATGTGGCTTGAGTTCCTCTTGTATTGTTCTCTTGCAGTGATCTGCTTCTGGGGTTGGCCATAGCTTCTTGTATAGTAGAGGGTTATTCACATTGTACCATGTTTACCTCGTATCGGGCTGGTTTTCTGATTATGTTCCGGTCTCAAAGTTTTTTTCTTGTACGTTCTGCGTCTTGGCCTGGATGAGTCGCATATTTGTTAGCTTGTGTCAGGTTATCTTGACTCTACTCCTCTAAGTAGAAAACTCATCGTTTCACTGTTTCCCATAGCTTGAAGGTGGTTGAGGGTTTAAGTTTAAATTTTGGGAAATCAGTGCTGGTGAGGAGTCTTTTTGTTGTTTTGGCTTTTCATTGAATGTGCTTTTGGATTGGGTTGTTTTCTTTTTTTCGGATCGTATGGATGGTGTTTGTCGACTCGCCCGGTAGCCGACTTAAATTAGTTCTTTGCCTTTTGGTCTAAAGGGGTTTTTGTTGATTTGAACTGGTCTCCGATCCCAAAGATTCTTAGTGAGAAAGGCACGGTTTCTTTCCCGTCCTATTATATGGTGCTTTCTTTTGTTTGTTTGGTGCCATACGTTTTGAATATGTGATGTACCTACAGCTTTAGCCCCCGGTATAGAGGTAGCTTTTCCCGAGAACAACATTTTTCTTGCACTTTCCACTATTGTTATGTTTTCTTTTTCTGCCTTTCCCTTTTGTGAGGTGTTACGGGGGTGTATTCTTTAGCTGGGTTTTCCACGTTTTGAGAGTTCCAAGCATTCCTTTGTACAAAGTTTTCTCCCCCTGTCCCTTCTCAATCTCTTCATTGGGTTCTTGAATTTGTTTGCCTCAACCCTTCAAATTCTTTGAAACTGTCGAGTGTGTCAGACTTGTGTTTTGGAAGTATACCATTCTGAAAACCCGATGCGCATCTTTAAATGTCAGGAAGAATCTTGACTCTTCAACTGATTTTTACTCTCATTGGTCCCCAAAAACACTGTGGAAATACTCCCCTGGCTTGAAAGGGTTTCTGTATCTTGGGTTTTTTGAAAGGATTGAAATATGATTTTCCAGTTGACAGCCTCACAAAAAAAAACTTTTGGTGTCCCCCCGCTTAAACTTTGTTGATCTTTTTCTTTCATTTTCTTTATTGTTTTTTGATTAAATAACCCAACCATCTGCCAAATTTAGTTCCCAGAACAGATACGTTTCCCTTTATTATCCTCGACTTTTTGAAAAAATTTTCGGTATATGTCTTTACTTTGTTTGACCCCTTGTGCTGCAACACTGCCTCTTTAGACGTATCCACACTTTTCCCTTTGAAGCGCACTTCAATTTTTTTGTTTTTTGTGAAAAACAATACAGAAAAAAAAACCAAAAGACGGCACATAAAATACTTTGTTGTTTCCCCCTTTTAAAGCACCATTTACTAGTTTCTCAATTTAAACAGTGCCAGTCCCCTTGCTGTACGTATACTGTGTTCCTAGGTGCCAGTTTCACACTTATTGGTTGGAAATTTCCTAGCCAGTTTTTTGGGTTGGTGATTTCTTGATGCCCCGTATCGGTAACCCAAATCCTTTGTACCCTTACTCAATATATGTTTAACCCTGGCATGGTAGGTACATTAATAACTCTCTGCTTGGAGGTTGGCTTTAATGTTTTCTCATGTCAGCACTTTTAAAAACCCAATTTACATCTTGCTTTTCCAATTTCACTTTCGTTTTCACTAATTTTCCCTATCAGTTCTAGTCTTTTCTCAGTATTTCAAATGTGTTTTTTCTTTTTACAATAGTAGCATTATACTTCTGAACATTGTCTTGGTTTTACTACACCGACTTAAGTTTGGGAAAATTTTTTTCTTCTCCTTTGTCATCATGGCACAAAAGGCATTGTCATAGATCATCTTTAGTGTCCCCTTTATTTTTGTTAACCCTTTCTTGGAGATTGTGTATCGTTTGCGATTGGGGCTTGCTGCCCTTGAGTTATTAAAGGCAAATTTCCCTGACAGACTTCCAAAATTTTGGCAATGATGGCCAAGTTTGATTGTTTCTCGTTAGGGGGTAAGTTGTTGTGGTTGTTTATTCTGAAGTTAGCGACTTGTTGTACTACAGAGTCATTAATTTCCTTTTTGCAATCATAAATTTTTGCAAGAGTAGTAATTTATTTGACGCCGATTATTGTTTGTGTTTTGCGCTTAACTTTCCCCACTTTTCTGTCGCACTCTACATGTAGTCAATATGATAGTTAAAAATATTACATGTGTGGATATGAAAAAACTTCCCTTGGCATATTCTTTAATCCTATTTCTATTGAGTCGTGTTTGTTGAACAAAACCCCGACATTACACGTTCCCCATTGCAATATCATAGAGTTTGTACTACTGCAGTAAAACCCCCTTTTTTTACTACCGGTTCGGGCTTTACTACATTATTCCCCCGTCAAGTTAATTAGTGGGGCCCGACGACTTGTACCCCCGCGACCCCCGATGTATATAATATGAAAGGTGAAATCATAAAAAAATTTTCCAAAGTACAGGTATGGGCTCAAACTATCCCTTCTTTAAACCCCCGGCCAAGATACAAACCTCAATCCCCCCGTCATCAACAGTTACAGCCTAATGCGAGTGTGAGCGTTGACCATGGGGCCAATGAAGCAGTGGTAAACTTTGTCCTCTAGTGTAGGCCATTTTGCTATTATTACTCTTTTTTAGCACCGCGTCTTTCTAATCGTTCGGGTATAATAGCTTAAGTACTATTTACGATAATGGACTAGCAATTTGGGGGGTTTCACTCGCATTTGGGGGGGGAGAGAGAGTGGGAAAATCAGCCCCCTTCCCCCGCCCAGATTAAAGCTCGATCTCCCCCGTCCTCCCTAGTCTGATAAAATGAATTGGCGCGTTAGCTAAATCGTCACCGAGGGGGTTTATATCACTCTGCACTCTTTTTAGGAGTTAACCCTTTTTTTTGAGGCTGGATTTCTCTATGTATACTTTAACCAAACCAAATATTACAACAGATTGAAAGAAAAGCAGTCCGCGAGTCCAGTGGATTCTGAATTGGGAAGGTTGAATCCACTTTGCGTGGAGGGGGGGGTAAAGGGAAAAATTCCAGCGTTTACGGGAAGAGAGAGTGGGAAACCATTTAGTGAGAACTACCATCAGTACATTCGGCAGGTATTCAAATCCCCCAATATCGCCCAACACAGATTCGAACCCCGATATATTTTGCCCGGGGGTGCTTGATGCCTTTTAGTTTCAAACCCCGAGAGAAGAATATGACTTTTTTAAAACTAAGGCACCCGTTCGGACCCTGCTTGTTGTGACAGAAAGGGGCTGGCAATTACAAAATTTGCCGGAATAAGTAGTAAAGAGCACTACGGTTAAATGTTAAACTTTATTGCTTACAAGTGTGGTTAATATACTTTATCAATATAATTGTGAAAAGAAAGGAGGAATAAGTATACTATTATTATTATTATTTCCTGTTAAATATTTGTCATAATTTTAACTAAATTTTGCTTAAGATAAGGTGTCACACAAACCCCCCACGGAGTCGCACGTTTTAATACCGCGTCTTATACCTTGTTCGGGTTTACGATTAATTAATTATTTCGTAACGGGTTTATAATTGGGAGGTTGAGCCCGCTTTGAGTAGAGAGAGGTTGAAAACACTCATAGGTTACCTGACAAAGATTCGATCCTTGAAAACCTTAAATATAATTCGCTAACTGATTGATAATTGGTTAATTTGAATTTCGACCCCTGATGAAAGGGAAATTTTAATATTAATTTCTATGGCGTGCATTTGTTTGTTTACCCCTGAATATTTTTAAAACTTATAATGGCCCTTTACACCACGCCCCCCATCGTCTACATGTCTAATATTTATCACAAGAAAGAAGTAAGGGTGAATAAATTAGATTTATAAGATCTTTTGGCACAACAAAATAGGGTTTGTATTTATAAAATTAATTATCGTTTGCGACCTTTCAGGGATTTGAAACCTCCCAACCCCTTACATCACGGGCTTGATGTGTTCCCGATTAATGTGGCTGGAAAAAATACACGCCCCCAAAAATTGTCCATCTCTAATGACCTAGTTAAACAACGGCAAATTCGCAAATTAGACGATTATCTCGTTTGTCATTGTACCCCCTAAAATAGATGACCCTGACATTTAGACGGGTTTCAATTTAAAAGAGGGTATAATATATCTCGGAGGCAAAGTGTAAGTTTAAAAGTAAATTAATAAATAGGGCGCTCATGATGTCGTATCATTTGCTGGCATTATCGGGTGCGGTGACATTTTGAAAGAGTGAGAGGGGGGAACGCCATTTGTGGTAGAGGCGTTGCCACTTGAGCGTTGTTTTTTTTTTTTTCTCCCAGGGATATTTTTTTCGCTGATCCCCAATTGCCTTTATTCCTTTTAAAATTTCGGATTTGTGAGTGGCCCTACGCAAATCTTTAATTTTTTCGACACCAAACATCACTGTCTCAAACCCTCCAAACCCTACTCATCAGGATGCCTGTTTTGGGACGAGGAGGATTTTCAGTGCGTTAGACCTGATCGAAAAAAGAGGAATAAAAACCGTGTCAAGAGCTTTAACGAATTTGAGAAAACCAAAAGTTAAAAGCTGTGCTATGGGAAGAGACCATCAATAAACCCGAATGTTATTGGCTTGAGTTTTTTGGAAGGTAAGATTGCCTGGAAAAACTGTGGAAACATTGTAATATGTGTTCTAGCGCCTCTCAGCCTGTCCTGAACTATTTTGGAGGTTACTCCTATCATTTTTAGTGGTAGAAGAGTTATACTCTCTCCTGAGGTTTTTTATTAGGTAAAAGAGTGTTATTATTTTTTTGCTATCAAAAATTATATATTCATGTTGAAAAGCTAATTTAATTACTTGTATTGGAAACAAGAAAAAAATTTTTTGTTGAAAAAAAACACTAAGTTGTTGTTGTGTGCATGTTATAAATGTTTTAAAATAAGAAATTGCTTATTGTCAATCTAGCAAGAAAATGTTGTTATTATTTTTTTAAATTCCTAGAAAAATTTTCGGTTGTAAAATCAAAGCCGGAAGGGGCAACATTGTTTTATTCATTTATAAATTGTTTTGACTTTAGAATGCTCCCAAAAGAGAAAGAAAAAAGTGTTTAATTGTTTTTTCTGAACTTTTAACTTATCCTAATGTTTGAGGGTGGGTTCTAAGCCAAATAACTTGTTTTATAGGTTGGAGAAGGGGGTAGAGTTAAAACACAAACAAAACAGTTTTTTAAAAATGTATTTCACAAAATAGTCCACTGTTAAAAGTTTATATTGAATATTTTTTACAAATATATCTCACACCGTGAAAAGTATACTTGGAATATTTATTACAAAAATAACTCCGTCATGAAAAGTATATTGGAATATTTATTTACCACAAATAAAAGTTTATACAAATATATCTCACTCATGAAAAGTAACTTGTAATATTTATTTAGCAAATCAAAATTTTTTAAAAAAATAGCTGACACCACAAAAAAGTATACTTGGAATATTTATTTACACACAAAAAAAAGTTTATCAAAATATCTCACGCCTCAAAAGTATACTTGGAATATTTATTTACACACAAATAAAAATTTATCAAAAAATATCTCAACCATAAAATTATATATGGAATTTATTTACACATAAATAAAAATTTATAAAAAATATCTCTTACCATCAAAAAGTATACTTTGATATTTATTCACACACAAATAAAAGTTTTAGAAATTTCTCACGCCATGAAAAGTGTATCGGGGAAAATTTTATTTTCAAAAAATGATATTTATGAAAATATCTTACACCTTTAAAGAAAATTATTACGTTTTGGGTAGAGGAAAAATAATCAATTTCTTGAGCTCATGCGGGAATAGGGCATCGGTATTAATTTACAAAGTCCCGTTTAAGGTTTTAAATATATGTTCACAGTCAGTGGTTTCAAATTTAAAATATGTACAAGGAAAAAAATTTACTGTATTAAAATATATACAAACAAAATATTTCTATTTGACTTGGGTAGGGTATTTCCGAAGCAGGTTTAGTAGAAACACGAAATTTCCCTGAAGTTTCTTTGTCAAAATCAAAATGATGTGTTTTTGACAAATTTTTGAGATTTTTTTGTGATTCTATGAAGGGGGGGGGAATTGGGAAAAGGGTTGTTTTTCCATATCTTATAAACGTTTGATCTGGAAAAAGAATTTTTGGGACGGAGGTTCTTTCCACGAAAAGGGAAGAGTTTTATTTTTATATTTTTTAAATTCAAACTTAAGGGGGTGAAGTATGGAAGGAATAATTTTTCCCTATCTTCCAAACCATTGAGCTGGGGAAAAGGGAAACTTGGCAGAGAGGTTATTTAAAGTAACGAGCCAGAGGATTTTGGGATTTTATCGAAATAAACCTCTAATAGGGTGAAGTGGGAAAGGGTTGTTTTCCTTTATCCCCCAAAGAGTCCCAAAAAGTACAGCATTTGCGAGACTAAGTCACACAAAATTTGACATTAGTGTTTTTTTTCAAAAACGAAGACAGTGTGTTTTTAGGGAAATTGGGTATGTTTTGAAACCCCAAACCCTTAGGGGGGTGAAGTGAGGAGGGGGGGGGTTTTTTGTTATTCCAAACCTCTAGTTGGGGAAGATGAAACGTTTATAAAACAATCCCGTGCGAAGTCAGGTTATTTAGCAATATTTAAAAAGCCTGCTTAAAAATTTTTTGTTTGTGTGAAAATTAAGGTATAGTTACTTAGACTCTAATTTTTTTGTTTACCAAATACACCAGGGGAAAAAACTTCAAACGTTAAATTTAAATTGAAAAGTGTTGTGTTTTTATATATCAGTGTTATGGACGATATGTATACATAATATAGATTCACAATCCCCCGTATTAGTATTTATACAAACAATGTATACAAATTAATTCCACTCCAAAAAAAATGTGTTATTTTTCTCTCCAAGCTGTATATGAGTATATAAAATTATTGTGTTAAAAAGTTTAAACAGAGTTCTAAAATAATTTCTGTTGACCCCAAAGGGTCACAGCCCAAAAAAAAAAAATTGACATAATCGCAGTAGGCGGGACTGCCCATGCCGGGGAAATAAGATTCAAAACTTTGGGCATATGTTTAAGGGTGATATTTCCTAAATGGTTTTCCAGTCTCCCTCCCCGCACATGCAAGTACACTTCCCATAAAATCAACCTTACTTATCTCAACACCTTAATGTAATTAGAACATTAGCGTATAACACAAACGAGTAAAAGAAGCGTTACTAAAACAAATGTATCCAAAATAATGTACGCTATTATTTTCTCATAGGAATAAGAGGGGAAAACAACTTGGATAAACAATCTTAATGAATCGGCGTGTATTCCAAATTTAATACTAATGTCCAGTGTGAGAATACGGCACACAGATTTAACACGCTTTTAATTTAATGGCATTAGTGGAGAAAAATAAATATAGCATTTTTCTATCATATATGCATTTTAGAATGTCCTCCTGTTCCAGGTGGTGACTATCGTAACTTACTCCTTTTTTCATTGCAGCTTTATTTGGACGTCAGTACGTAGATTCGTCGGAAAAGCCTATACAAATGGAAATTGACATTTACATACCAATAATTTACCACCCTGCAATTTTTCTTCTTTAATGGGATTATTAAAGGTAAACAAATTCTCTTTACTTTCACTAATATGACGAAAGAGAGCTTTGATCCGACTCTTTAGTTCAGTTGATAGAATGTCTGCCTATGAGTTAAATGTCCCGGGTTCGAACCCAGCATGGCCAGAAGTTCATCATTGGTGAAATGGGGGTTTTTCCCTCTCGCAGTTATGAACTAGCGGCTGGGAGCGGCTGTTGTGTCTGACCTAGATTTACATTAGTTTATAAGTTGTGTACCAATATAAAAGTTTGATTTGTTGCGTCTCAACTATTTTAATAATTGCATTCCTTGGGCTATTGATTAATTAGCCTAACAAAGTATTCCAAAATTGACTAAGATTTATATAATTTCTTCTTAAAACTAAATTGTTGGCCTTTTTATTATTGGACACTAGAAGGTTTACAGTAAATAAAATTTTTGACACACATGAACTATTTTATTAATAATATATTAGGCATGTATGTAGATCACAATATTAAACAATTAATATAAATGTCTACTCCCCAAAATGTTCAATGTTTTTAGTCTTGTTTACTATCCATGGCAATGTAAGTTTGTTGAAGTCTTGTTTATTTCCCCTAGCAACTCAGCTATTCACCCTTACCACAGCACACAATAAACATATATCTCCTTTTAAACATATTCATATAAAATTCAAAATACATCCAATGTTGGCTACATCAGGGTTTAGAAGCGCACCTCAAATCATTAATTATTTTATTAAGATCGCGTTTACTACCCGTTCGGGTTATACGCACTTACACTAATTTGTAATGGTAGGGTGATTGTGAGATGAAATGGAGGACCTACAGTTTAACGTGGGATCCAAACCATTGTGGAGGCCTGGCATTCCCCACATTCACAAGTTGTGATTAATACACGTCTTGTCAGAGGTAAGGGAAGGGGTTTTGGGAATCAGATAAATCTGTGCCGGGACCAAGGATTGAACCCCGGACCCGGCACAGAAAACTGAGACTTTACCCCTAGACCGCCAGGTCACCTCAATTCATTAATAACAATTTAATAAGTGTATAGTTAAAAAAATACTTATATAACTATGAATAATGTGTATAAAACCTACTCACCACTCAACAAACTTATCTATTAACATGTTTGCATATTATTTTAAAAACAATCAATCACTTTTACTTTCTCGCTATCTTACAGGTTTGCAAAAATGTTGTGATCGTCAAAAAAATCTAGCTTAAAATTTTGATGAAAAGTTGTTTTTGAATTGCCGTCTGTCTATCTGTCTGTCTGTCTGTACCTCCGATAGAGCCTAAACTATTTTACCAATCGGGCTAAGAATTGGTATCTAGGGTTGTAATAGGGGTTTCCCCGAGGGGTTTTTGGAATTGGATATCTAACCCTAAAATTAAGGGTAGTTTACTGAGGGGCAAAAAGAGAAAAAAGTAGATTTTCTCAAAATTGGCTTAAACCCATTTTGATTTAAATTTTATTTCTAAACATTTATAAATATTAAAAAAAAATTGCTACGCTCAATATTTCCCGGGCTGCTAAGTAAATTATCTTTTTTTTTTTCATATCTCCGAAACTATTTGAGATATTAAATTACTTATCAATGCAAATATGTAGGCCTGTTTATAATCAAATATTTTATTTGAAACATATTTTTATAAAACCAATAACTTTCAAGCTATGCGCAATTATACACTGTAAAAAAAAAAAAATTCCATACGACAGTATTTATCTCTCCCATACTTTTGAATAGACTATACGGGCATCGACATTTTCCCGTTCAGTTTTCTTGAACATTATCCATAAACCCGCGAGAACCCATACATCGGTATGGGAAAATTTCAAGCCATAGGGAAAACGTCGAAACACCTGCGCATCCAAATGGTGCGCGCATGCGCTTTAAAGGAGAGGGAGCGTGAGGAAGAAGCTTCATAAGACGACGTTAGCCATATTTGTACAACCGTCATGCAACAAAACAGTATATTTTGGTGCATCTTCAGTGATTAAATTTTGATCCGTTTACAGTATTGAAGGATTTTCTGGCAGTAACAAATTTTAACAATTCTGCTAACTTCAAACGGTAAGTTTGCCTTCTAATATTTAATACCGACACTGTTAGTTAAGTATTAGATTGCATAGTCTAGTTGAGATCGTTGGTAATGTTGGGGTTGATAATAAATATCTTGAGTATATTTGTTGAGCTCTGTGGTGTGTGGGTGGTTTTGGGGAGGGGTGCGGTGTTAGGGCGTGCAGTTGTGCAGTGTTAGGGTGGTGTGTACGGTGTGGGGAGGTGTGTGGTGTATGGTAGGTGTGCAGTATTAGGGTGGTGTACGGTGTTGGGAGGTGTGCAGTGTTGGGAGGTGTACTTTGTTGGGGAGGTGTATGATGTATGGGGGCAGATTAACAAGTTTGTGGCTTAACCTTGGATACTTTTTTTTTAAATAGACCTACTGTATGTGTAAACATGTCACAAAGAGTATGCCACTGCCTAAATCATGTTATTGTCACCCCATGCGCGTGCGTGGCAGTCTCTAGGAGAAAGTCATTGGTGGATCAGTAAAGATTATTTGGGTGTTAACAATTATATCTAGTTTAAAACTTAATTTCACAGTTCCTAGCTTGATCCAAATACCTCCCCTCCTCCATCCCCTCTTCACAATCTACACTCCTTAACCATCCACTCTCTCCAGCCCAGGCTATAGCGTTTCTGTTCGCTTACACAGAAAGAACTGATTTGTAAAGTTTAAAAAAGAAATTTGGTGTGGACTACAAAATAATTTTGTCATAGTATAGGTCAATCTAACAACATGTTTGGTTATATAAACAAAAAATCTGGTTATTGGTTTTTAGTACACATTATAAAATAATTTTGTAATCTTTTCAAAATAGTATTTTTTGGTTTGGACAAAATTTATTGTCAAACTTTATTTTTTTTTGTTCTGTGCACAAATATATTTTGAATGCTTAGAAAACCTTTTTCCTGTGGTTTGTTAAATGTGTTGTGTTGATGTGGATTCTTCTATTTAGTAGGCCTAACACCTCCCCTACACCGCATACCTCCCCAGCAACGTGCACCAAACCAACACTGCACACATACCCTACACCGCATACCTCCCCAGCAACGTGCGCCAAACCAACACTGCACACATACCATAACACCGCACACATACCATATACCACACACCGTAGACCACCCTAACACTGCACACCTCCCCATAACCTCCCACACACCACACAGCTCACCAAATATACTCAAGATAATATATAATCCCCAACCATTACCAACGATTTCAACAAGAGTACACAATCTAATGCGGCCAATCGCCAATATTCTTGGTACAGTTGCACAGTGCTAAAAAAAATCGTCTTGTTACATGGTCAGCTCTAGACATAAAATGGGGAAGAGGGGAGACCAAATATGCTGACGTTCTTTGGATGCATAGGTCCCTGCTTGTTCTAACAAGGGACTCTGAAACAATGCCCATTAATCATGAATACGCTGCTGTGATTGCATAAGCGTCAAGCGTCTTTAACAAAATTGTTTAGAGGACGTTAATAAAATTATTAATAGGAGCACAACTTTTGTTAAATATATTTGACAAATAAAAAAACTTGTCCTCCACTAATGTGAAATTTTGTAAAAAGCTATTAGTAATTTAATTTAATTTATGTCGCCTGTGCAAGTAATAATTGTTTTGTGAGAATAATATTTTATAGGGTTTAAAAAATCCTTCAACGGGACACACAAGAGGGGAAAGAATGCTAAAAGGAATCTTCACACAATAAGCTTACAAGTGTACAAATTGATGGCCAGTATAGGAGAAGAAAATCCTGAAATAGAAACTCTTGCTTATTCAAGCTTATAACTTTACTTCACATTATTGTAATTCAATATTTTTTTTTAATTTTGAAATGTTTTTGTACTGTATAGTCTTACACTTGTAATTTCAACTCTAAAGAATACATTATTTTAAAGTTAAAAAAATGTAACTATAGATTAGTATTAATGTTTTTTTTTATTTAAATATTATTAGTTTTATTTATATGTTGGGAGTTTGAAAATGCAATCTCTCCATTGCATTTTCTTTCTCTGGGAATGTAACGAGTTAAAGTAACAAGTCAATCAAATGGGAGAATATCACCCTCTACCCCCTTGAAAATCTAACACCGGAGAACTGTGCCACGACCCCCTCTCCCTAACACATAATTCTAGGGGTAAATGCAGATGTGATTCAAATGTCTGAACTGAAGGAAGCCACGCCCCGAAAGAACAGGGAGGCGATTCCGGCTCTAGTCCTCTTTCCGCCGCCTGGTGGTTCCCGCTCCAGCGCTTTCTGTTCCTCCCTTCCACTCCTTTTTCCCCCCCTTTTCCCCCCTTTCTGTGGGCATGTCTGGTTACGTTACTTGATTATTGTGGTGGTTGTATGTATCATCGGGTCAACCCCCTGTAGTATTTGCAGGTCATTTTATCGGGTTTTATTAAAACAGGTAAATAAATTCATTCGCGGGTTAAGGTCATGACAATGATCGGGACTCAAACAACAAATCAGTCTTTTAAGATGACCTAGATTGGCCTTCTGTAATTTGGCAGAGGGGGGAGGAGGAGGGGAGGAGGGGAGGAGGCAAAGTCCAAAGAACCCGTAAATCTCGAGGATTTAACAATCCACAAAAATTATTCAAACGTTTCAATTATAGGTGAAAAAGCCCAATGACTACATATCGGTCGGGGGCATTTTTCGGTAAGTCTTCCTTCCAAAGTCTGTCATTTTTGGATTTTAAGCTTTTTAAACCCCAAAACCACGCTATATGATATATCTTGGAGGAAAAAGTGTTATGTTTAAAAAGTGAATTTAAAAATAGACGCGTTGTTGTTGTTGTTGCACTCTTGAATGTTTTAAAAATTTAATTAATTGGTGTTGTCAATAAAAAAATAGTAAGAACATGTTTTATTTTTAAAAAATGGTTTAAGAAAATAATATCAAACCATTCTGAAACTTTAACTTAAAAGACCTAAAGCACTATTTCAATAAGTGCATTCATTCTTGTGTTTAGTTTTAACAACAATCATGGAGAGTAAAAACGATTTCAGATACAAGTGCGGATTTTGTCGGTACACAAATAATAATAAATATTTCTGGTGTGAACAAAATTTCTAAATTTTCTATTTGTGTAATATACTTCATGGTTGTAAATAAATATCCATATTCTTTTTTTTTGTGTGAATAAAAGAAAGCATTTTTTTCTATGTATATGACATTTTATAATTACAAATTATTAAATGTTAGGAAATCCAGTTTTCAACATACAATTCGATGTGAACCATAATTATTTATTTATTGACTGTTAAAATGATCTAGGTTTAAACCCTGTCTGTGAAATCCAAAATCAATTGAGAGGTTAAATTTTTTTTTGTGTTATTAGCCATTTAACAATTTTAATTAAAATGATTAAACTAGACTAGTTTTTTTGGGTAAATTTGTGGGGTTTTTTATGCTTAATAAGAAAGGGTTGTATTAATTACAGTTCCTTTCTTACAAAACCCTAAAAATAAATAAATAAAATTTATATCATATATTTTTTTAATTCTTCCTCTCAGATTTTTTGCCTATTTTTTGGTAGCTCCAATGAAATACCCCAATTAAAAAAAGGTACTTTCAACTGCAGATATATTTAAAAAATAGAAAAAACAGGACTATTGTTTACTTGTTATTTACACAAGGAGTTTACAAACTTGTTCAAGGTTATTTGGAATGAGCGGTCGACCACAGTAGTTAGCTATTTATTTCTATTATAAATAACATTTTACTTTTAAAGCGATTTAACACGTTATGTGTTGGTATTATTCAAAAATTTTGTTTAAAGCACCTTATTTAAAAATAAATTATTTTAAAGACCTCTATTTATTATTAATCATGAAATGTAATAGTAAAAATGATAAAAAAAAAGTTAAAAACCCAAACAAGGTTTGTGCAACAAGGTGAGGTGCAAATTAAATCTGGGCAATTTCATTAATGCCTATTATACCACTTTAATACGTAATGGGATTTTTAAAATTTTTATTGGTAATAATAATAATTTAAAATTTTACCCAAAAACAATTTAAAAAAAATTTAAAACTGATTAGTGAGATAGTTTACGTGACAATAAAACTATTAGTGACTTTAACTTGACTTTAAATTTGGTTTAATTTCTTTATTATTTAATTTTTTAATTTCCCCATTCCCCCGTCCTGGATCCGCCCATGGTTTTGTAAAGATCTATCTTTTCATTTTAGAGTCAATAGTCAAAAATTACCTTTTTTATTGTTCAAAAATTTTTAAAAAAAGAAATTTAGTAGCAATGTGATAACCATAAGCTGTGCATCCCCTAATAAAATGCGAAAATTTTAACCGGAAGACAAAATTTTAAACGAAGTGTTTACCCCTTGGGGGGCCCAATATAAATATTTTTTTTTTGGTCCAAAAAAAAAAATGAAAAACGTTAATTTTTTAAATAGAATTTAAAAATTTTAAAAACCCTGAGTAGAAAATGCTTTCGTATGTATAGCGCAATTTGATATTGGGTTCGAAATTTTTTATTTATTTCGCATTTTTAGTAAATATCTCAAATTTTTAAACAATAGAGCGAGAAAATCCATGTGGAATTTCCCTACTAATCTCTTCAATTATCTAGTAGAACGAAGAAAAAAATAGTTGAAAGCATTAATGTAAAGAAGATTAAAGCGATTGACCAAATTAGCTTTATCAAAAGCTAGTAATAGAAGTAAATCAATATCATCCCAAAAAAAATATACTAAGCTTGAAAAGGGCCCTTTCAAAAATTTTACAAAAGGGTCTGATTATCTACAGCATTCGAAAAATTAACCTTTCCAAGTAAAGTTATATCAAAATTTTTCATACTTTTTCTTTAAATATCTCGATTTAAATTTAAATTTTACACAAAACGAAAGTACGTTCAATCTACAATAAATTTTAACTACAAACATTACATTAAATATACACGAGGGTTTCACACCTCAAACCTAAGAAACTCACGCGGGATCTTGAATCGGCATCGTTCAACTACAAAAACAAAGTTAACGTGATATTAAATTAATGAACATTAAAAGTTTGCCAAATATACGTTAAAAAAAATTTTGAATATTAAATAAATGAATTTAGATGTACAAAAACAAAAGCTAGAATAATAGGAAAGTCCAGATAATTAAGATACATGATTTTAGTAATTTCAATTAACATTCGTTAATTTAACCAGCAACATTAAAAAATTTTTTAAATCTTTAAAAAACAACCCCTTAGTCTGCGACATGAAACTGAAGTTACATTTAGTTAGAAAATCGCTTTTAAAAATAATGCCCACATCTAATAAACAAAATATAGCCTATCTCGGCTTAACAAAATTAAAATTAAATAGTTAGATATTCATAATTCAAACAAAACATATTAAAGAGTATTTTAACTTTCCTTTACAGTGTCCAAAATTTTAAAAAGTCGTCTCCTGACGATAAAAAATTCTCCACAGCCCATCCACATGGCGTCGATTTAAAAAAGTACAAATTTAATAAATATAAGGAGGTTCAACTCGCCGGTGCGTTTTTAAAATAGTCGAATAATATTTCCCAACATCCATATTATGTATTGAGCTAACCTGCGTAGGAATTTTGGTAGGAATAGTCCATTTTAAGCCGGTGTGACGTCAACAGCTTGGAGGGGCATGCCTTCTCAGGCAGTACCCCAACTTGCTTATAGGTCGCTGATTGGTCATCCCGCTTCTTTTGTTAGACGCTTCTCAGGTTTGTTGACAAAACATCTTTTTGACGGATTGGCTGCTGGACGTCAGAGAAACAGGTTTCGCCAGGTGTGCAGGAAAAAAACCCCATCAGATGCATCTAAGGACAACCAGGTCGGAACCATCGGGGGGTTGATAGTGAATTATATTGAAAGATATTGTTTATATATTGCTTGAAGTGACATGGAATACAATAGTGAAGAATACTATTGTTGGTGATTTTAATCAATGCCGACGTTTCTTGGAGTGGGTAGTATGATTCTGATGATAGTATATGCAGCATCGGGTTGGGTGGGGGCTTCGATTGTACAATTACAACCCTTGTATTGTTCCCAGTCTGTACCTCGAAGTAGAGCTAAACTATTTTACCAATCGGGCTAAAACTTGTTATCTATGGTTTTCATAAGATTGTCCAAGGGAATTTTGGAATTGGATAGTTAACACTAAAATTAAGGGTAGCTTACTTGAGGGCAAAATGAAAAAAAAATCCATTTTATCAAAATCGGCTCAAACAATTTTGCTTTAAATATCATTTCTCAAAATTTATCAATTTAATATAATGGTTACTCTCAATTTTTCGTCAAAATGGCTTTAAGGGTCCCGGGTTTATGAAGTGTAAATTCTCTCTTTTTTTACCATATCTTCGTAACAATTTTGACATATGAAATTTCTTATATTGCAAATAAGTAGATCTATTGATAATAAGAATCTTTTAATTGAAACATATTTTTATAAAACCAATAATCTTCATGTAATACGCAAATATATATATTTACTTTCTCGCTATATTACAGGTGGAGAAAGTATTGTGATCGTCAAAAAAATTAACTAGACATTTTGATGAATCTCAACGTCTCATGACCCTCCGAATCTGAAAAAGCGGTTTATGAATTTCCGTCTATCTGTCTGATTGTACCTATGACTAGAGCCCAAATTATTATACCAATCGTGCTAAAACATTGTATCTAGGGTTTTATAGGGTTGCCCGGAGGGATTTCTTGGAATTGGATATCCAACCCTAAAATTAAGGGTAATTTACTAAAGGACAAAAAGAGAAACGTCGATTTTCTCAAAATAGGCTCTAGGATTTTGATTAAATTTCATTTTGAAACATTTAAAAATATTCCAAACAAAATGGATATCCTCAATATGTCGGCAAAATGACTTTAAGGGTTCCGGTCTAATACGTAGATTCTCATTTTTTTTATCGTATCTCCGAAACTTTTTGAGATATGAAATTACTTATCATTGCAACTATGTTGATCTATTTATAATACAAATATTTTATTCGAGAAATATTTTATAAAACCAATAACTTTCAAGCTATACGCAAGTATATGATATTTTTTAACTTTTCCAATACTTAAAGGTAAATTATTGCTATCGTAATAATAAATGGTATGGAACTACCACCCAAGTCTATGACACCATTGTGCATGTGTCAGGTAGAGTTGCGACATAACACCCAATGATTACATCATAGGAAAAAACACATTTTGCTGAGATCCCTAACTGTTGATTCCGTGGCCCCTGCTTGTGCTGTAAAAAACCGAGGGTTGTCAGGTTGCCGACGGTCCTGGATGGATACCTGCAGCCGTGCTTTTTGACAGACGCTACCAAAACAACCAATTTTAGTAGTTTTGTGACAGGGTAATGGCCCCTAACTGTGGATTCCGAGGCCCCTGATTGTGCATAATTAGAGATGCTAGAGCTAGAGTTGCGACATAACCCGCAATGATTACGTCATAGGAAAAACCAGGTTGCTGAGGTCACGATCTATTTTTGTCCCAACTTGTCTTGTCTGCCCGCCAACCTGGCGCCAGGGTTGCGACATAACACGCAATAATTACGTCATTGGGAAAACCCAAGGTTATTGAGGTCACTTGTCGCCCCGGCAGTCTGGCGTCAGGGTGGCGAAGGAGGGGTGAACCAATTACCGCACTCTACCACCGACCACCCTAGCGCAAGGTTCATGCTTCTTGTTCCGGGACAGAGTCTTGTGACAGAAGAGCCAATGTTCATTCTAGGCCTGTCAGCCGTAGCGCGGGGGATCGTCCGCTGCCCCATACTCCCACAACGCCCTAAACTCCGACATCTCTATCCTACCAATTAATTAATTAACAATCATCAAGAACCAACATGTCCGACGTTTTTTTGCCTGCAATAAATAAAAAAATCCAACACCTCTATCTTTACCAATTAACAATAATTAATAATTAATTTAGCAAGAACCAACATGTCCTGGGTTTGTTGACTGTAAGGGAGGGGGAAATGAGGGGGGAAAGTAGGTCAGGGGGTGGGGGAAGGAGGCTATTTATAGCTGCCAATCAGAGAGCGAGGAGGCGTGGTCACGTGACCTGTCTCGGCCAATCAGCGTCGGGGTCAAATTGATGCGCCCGGGGCCAGAACACTACTACTATTAAAAGTAAAAAAAAATTTTATTTGAAATTTTATCCTTATAAAACCAAAAATCTTCTGAGTTTACATTAATACAATTTTTTGAGCTTTAGTTGCAAAGAGCAATAATTCTTTAATTCCATTGAGTAAGTATATAAGTAAGTCTCCTCAACAATTTATGTTCTTTTTCCTTTAACCTCTAAGGGGAAATGTTTCTAAAACAATGATCTATTTCTATCATTTTAGATCCAATAGTCAATATTTACCTTTTTTATTGGTCTAAATTTATAAACAAGGAATTTAATAGAAATGCGATAACCATAATATGTGCAAACCCTAAGAATATTTTGAAAATTAGCTTGGTTTGCTAGTGTATATTAATTCGTTTCACATATAATACGGTTTTGAGTAAACCATCTCAATTTTCAAACAATTGATTGAAAAGTCCGTGCGGAGTTCCGTAAAATTTTTTTTTTTATTTGGAACATTTAGATATTAACTACTGAATATGACATTACTTTAGAGAAACCCAAGAGCTCTTACCCTAATATGATTCCTTTTTGGGTTTCCCTAAAACATCTATAACCTTGAATAAATTAAGGTACTGCATATATAGAGCCAAGAAGTTTATAGGAAATGAGAGGAAAGAGAAAATTGATCTTGAGATATAAAGGTTTATAATATTTTTTCGTTGCCGCTAAATCGAATAATGGTTAATAATTTTTTGTAATGCAGGGCATCTTTCAGAGAAGTACACACGATCCGGTTCACAAGAACTAAAGCTACCAGTAGGGTATGTTGTCTCATCTGGCTGCCTAATTTTGGAACGTACGAGTAGCGAGTCGTTAGCGTATTTCTCTCTTTCTCGCACACAATATCGCAAACCCCTAATTTCGAAACGTTTGCGCTGCAAAACTGACGTCACACGATCTAATAGTGAGGGATTCTACTCTTCAGCTTCAAAAACGTGCGAGACAACCCCCTTTGTCTGTCGAGTAGAGCATAATATAACAAACTGGATCCCATCCCTCTCTCCGGTTGGGGACATTCTGAGAGTTATTTTGTTGAAATAAACCTAAAATTGTACAAAATAGGTTACAAAGGAAAAAAATATGATTGCTTTTACACTTTACTCAATCCTTAAAAAAAAAAAATTGTTTGGGTGAAAATATAATAATATATCTTAATTTTTTCGCTTTATTAAACCGTCAATTTGGCTGAGTCGATAGAGTGAATTTTCATTAAATATAATTCGCGTGTTCAAATTCTGTCATCTACAATTTTTTTTTTCAGACTGAAAAAAAACTTTAATTTTTAATGTTTGCATTAGTAAGCATATAATTTTGTTTTAATATAGTTTATAGAAGTATACGAGGTATTTGAGCCTATGTTGTACTACCATTTAAAATTCTTCTTTAAAAATAATTTTAAAATTAACATTAAAAACAGTACATTAATTTTGAAATTTTGTATGTAGGTGATTATTTTAAGTTTAGATCAATTGGTTTTATGACATAAAAATGTACAAATTTAAAAAAAAGGCTAAGCAAGCTAATTATTATTTGTAATGTAAAAACCTATGGGCATATTTAGTTTTAAAAAAATTGCGAAATAATAAAAGATTAACAAGTTTTTTTAAATTCAGACAAAAAATTAAAAAATTTGACTCAAGAATTGGATGGACTGA
This sequence comes from Timema cristinae, assembly GCA_039000515.1. Classification (NCBI taxonomy): domain Eukaryota; kingdom Metazoa; phylum Arthropoda; class Insecta; order Phasmatodea; family Timematidae; genus Timema; species Timema cristinae. The sequence goes on along the minus strand of JBCFYV010009882.1, from coordinate 1,061,540 downwards.
AACTTCTGAGCTACAGACAATCCACTAACAATTAAGTTTAAAAAAGATATTGAGCAAAATGGACGGTTTAACTTTTACTATTAACCTGAGAACATTTTTATCCACAAACTTTGTGCAAACAACTGGAAGAGGCTAATTAAAAAAATCTAAACAAATCCTTTTACATAATGCACTCAATACAAAATGTGTTTTCTTTCAGTTTTGTATCTTGTCGATGGCAGTTGTGGATCCCATTGCCTAATCCTTTGGGATGTCATAGTTTTACATGTTTTCAAAATTTAAAAATCATTCGCCAGCGAAACAACGCTACACAGACTCGCAGACAGTAAAAACCTTTCAAAATTAGCTCTGTGTTGGTCAGCCTGCGATTTGCAAGTTTATGAGTTTGGGTTTGCCTCTAGCGAGAATTTTTTTGAAGTTTTAAAATTAGGGATCAAGGCCTCTGATTCGAGCTCAAGTCAGTAAAGTGTTGGCTCTAGTGAGTCGGTTTCGATCTCTACCTACCACTAGGAACCGTGTCCTCTGATGGGAGGATTGGAGGGAGGGTGGAGGAGCATACGCGTCTAACCTTGTAATTTATTACATCCTTTGGAATTAAATGGACGGAAGTCCGTCAGCTACAAAGACTTTAATCAATATACTACGACACAGCAAATAGTTGCAGCAACAAGGACTTCAATTAGTCTAATATGACCAAAAAAAATGCTAATAACATCTCAAGGTCCAAACTTTCTCTATTATTGATACTTTAAGCATCATTTAAACTTTTTTTAATAGTCAACATCATAACTAACATAAAATAGTATAAGAACCCCACTTACTTAATATAAAATGTTTTTAATGTTTATTTATATCTTCATTTCATTTTCACGGGAGTGGCAGTACCGTCACGACTGTAGAAGTCATGACCATGAGTGATATTCACTGCCATGGCAGTATTCATTCACACGTTGAACTGACATTTTTGTGGTAGTGTGACAGTGAATATCTCAACAACCATAACAATGGAAGAAATCTTAGGCCTATACAATGGTTCCAATGAGAGGAGTTTCTTCGACTATTTTCTTTTGTGAGTTTGTGCATCGCTGCTCTTTTGTTCCTCCTGCGTGGTCGGCTGCGCTCGGTCTCGACTAGCTCAGAGGTTCGGTTTTCTTCCTCGTCGAGACAATCTGTTTTTGAACTATGGGTCGAGGTCCTTTATTTAACACCGCTGATGTCAACGGTGCAGACGCTGGCCGTCTCCACGAGTAACAAAAGGGTCCATGAGTGGAGTGGGCACAAGATGTTGGAAGAGCGTGGTTTTTGTTTTCACAAACGTTTTCACCGGTGCGCACTTGTCAACAGCCAACATTCAAACCAATCCTTCAGTGAAGTGAACGGAATTGTCTCCCGGCGTGGCGAGAAGGATTTGACCCCTTAAGCTGTATGAACTATTATTATTTCAATATTTATGTTATTTTCAAGAACCCCAAGGGGTTGGGAAAGATTATTATTTTCAATTTTGTGTTTATTAATATGTATGTAAATAGATAATAAGTGAAAATGAATAAAAATCCTTATGAAAAAAAGAAAGACCCCCTTAAGAAGATAGTTCTCAACGGCATAAATTGTCGTTTTCATCGCCACCAATCACCAAGAACTTCGGAAAATCTATATACTAGCTAAGTTCGACTTAAGTGTATATTTTCACTAACACCTTTTTCCTTTCTCTAAAATTTATTTAATTTACTTTTTACTATATGGGTATGTTTGTTGTGTTTGTTTGCGTTGGTACTATTGGCAGGTTACCGTTATTGAACCGTTTGACACTATTTTTAGTGAAACTATTAATTTTGAAGTTTCGATATCATTACTATCAACTTTAGCTAATTTTCAGTGTTAATATGTTTATAGCTATCCAAACTAAGGGGGAAGCGTGGAATTAGGTACTTCTTGTAATAGTTTCTGACAATGAAGAAGTGTGGGACTGTAATTATTTTTTTGAAGCATTTATTATGTGAGTAATAATAACCCAAGGGCACAGACAAAGACATAACAGATACGTACCTTACGGGAGATTTGCTGCGCCCTCGAGTCCGTTAGATCTTAAAATATCCAATGATAACAGCACTTCCAAGTGGGAGTTCTTTAAAAAAAAACTCACTTTCAAAATGTTTTCCTGAGAAAGACCAGCTGAGAGCTAAGAGCTGCCTTCACTCCGAGTACAATAGTTCAGGTAGCGAGCGGTAATTCCCTACCACACCTCCACCCCTTTGATTGAACAAAACTTTTCAAAAAATTGAGAGTGTTGTACTCAAATAAAATATACAATGTCAGTGCTTCTATAGTGTTTAAACGTAAGCGACACATGGTCTTGTAAATGCATTTGTAAATGAATTATTAAATATTTTGTGACCATCGTCTGCGGTCACAATACTTTGGAACTCACTTTTTCATTAAACTGAACTTCAAATAACTGGGATATAAGTGTTCGAAACCCGATCGGGTAGTAAGAATGTTTTTTTCTTAAAATATTTATAGCTATCCTTCAACGCAAATACGAGCACATTTCCAAAAAATTGTACCTTCCTCATTTCTTTTCCATTCGAGTAAATACGCGGATAGCTGTAGTGGGAAGTAAGACACAGCGCACAAAATATATCAGTAATTAAAATTAAATACTTTATAATACAAGTGAAAAATGCGTGTCAACACAACTAGTATGTTAGTAAGCTAATACCACTAAACTTGCATTAGTCCACTAACACCGTGTCAACGGGCCTTTATCCATAAGCGCGCGGGGAGGGAGGGGGGGCTTCTGAAACGCAGACGGTAGATCGTATATATATTCTCATTTGAGGCACTCAATTAGAATTAACATAAAGAGGTACTAAGTAGATACAGTTTCTCAGCTGCTACAAGTTGAGACACATTTCCAACGATGTAATTATGAGATTCGGAACTATAATAGGTGGGCTCGATCTAGTAGACAGGAGGTTCAGATTGTAGGGGATGAGAGGAATGAGCGGGTGGAGGGGAGTAGCAGAACTTTCGACCCAGCGAACGACCATGGAATTTATGGTAATAATCGTCAGAAATGAAATAGCCATACACCCACCAATCCCAACCAATTTAAAGAAAATAAGTGTTACAGATGTAATTCCAAATTCCACCTGGCACGCAACTGCGACAAACAATCCCGGTCAAATATTTCAGATGTGTCAGCAGAGGCAGGTTCACGGCGTGAGGGAGAAAACTTAATCCCGGACGCTGGATTGGGTTTCCTCGCCAGATCGTCACTAATTGTCCTCCACGTCATTCTGGAGAAACAATGTTGTTGGAATCTCCAGTCGGATTTGTACCACTGTAAATATTCATCCTACTGGATACAGGCTCATTACATAGCGTTGTTTCGGAAGTTCTTTTGGGGGACTCTTCACACGCGTGGGTTAGTTTAAGGACTCAGAGAGATATGAAATATATTTGTGTTACCCGCAAGTTTTGAGAAGTTTCGGGTGATAACGAGAATCAAAGTATCGGTGAAAATCGCAGGGTTGGCATAGCCATTGTGGTTCTTTATCGCACCCAGGTTGGTGACTCAAATAATCTTGGGACACAACTTTTTCTCGGGACTAGAACCACCATTGGCGTGTACTCTGGAACGATGAGTTTCAAATCCCATCCAGATCTCCTAGTGAAGTTGAACACCCTTATCTGCCTTGACACTCCTGGCACCATTGTACTCGAAGATAGACGCGATCACATTCCCGAGTTCGAGGAAAGTTTGGCCGACAATCCCGATGTGCCTGCGACTGTCTTGGTCACACTAATGTATTTTCTCATAGCATAGTGTAACGTGGGGCGCGCGTGAACTGGGAGGGTCACAGGCCGTTCACACGAGTTCTTTTAGAGATATTGGGGTATGCTGCTGACCAAACAAGAATGAAAATACCCACGGAAATATACAAGGTTTTGATTAATAAATTACCACAAACACATACACACACTGATTAACTATATGTCTAAATTAATTATAACTAAACAAGTCATTAAGTAAAATAAAAAAGATCCTTAATCAAGTCTGTAAATTAATAAACTAATAGAACTCATAGAGATGTAAGTAAATTGGATAAACAAATTAACAACTATAAAACACCTAATAACGATTCTAATATTTAAAAACAGTCATAAAAATTGTCACTAACACAGTAGTTAACAATAACAACAAATGTAACTTGCCCCACACATGATACACGGCGGTGACCCGCTATACACAAGCACCGGACTCATTGACCCATCCGCGGACGCGCCGACGTGCTCGCTGGTCACTCTAGCTTACGCACTTGACACGCCGGCCCACACACTCTCACTGGGGACACCCAGACTCATTAGTCGAGAACCAAGAACTGAGTACCCACGGCTATCGCTGAGCGTGTATATATAGGGGTGGTGACAGCTAAGGTCTGGAATCCTCCATTTCTAGAATTAAAAGGCCAGAATAAAAATTATCCAGACCCCTCCAGACGTGTCTACTTCCTTCCCCCGCACCCCTAGGTCCCCCTAATCCCCAGTCAAGTAAGAAGGTCGCTGCTTACCTGATATACAAAGGAGGAGGGAGAGAGAACAAGGAGCGCAGCCAGGGTAAACAATGAGAGCACGCTGATCCCGTTGTTAAACACATAATCTTGTTACAATAGATTTAATCGACACATCCCGCCTCCCAGATAGGTCGAAGGCCTATTTCTATGCTCCACCTGAGCAACAAGTTTTGAAGGTACATATTGAGAATTTGTTGGAGAAGGTAATAGTGAGAAGGTCTAAAAGCCCTTATGCTTCTCCGGCGTTCTTAGTAGAACGACTTAGGCAGGAGCCACGCATGGTTGTCGATTATCGTAAATTGAATAAGAAAATAATGTACGAGCTACCCCTTTGTTTACGATAGAGATGGAATTACAGTATCTAGGCCAGGCCCGGTACTACACGTCATTAACTTAAACAAAGCTTACTACCAAATCCATTTAACTGAATAATCTAAGCAGTATACGGCATTTATCACTCAATGCGGTCTCTTAGAGTTCATCTACGTCCACTCTGGTGTCTGAACCGAGGCCCTAAATACTATCATGGTTATTACATACCGTGTTCTCATATATACAATTTAGGTATATCTTCAACTACCTAGATAGGTTAGGAAAGTATTGAATAGGTTGTGGACGGTAAATTTGACGGTGAAACCCGAAAAGCTTAGTTGGCATTTTCATAGCTAGCGTACTTGGTCGCGTGGCATTCCAACAGGGGGTGTCTATAAACCCCGGCCTACCACCTATTAAACTTTCCCCTTTTAAATAAAAAGAAATTTGCAGATTTTTTGGTATCAAGTTTTTTGAAATTTTGATTCCAAAATGGCCATTTTGGGTTTGGGCCCCTTGTATTACTTAAAAATAAAGGATTCCTTAGTTGGTCTTCTGGCGCGGGCGTCCCACAACCCCTTGGAGCGTGGATTGACGGGCCCACTGTACTAAGATGGCCATTTTTCTAAAAGTTTATTCTCCAAACTAATTTTTTTTCGACTGGTTTGGGGAGCCGTTCTGTTCCAAGAGACTGAGGGGTTCCTTAAACCAATCCGTACCAACCTACTCTGCACCCCCAGGGCGTAACTATTCTACCTTCAAATTAGAGGCTTTTGGAATAGTATATGCCACGATTGCCTAAAAAAAACTCGAACTCACCCGTTGACTGTATCGAAATTCAGCTCTCCGAGTTGTTAAAAATCCAATAGATCGGGAAAATAGGACGCTGGGGGGCGAATTTGCATCACTTCGATGTGAGTTTGGACTTTTGCAGGCAAATTTTAGTAGACGATTCCTTTTTCTCGCAATTTCGAGAACCCAACGACCGCGGGAATTAGGTTTCTATAAGACCCAGCCTTTTAGGTGTGTTGAGCAAAATCCCTGAATGTTCACCCCAATTGGGAACGCAGAGAAAGGATACTAAATTTGTAAAATCTGATCTTATTTTGTGAAACATTCCAATCCCAATCCCCTTAAAAACAGCAAAAACTTTTATCTTTTGATCAACCCACCCATCGCGCGGGTTGAAGGGCTTACGTTCCCCAAAGTTGGCTAGGATGATTTTCGCGTTTTACCACCCCCCGTTGGGGGACATTTGGGTTCGAGCAAGACCATAGAAGATATTTTTGTATTTTTTTATTGGAAAGGGTATAAAGTTGAAATCGGGGGTGGCTCGGGCCTATGCAAAGAATCGCCGATATGGGATGAAATAGAAATGCGAGCTTCCCCTTTAAACAGAGATTTTATTACTAGGGGCCCCAACGAGACACGGAAAGGACACAACCCTACTTCATAGTTATGGATTCTAAATTTTTTTTTGGGATGGTGCCATTAGGGTGGCAACTTCCAACTCATAGTTGACGCTATAGATACTACCTTGTTTCGGATTTTTGGGGTCCCCTCAATCTTGGGTCCACAACGGGGGCCAATTTACCCCAAAAATATTTGAGAATGGTTTAATAAGGGTATAAAATATGTTACACCCCCCCTTACCATCCGCAACCTTCCCGTGGAAAGGCCCACTAAAACCCTAAAGGCTCCCCCAATTTTTTTTCACATGTCCCCCAAAAGGGCGGGAAATAAGAACTTAACACCATTGCAAATAGCGTTAAATACGCTGTACATACACCCAAAAAACCCCCTTCTTTTTTTATATTTGGCCATGTTTTGCTCCCCCCAATCAACCTAGGTGGGAAATAACCCCGGGGGTGCCTTGGGGGATCAACCCAACACATGCATTGGGCCGAGTGGGGGTGGGGTTTAAGTTGCTAAAGAAGGTCGGGGATAAGCTAGCACGTAGATTCAATGTAAAAGGTATCCAGTACCATACAAAGTCAAGATAAAGTCAATATGACTGCATAATTATTGTAGGGGCTTTGAGGGCAAAACATCGAAGTTAGAATCCGGGGTCATTTTCCGATATTACGAGTCTGCCCCCCGTCCCACAACAAAGCATTGTCACTACTCCGGTTTTTAAAAAGACTTAAGGGTTTTTTTTATATTTTATGATGTTCTGTTTAAAAAGGGCATAGTCTATATGCCTGAGTTTTAATTCCCCATTCATATGCTCCCAACTTAATACAATTATACAACTAAAAACACAGGGGTTCTTAAAAAAGACTATACAAAAAATGCCCCAAAGAAAACATTTAATGCAAAATAATGAGTGTCAAACTGAGAGGATGTAATAAGACTAATGAAAAGTTAATTTAATCTCTCGCTTTTCCTTTAAACAATTGCATTTTCTATTGCAACCTAAATTTGGGGAAAATAATTATTTGTATCTTATTTTTTGCAGTAAACGATTAAGTCTAAAGGGTGAGTTTTTTACTGACTAGAACTTTTTGTTCTAAAAACATAAAATTTCCTATTTAATCTTTTATACATAATTTGACAAATTTTTTTGATAACTTAATGTAAGTGATTTAGGTTATGTAATTTTTTTAAATTTGCATAGTAGGTTAAACTTTGGTGCGTACGCACTGAACTTAGTGTTATAGGATTTTTTTGAACTAAATCATTTTTAGTCCGGTTAGAAAGTATAAATGTTTTGTTCGTAATATTCTGCCCCATTTGATATGGTCAATGTTTTAAATTTTGATCCCTTTGGGGTTGGTCCGGATTTTTCCTCTGTTATTACTTTATTCGCTCCTATATTTTGACGCTCATTTTTTCCCCACCCTTGCTTAAGTTTAAGGGGTGACTCTGCCGAGTTTCCTCAGCTCTTTTTTTTTTGTGCTTGCAGCACTGCTTTTTTTTTCCCTTTCTGCGTAAGGCGTGCAGGGGTCTCGACACTTAAGTCTCGGGTTTTGCCCCCGTTGAACTTTCGGGTTTTTAAATTTCAACATTAGTGCACACAGATGGTCGTTGTCGGGGACAAGTGCACGTTGTCTGTTCACGAGCCTGGGGAATTTTCTATTGATGAGGGAAATTTCCGCCCCCGAAATGACTGGTATATGTGAGCGTTATTGTTTAACAAATTTTAAATTTCACTCTAGTAAAAGCGTAGGTAAGGCTTTTACACTTTTTTTATAGAAAATAATGACTGCGTCTGTATGACCCCGGGTTTTAATGACGTCATGATGACTACGTCATGAGAGAGGTCCCCTTCCCGTCACCTGGGGGACTTCTGGACGCCCCATTATTTTTTAAATGAATTATAAATTAAATTATATTCAGTTTACGTGACGTTTATAAAATAAATTGACTGCGTCTGTGATGACGCCGGGCTTTAGTGAGTGATCCCTTTTGACGCCGCATTTGGACGCCCCTTTAGACTTTTTATTAAAATAATTTTGACGCGTCGTGAGTGCGTAAGATTTTAGGATGTAACATTTTTAAATGTTTATTTTGTTTAATCAAATTAAAAAAATTTGAAATAAATAACTAAATTGAACATTTTTTTAGGGGGGGAATCATTAACTCAATCAGTTTTGAATGAATATCAAGTGTTGGGGTACTTTATTGTATTATACAATGGGACTTTTGAATTTAGCTCTTCCTACGAAATAAAAATTTTTAAAAAAGGGGGAAATTTACAAAAAATGAAAAAAATAAGTACCAGGTTTTTTTACATTAATTATAATAAAAAATAATACATTTTTCAAAATTTATTTTTGTTACCCAAAAAAATATAAAGATCGCAACAGTGATAGATACAAATTGGATAGGATGGGAGGGCTACAAACATTTGGAGGCAGCGTATTGTCTATGAACATCGATAAATTGGGTGTTTTAGATATTTACAGGGCGTGGAAATTTTTTTCCCCAAGTTTGACAGATTTTTAATTCGTCCGTTGACTTAGATCTAAATGTTTTTACCCCAATTTAATTTCCACACGCCGAAAAGTTTTTTCACCACAATGAAAGCATCCATGCTGGATTAAAATTTTTACACCTCTGCACAAGTCGCCCAAAAGGCTTTTCTTTACGATAAAGTTCCATGCGGACGTGATAAAACCCTTTAAAATTTGAGAAAACTCACGGACGAAAAAGTTGGGGTCAGGGAAAGGTCACCGCCACGTTTTTGTTCTTTTTGTCGTTTAGGTAAAAGTTTTGGTTACAACGACGGTGACCGCCGCACCATATTACAGCTGCACGTCACCTTTTTCATCGCTGTCGCGCTAGACTGATGACCTGTAATCAACAGTAGCAAAATTAAAAACTAGTATCGTGGTCGTCGTCGTTGGTGTTTGGGACAAAATTTATACAATTTCTGGGCGCTGTGAAATCTGACGAACGTGCCAAAGCTTTTGCATTTTTTAACCGCAGGGGGGTGAGAGGGAAAAGGGGTGGTACACCCCCAACTTTTGAATTGATCAAATCAACAAAGGACATTTATAGCCCCTCGCGAAGGGGGATGAATGTCCGGCCTGGAGACACAAAAAATTTTCCCTTTTTTTTTACTAATGCGAAAGGGCACGACGGCTTTATCTAAATTTTGGTTTAAAATTTGGGAAACCCAATTTGGAACAAAAGCCGGGGGTTTTTATTGAATTGATACAGAGGATTGTTTTTCCGATGAAAACTATGGCTACCGGGTGACCACCCCACCCTTTTAAGTTGACGATAAATGAAAATCAAAGAGGCTACATATTGATGTTCATCGTCAGAAATTGAAAACAAATGTTTAAAAAAAATTTATAGTAAAACCTTTTTTATATCTAACGGAAAACACACGTGGGGGCACCGCTGCTAGTAAACCTTGGACAGCGGAAAAGCGAGTTTTGAACAGCGTGACCCCCATGGTGTTCTTGCTAAAGTCGGGGGGTTGAGAACGGGTCTGTAAAATCTCCCAGGGGCTCCACCCGGGCGTCTTTGGCAAGGGAAAACAGACAGCAATTCCCCACACACCGACTATCCCTTTGGGAGTCATTTGGGGTTGTAAAACCACGTTCGAGTTTTTTATTAAAAATCAGTCACGCTAAGCCGTCGTCCCATATTATCAAAAAACCCCAAATTTTTTGAAAAATAAAAACCACCCAAGAGAACCCGGGTTTAGGGAGGGTCTAGATTGCCCAAAAAATAAGGGGGGACGATGAAATTTGAGAAATTTTGTCCGAAGGAATGCCCCTTTTTATAGATTAAATTTTTGCGCACAGTGTTTTATTTGATGAGAATTTCAGGGTGTTAATAATTAATTTTCCCCTCCCATTAGAATCTATCACCGACCCCGAACTCAGAGTAAAACAAACGGGTTAGGGCGGTGCCCAGGCTGTTTTAAAACTGTAACTCAATCTCACGTTCCCTCTGTCAAAGGCTGGTGTGCGATCCTGTCCTCACTGTGGGGAGTCAAGTCGAAGGCCAACATAAAGTAACCTTTTTTGAACATGTCTCGCGGATTAAATCCCCGTTGTTTTGAGGGTGTATCCCCAAATCCCAAAAACAATGTGTCAAGGCGGGGGTGGACGTGCCGACTTTGTAAAAATTTTTCAAATGACAAATTTTTTTTGACCCCTTTTACATACAGGACGAACGATCATTTCTATAAAAAAAGATTAAACGGATTCGGTTCAAATTGCCCACAAACGCATAGTTGACAAAAAGTGAATAAAACAATTTTAGGGATACCCCCTTGAATAACATTGTTTAAACCACAGATTTGGGACCCTTTGGGTAGGTCACAACTTGACTACACCTGGGGGGTTTGGCCGGGCTTTGTAACAGTGTCTTTACTATAGCGGTGAAATGGCGGCGACACTTCAACGTTTTCAAAAAGAGGGTGCTCTAAAATTTTCAACCGCACGCGGTATTTAAATTTTTCCCGTCGTGACAATAAAACCCCTTTTTTGTTGCGAATTTAATTTAAACGACAACGATACATTTTTAAATAAAAAAAGTAAAAAATATTAAATATGTCCGTGTAAACGTCCCCCCAATCACCGATTTTTTAACAAGTCTAATCTCGTGGCGAACCCTTTTTGTTCTTTTGGGAGCAGCGATTTCACCGTTAGCGCGGGGTACCAAAAACCACATACCATTCACTAGGTGGGGTCGGGGCGTCTCTCCCGAAATTTAGTTAAATCTCTAAATAAGCCCTTGGGCATAGTTGTCGGTCGAGGTTTAATGGGTTTTCTTTGAAAAAAATTGATTTGACTGAATAAAGAATTTTTAACAATGTTGACGCACCGATTTTTTTGTGGGCTGCACCGTGTCCCGCCCCCTTTCCCCTTTTTGAAACGAAGATAAATTTAATCGAAGAGAGCCCCGAAAATACTCGCCGTCCCGGGGGAAAAAAAACTCTAACGGGGCGTCATTGTCCACGAAGTGAGGGGTTTTTATTCGCCCACTTTTTTTTTTTAAATTTAACGTTTAAATGCTTTTTTTCGCGAAAAATCGAGTTCTTTTTTTGAACACTCCAAAAAATTAATCGAAAAAACTTTTTTAGTCTTTTGTTCCCTTTTGCTCGGGAAACCCTCCTTTCAAGAAGTCTTTTACTTTTTTACCCTTTTTAACCCACGTCCCTTGACCCGCCTGATGACGCGCTTTTTAATTTTTATCACCGACTTTTTGCCCGGGGTTCGCGTGTCGCAGTCGCCAAAATTGCAAACCCTTTTGTAACGCTTGTTTTCCCACCGTTTTCACCCCCCCTAAAAAACGGATAAAAAACGAAATAATCCACCCAAAAAACGATCCGGGGCACGGCCCCTCTGCTTTTATAACTGACGGATAGACGGACGTTTTTTCCCCTCCTCCCTCCATTTTTAAGACTAAGTCAAATTACCCCCCGTACTATTTATCAGTTTTTTTTCTCTCTAAAATATAAAACCGTTAGGGTGGGCAGGGACCCGATTGAAAATTCACAGTTCGCCAAATTTTGTGTATAAGCCTAACTTATAGAGTAAAAATTACTTTCTCGAGGGGAAAATGAAATAAAAAGAACACGTGATTGCGGGGCGGGGGGAACTGTATGATCTAATCCATTTACATACGAGTCGCCTAGCAACTGTGGCCCTATAATTCTGGACACAAAGACGGCCGGGTTGAAAAGACCCGGGGCATTTACATTAGGTCGCAAAAATACCCCCTTAATATCCCGCTCATTAATCCCTCATATGTGTTTAAACCCATTAAGTACTCATTTTTGGGTATTCTTTTTCAATGGTTTAATTAAGTCTCCGATGCCCACAAGGACAAACCGGAAATTCAATTTAAATTTTTTTTTTCGCCACCGGTAAATGAAATTGTTTTTTGAATCGGTAGTTAGGGGTGACATGTCGGGCGCCCAAGCCCCTTTTTTTTTTTTAATCCAGTCAACATTGTTTGATCGCGAAGAATGTACCATTAAAATTCAGATATAAAAACCTCTAGATCACCTTTATAATTATCGACTTTTAATTTTATTAAAAGCTCCTTAAAGGGGGTGAAATCTTTTGGGGAAACTAACCGGGCCCTTTGGTCACCACACTTTGCCGCTTTCTTTATTTTTGGATAAAATTTATCTCGAAGTTTAAAAAACCCCAGGGGATAGATAATTCACTATCCCCCCCCTACCGGTCGTGTTCTAGCCGTTGACTGTGCCAAATTTTGAAGTATATAAGGGAATGTATTATTCTCGTAATATTCGGCGCTTAAAATCCAAAGGGATTCTACATAAAACTGACTCATATTTTTTTTAATTTTAACGCGGGCACCCAGCTGTTAAAGAACTGCGATCCTTTCCACTTGACAGATGATGTTGAATGCCTTTAATCCCTACTCAATTTTTATCTATTTAAAAAAATAGTTGGACACGCACGCGAACTAGCGTAGTTAAAAAATGTCCCTCAATAGGCCCCCCGCGGAGATCCTGTAACGAAGAGCCCGGGTTGGGGGAAGTCAGGAATTACTTTAACATCTAAATATTTCTCTTGTAAAATTACCTCTTTTCCCTTTGTAAAAATCATTTTTTCTTACTTAGCGCAAAAAAGACGCCTACCTTGAAAAAAATTTTCCCCATTTTAATTTACCCCCCGCTTTCACAGGCCAATAGTATTTTTAAGTACGTGAATAGGCTTGACTGAAGCCGGACCATTCCTAAGTCGAATAACACTACGTTATAATTTTGAACTAGCTTGCCCCCAAAACATCGACTAGTTTTGAGTGTTGAAACGGGAAAATTTCCACATTTTTTGTTTTCAGTGTGCGATGAAACTTCCCACGACGGGCCCCCCCCCTTTTATCTGATTATCAAATGATAGAAATGAACGCCCCCTTGTTTCTAAAAAGGGTTTTAAATTTTGAATTTTAAAATCCCTACCCCTTTCCGACTGAAAAAGAAAGGGGGGGTCTTCATCCTTAAAAATGTTTTTTACCCCCCCCGTGATGTTGCGCCCCATTTTGTTTTAAGCGGTATAGCCACCGTACTTTGAAAAAACATCATAATTTTAGAAAAGTTGACCCCCGGTTTCCTTATTTAAAGCTCTCATACTACAAATCAATCTCACACACATCGTCGATATTTGGGGACTCGTACGGGTTACGTGGGAACCTTTTTTTTAAACCACGGGAAGAGTGACGCGCCGCCTGTTAACCCTTCCTACTTTTTTTTATCCAAAAGACTATACTTTTTTAAAATTTCTGGCGGTCCCAGAAGGCCGAAGGTCTTAGGGGATTTTTAATATAATTTTTTTTAAAGTGGGGCTCACTGACGTGTTCCAACGCGGTCTGGCGGGGAAAAAATTTAGAAAAAACCCGTTTTATATTTTTAAACCCCTGCTGGGCTTATTTTCGCGTTTTGGATCAAAGTTTTGTCATGAGCGCTCGGCAATTATATGTCTTTTTATTTTTTTAAACACTCTCGAAAATTTTATCTTTATTTTCGTTTCTTTTGGTCATCAAAATCCCAAAGTCCTTTTCGTGCCTTTATAGGTTTTTGGGGACCCCGGGATATACTTTTTTATCGCTACGGTGAAACTCGAATGCCTATTTTAAAAATATCCCCCCTTTTAATTTCCAAATAAGGGGCATGACACCTCCGGGGGACGTAAGTGATAAATTTTTCCCCATGCTCCGAACAGGCGGGTGGAAACCCGTTTCAATTTCACAATTTTAACTAGGGAGGAAATACGACTCTCCTTCCACCCCACCCCTCCTTCTCTGCGAGTCACAACATAAAGGGCGCTTTTATAGTGCCTCTCGAAATGAACGGGGGGAAACCGGCTTCTCCTAATAAAGGTCGTTTTTTTTTTATTTTCGTCGTGCAAATTTTTACCGTCTTCGTTTGAATATGTGGGGCCCCCGATGGGGATTTTAATTTGGTTGTTTCGCTCTCTCCCTGTTTTTTAAAAAACGCGTATGCTTTTTAAAACTAGCCAATCTTTTATAATCGTCAATTTTTTTTCTAGATTTCAGAATATTTTTCATCTGAAAAAGTCGTGGGGCGTTGTCACGTGTTTTTTGCGAAAAAGATCGGGTGGTACGAGAACATCTGTTTTAATTTTGCAAATATTATTTTAAAAAAAGCCCCACAAGGGGGGAAAAAATAGCCGGGAGTATGATCTCAGGAAGCCGCCCCATTGAAAGACTATATTTTCTTTTTTTTATCAGGGAAAAACCCCTCTAGCCAATTTCCGCATACGCTTTTATACTTTATTAATTTTCGTTTTTCCTGTTACTAATTTTTAAAATTTTTGTTTAATTTTTAACGAACATTTTTCCAGTTTTGTTATAACTCCGGTCAACGACTTTAAGAAAACTTTGGCGCAATTTTGGACTGGCCGTTTTGAACACTCGCAGTCTGTCTATTTTTCTTTACTATTTCATCTAGTATTAGCGGGGGCAAACAGTTTAAAAAATATGTCAAATACCGTTTTTAACGCAAGCGTTCGTCCCCAATTTTGACTCAGATCAAAGAGTAAATACCCGTGAGGGGTTCGGGTTTCTTTTTCCCATAATTCTTTGATTTCGGTGGATTATCCGGATAAACTTTTCTAGCAAAGTTATTTGTGTTTGATCACCGGGTTTTTAAAAACAACAATTATTTAGCGTTGGCGAGAGTCACAACTTTCTCCCCGTGGAAAAAATTTTTTGTGATCAAATAGCCATGTTTCTATGATAACTCCCTTGTAAAAAATTCACTCACTTTGTTAGAATAAAACCCCATTCATTAAATCGTCCACACAAAAGTTGACGCCGGGCCCTTTAAAATCGAAATTGTCCCCTACACCTTTGTGAATGTACGGGGGTTGACTTTAGGGAATAGAAATTCTCCGCTGAAACACCATAGAATTCTATCAAAATTTATCCACCTCACACCTGTTTTTTAAAATTTAACAGAAAATTCTCAAAAAAAGTAGTTCCCCGCAATAACGGTCCCCCAATATCAGGGAAAGGGGGTTTCAAACACAGACATCGATGTGCACCGTCTGCTGTTGCTTTAAAACTAAAACAAAAATTACAATTCAAATTTTTAGAATGCCGACAAACCAAGACATTTTACGTTGAAATTTTAAATTTTTTTTTGGGCCCAAAAATTTACATGATAAATCCCCACACCCCCAGTCTTCATATCAATAATAAATTTTTTTTTCTCAATTTCGTCCCCCCTTTTTAAAATTATATAGAGGGGGGCAGAGAGAGGGGCCAAAATTTTTTCAAATTTATTGGGGACCAATGCAGACGTGTTTTTTTTGTGGCCAATCACAATGTTTTTTAAAATGCCGCGGTAATTTTATTTTTAAAGAAATGGCCCCTTTAAAAAAATAAAAAAATTTCATTCCCAATTTATACTAGCGGGGGTGGTGTGGGGGGGCCAAAAGAAACCTTCCCCCAAAAATTTTTAAAATTAACAGGTGCAAATCGAATTTTAATTTTTTTTTATTTTGGGCCCAAACATTTATCATAATTTTATCGATCCATTTCAGGAGGGACACCCCAATCTATCATATCAATAACAAGTTGTTTTTTTTTTATCCACAATTCCATTTTTTTTTTTTTTTTTTTTTAAAAAAATGTCTTTCCTCCCCCTTTTACATAAATTATAGTAAGGCGAGAGGGCATTTTAAAATTTAAAATTTAAATTGTCGGGGTTTGTATCACCGTCGTCACAATGGAGACCGTGGGAATTAAATTTTGGGGCCCCTCACATTTTTTTTTTAAAATGCCTCGATTTTGAAATAGAATATGGCACTTAAATGTAAGGGTGTACATCACTTCCCCCCCATAGATATTAACTGCATTTTTAATATGAACTTTTTAAAATTTTGCTTAAACCCCGAAAAAAACAATTACTTGGGCATGTTGTTTTGTTGTTGTTGTTGTACCAAAACTGTAAGGGAAAAAACCAATTAAAAGTCACGTGGCGGAACCACTGTAAAAAAAACAATTTAAAAGTCAGAGACCAAGTAAAAAAATCATCACGTACAAAAAAAACACCGTCGTCTACGTTTAAATTAGATATTGTTGACATTTTTTTTTTTATAGACGGCGATCCACAATCCGTTAACGCCCCTATTAAAATTTCCCAAAAAATATTTTAATCTTTTAATTTGTCTGCGAGAGGGGAAAAGTAATTTCAAGCGCGATTTATATCTCTAGACGCGATGTTTTAATAAATTCTATAGGGAAACTATTCAACTCCAGCAACATCAGACACAAAAACCCGCTTTTCAAGTACGTAGGGTGGACCGTTGATTTTATCCATTTACAAATTACAAAACCGGACACGACTTTTATAGGATGTCACTCGATCCAAAACCCCCTCCCCCCTCTAAGGTTTTTTATACTACACGTGTTCAACTCTAGGGGGAAAAAATTTTCACACATACTATTGAGCAATTTTTTTACCCCTTTTTAATTGTGAAAACAGTGTCGCCGGATCAATGAGTAAAACGCAATATTACCAAAGATAGTCTTCGGGATAACCCGGCCAAAACATCAGCCGTTGTAAGAGCCAGACTAGATCGCGGGGATTTTCACCGACGTTCCTGCCGAAATATAATAGAAATATTTACTTAAAAACGCCTGCACGGGGCTGTATATTCAATTGTAGGACTTTTCAAACTAACCTGCAGATTGGGTGGCTCCAACCGGGGGGAAAGCCGTTTCTATTTAACTTTTTGCACTTTAATACAGAACCTGGAAACAGAGAGAGAGAAAAAAGTGTCATATATATTTTACTATATTTTTCTTCCACCGCCGGGGTTTGTCCCAGCACACACAGTTATCAAATATAGCCTGGGGAAAGGACGTGTTGTTATTTAATCTTTTACGTTTAGTAACACAATTTAAATTTTTTCTCTCCAACTGGGGGAACAAAGGCGCCTCTATTTTTTTTAATTTTTTTGCGGGTTAGTCACGTGTACGGTCCATTCTTTTTAAATCATGTCTTTTTAAAATAGTGAAGTTTACAATATTTGTGTTTTTGTATTTAGTGTTATACCCCTGACCTTGGGGGGGGACTTTACTTTTTCTCTGGACAAACACATTTTAAAAAAAATTTTCGGTCCACCGGAAAAAAATTCGTAAATGTAAGCGCTCCAAGTAGGTGGCACTCGTTTGTCATGTCACCCAAATTTTCGCCTTCGGTACGTTACGTTTCTGTTGGTCTTATCACACTTAAATAGATCCGTGTCACAGTAAAAACAAGAACCGCCCAAGTGCCTAGATATGAATACAATTTCATACGGGGACCGGGGTCACATACGCGGGATAGGGACATTTACCGTACAGGGGGGGTACGGCTTCGTCACGGTAAGTCCCGAGACTAGCAACCCCCTTGTGGGAAAAAATGTTCGAACCTCTGTCCCGGGGTTTTTAGTAGGGGGAAAAAGTCTTTTGGGTTTTTTACAATGGTGGTCTGCGTTTTTTTTCTCGTTCAAGCACATCGCCCCCTTTAAAAGTTTAAACACAATTTGGGGAGTGTGCGCTTTCCCGGATTTTTTAACAATTTTTTTTTTATCCCGCACTATTCCCTCTGTTTTGAATACTCGCTAACGTAATTTTCTTTTTTTCCTCGCTGTTTTTTACCATCCAGGGTATCCAACCCCCCTTTTTTATCTTGGAAACTTGTTTAAAATACTCTACAAACAATCCCCCTTTTTTGGTCTGAAGATCGAACTGGGGAATTTTATATTCCCAAAAAGCATGATATACCACGCGTAGCCCCTTTTTTACGCTATCGAACCTCGTCCACTATCCATGTGCCTTAAAAAGCCTGTCAGATCGGGTGTAAACAAACCCCTTTGGGTTTATCTCCATTCACAAGAGGGGCATAAAAAAAAACTTAATTTTGTTTTGTCTTTTAGGGCAGAGGGGTGATACAAAATTTTTAGGATGTAGAAAGTGCATTAATTAGTCACCCGCTACAACGTCCACGGGCAGTCGTCGGGGACAAAATATTTATAGGATGGCCCCAGGAAATTTAAAATATTTTCATCCCCGGATATAAACTGCAAAACATAAGATAGCCCCATTTTTCGTCGGGGGGTTTTTCTTTATGAATGTAAAATTCACAAACCCTCCCCGACAGTGCGCACGTGGGTTGAGTGGGCAGTTTGAAACATAGGGGGGTTGTTTTGCTCTAGATCTAGTTGTGTTCTTTAGTTAGTATTTTTGTCAAAGTCACACTCTTTCATGTTTAACAGTTACCCTGCGGCTCTAAAGTTCGATCCTCAAAAAGAGTGCACTCTATCGCTCGTGAGAATCTCTTTCGACCATTATAGTCACGTCACGGTTTGAAAAAACATATACACCCGTGGAAGAAAATCCGCAAACTCAAAAACTCCCCTCTCTCTCGCAAAACCCGTCTACCTTTCCGCCCAAAATTTTTATCTCAACCCCTTGAAGGCGGCGTATGTATTATGGGGCGGGTTTTCTCCATATAGACTAACCATTTAATGCTTTCACAGACTTCTGTCACCCCACCGTAAACCCCCCCTTGGGGAAAAAGGGGATCGTATAGGGGTAAAATAATTTTCTAATAATCTATTTACGCCGACGAATTGTAATAGTTCTCTAAACACTCTGTCCCCACATATTTTAGAAAAAAATGACGAAATTACGGAAAAAACCCCTTTCGTAATACTTTACGTCATTTAACAATAGGCCCCAGCTCTGACTTATTATTAAATAAAACCCCCGTCGCTGTTTCTGAGCGTGCCACACCATAAATCATTTTCGCTCATCCGGTTTTTATATAATCCCACCAAACAATTCGGGCCCGGGGATCTCAACGAATAATTTTAAATTTTTCTGTAAAACAAAAAGGGGGAGTGTCCTTTTTTTTTCAGTCATCCAAACGCTTTCGGATCTTTCCCCCGTGGCATAGTAGGGAAACATAGGCTGTCTTTAAAATTTTTGTGTCCATTTTCTGCAGATATTTTTGTTTCCCTCCGCATAATTTTTTGGGGGGCATTAGTGATAGAATCCATTTAGGATAAATTTTGTGTC
Organism: Timema cristinae; assembly: GCA_039000515.1. Taxonomy (NCBI): domain Eukaryota; kingdom Metazoa; phylum Arthropoda; class Insecta; order Phasmatodea; family Timematidae; genus Timema; species Timema cristinae. Next base: position 1,042,122 of record JBCFYV010009882.1, on the reverse strand, counting down.
GAAGCCCTTTTCCCCTTTTGCGCAACGCAAACTATTTATTGGCAAATCTTCGGTTGTCTCAGGGACGATGAAGCCGCTAAACCCGGGTATCCCAAAAGGAATGAATCTTTCCCCGTATTGCACAATCCTCGTCCATATTTTCGTAAATTTACATTTTACACAAAGTTTTTTACTAAGAAAATTGGTTCGGGACAAAACAACATTGCTTAACGCGATCGACTAGTCTCGAAATATAAAATACCACTAGGTAAATTTTCATCAAGCTCTCCCACTCAACACCTGATAAACAACGACGGGTTTTCTTTGTTCGTTTTCATTTGCGCTATGTTTAAAACACGTGATTTCCCCCTTTTTTTTTATCACGGGAAACACACCTGTTTAAATCACAAAATTTTTTATTACCGAAAATTTTTTTCGAATTTATGGCTAGTGAAGCAAGCGGCAGACCTAAAATTCTTTACATTCATTCAAAACACTTTTTTTCAAACAAACAGAGTTGGACATACATTTTGGGGAAGTACTCTTTAAAGAATGTCTTTCACCCTTTCAAAACCGGGATTACACCGTTTTCAAAAAAAAACCCAAAGGAAACACAGCCGCCAATTGATTTTTACGTTAAAGTGATGCTTTACGTCATCGTAAATTAAGTTAAAGTACCTAGTAAAACGAACCCCCCCAACCCCAATCCTTTACCGTCGAGAGGGTATTTTAAAACCTAAATTTTTTATTTTGTCCCCCAAAAAAACGTTGAAATTTATCGAATTTTCACGCCCCCCCCCCTCGATAAATCTACCGTTTTTGCGAAAGCTCATCTACCGCATTTTTTTTTTATTTTCCCTTTGAAAAGATTTTTTAATTAATACATTAGTGATTTTGGCTGCCTATTACAAACGTCGCCAAAAAATTCTCATGATTTAACAGAAACTATACTCCTTTTTTGGAACGCAGATAACTTTTGGAAGGCCCTTTTTATTAAAGCTTTTTTACCGTTGCCCATCATCATTTTTATATGATTCACTTTTAAACACAATCATCGGCTATACCAAAAACGGGGTTACTCTGAAAAACTTTTGTAAAGTATTTATAATAGTGTTCACTCAATTTTTATCACATCTACGGGCAAACCCCGACCGGGTTTTGAGGTTTTTTCCCGTGTTCGTGATCGTGATCCTATTAAAACGATAGTGCCTACCTCTAAGCAAGTATGCTATTTGACAAGAAACCGTCATTAGTAATGCTTGACCAGTTTGTAATCAAAGTGTTGAATCGGGCGAATACTCTGCCTAAGGGGTTGAACCGAGTATAAGTTCGTTCTGTCTCCCCTTATATGAAAATGAGTCATTTTGTTGTAACCCCCCCCGCTAATAAAAATGTGGGTTGGGGTTTTTCTGTAAATTCCCGAGCAGAGGGATAGATTCGTCGGGTATAAATGTTTTTTTCGTTAGACACAAAAAAAAAGAAAATAAATTGTTTTGTTTAAATAATAAATTTAGAATCAACCAAAAAAAATAATTGTTAGTTTAAAAAAAATAAATTAAGAAA